>VWZL01000808.1:134767-209040 GCA_013396915.1 Stercorarius parasiticus
CCCTACACCCCGCGCACCCCCTTCTACATACCCCACCCACGCCTCGCACCCACCAACACATCTCACACACCCTTCACAATCCCCCCTACAGAGCCCCCACGTACCCCAAATTACACCCGTACGCCACACACAGCCCCGGTTCAGCACCCCCCATACCAGCTCTGCCCCAATGCCTCCAGCTCGTCTTCCCGTGGGTCTGGGGCGAGGGGGGGGGACCCGAGCGGAGGCAGATGCCCCAGAGCAGGAGCCGATACGCAGGTGGCTGTAGGGTCAGGAGGGCTAAACACCTTGGCAAAACCCATGCATCCAGGGCCGGCAGCCAGCTTCTCTTTTGAGCCCAGCGACCACAAAGTGTTTGGGAGTGCCCCCTGCACTGTCCCCTCCAGCTTGCACCCCACACCAGCCCCTCACGGGGCAATCGGCAACATGTCACCATCCCTCTTTTTGCAGAAGGGAGGTGGTCAGGCAGCTCTAGCACAAAGCTGGGGAAAGCCTCAGGGCCCCCACTCTGCTCTGACCACTAGCCCGCACTGCCAAGCGGCTCAGCTCTGCAGGGACACGCATGGATCCGGGCTCCCCCAGTAACCCCCAGACATGAGTTTGCAGGGAAATCATTGTCAGGAAAGCACCTGGGCATTCCCTGTGATGAGACAGCCAAGGATGGGGAGCGGGTGGGATTTAGGAGATGTGGCAGCACCTAAGGGGATGGGAACTCGGCTCTGTAAAAAATAATCTGCCATCTGCAAAACTCCAAGTGGAAACAAATGGTACAGAATACGCAAGCTTACGTCAAGGTACAGTTTAGCTTGTTCCTACAGATATGTTTGTTAATTTGTCATGCCAAAGGTTAATCCTTTGATGGATCCCTGAATGGTCCCCTGGGCACAGGACTTGGGGCACAGAAAACATGGAAAGTTAGTACTGCCTTTAAAACAAACAGAATGATAGATTTACTGTAATCCGTTCTATAAATGGTCAAATGGAGTACAGAACTTAAATCAATCTGTGAAAACAAAGGGAAACAGCAAAGATCACAAGTGAAACTCCTCTTCCATTATCCTAAAATGCTTTAGAAAATGACAGAAGAGCTCACTGCGTTATTGTGAATCCAAACGAGCATTGGTTTGTCATGACAAATTATTGATTTCCTTCTTCTGGATAAAAGAAAATCCCTATTCAAACAGAAGGGAAATGGTAACTTGGAGCCTAATCCAAAACCCATTTAAATCAACAGAAGTGCTGTAAATGAATGACTGATGTTGAAAAAAAATCAAACATGAGGGAAAGGTAAAACATTAGAAACGGCAGAGCAGAGAAGGAAAACATCTTTGCAGCCTCATTAAGAGACTATGTCAATAGAATTCAGCTTTTAGATGCCTATTCTAAGCATAGACAGTTATTATAAACAGCTTTATATGTTATTTCTTTAAGCCAGGTTGGTTGTTTTCATCAATATTCAGCAACACCTCTCCTTAGAACATCTTTCCCAGTATTAAAGCAGATCCTGTTGCATGACGTGTTTCCAGGTGACTTGGGGCCCATGAGACTCTTGGGTCAGTAATACCTGCTGGGGACTGCTTGACAGTCGATGGAGACCCTACTGGTTTCCATCCATAGCTGTTCCTCGGGATCAGAAACTAAAGGAAAATAAAAAAGAAGCAGGGGAAAGGGATTTTCTCTACTTTAAATTCCTGTCTGTGAAAACATATATATATATAAGCCTTTCTTCCCCTAGAGGTCTCCCCTTGGTTGACTTGCCCCTTTCCATTTCGTTGCCAGTCTGTAGAAAGAGGAACATCAATAACAAAGGCAATGGAGCAGCCCTCCTGGCTCCCTCAAAGCAGCAAGACAAGAATCTGCACACATTCAGAAACTAGGACCATATTGCAGGTCTGGGTGAGGAGCACGACTAAATCATTCACTGCGTATCTTCTGCCATCCCCACCTGTGCCTGACGTACCGCTCTGCAAGTTGGTGCCACTGAAGAACTACATGGCAGGGACATTGCAATGCTGAGGAGGTAGCACCAACTGGGCTCTAGCTTATAAACCTCACGATACAGAGCTTTTGTCTATGTGATGTTTTAAAAAAAATTTAAAAAGAGAGATCAGGTTAGGAAAGACTGGGTTAAAAAGTTGATGACTATAGAAGTTTAAGACCAGGCTGGACCACTGGGATTTCTAACCTAGTGCTTTGTGTAAGCTGTAGGCTTATCTGTATTAATTCTTGCTTCTGGTCTATAGCCTTTCTTTTTCTTTAATGTACCAATCTTGAGTGAAAAATCAAGGCTGATCTATTACAGCTATTGTGGAATGTTCCAATGAGCGCTTACAGCCATTTGTAAAAAGACATAACTCTGTCTATCTTTAAAATACTGGTTCGTCCTGCATTGACTTCTAGATGTTGTTTTTATTATGAATTTGTCCATGGAACTACTGAACTTTTATTGAACTTTTCCTCCTCAGATGGTAGCTTTAAGGTTGTGATGATAAAGATATCTAGATAAGCACTCCCTGAGTCTCTTCATGTAAGGCATATTTTCCATCTCTTCGTAACTAGAGCAGGGTAGGTTTAAAACTAGAGCAGGGCGGGTTTAGGTTAGACATTAGGAAGAAGTTCTTTACAATGAGGATGGTGAAACACTGGAACAGGTTGCCCAGAGAGGTGGTGGAGGCCCTATCCCTGGAGACATTCAAGGCCAGGGCTGATGAGGCTCTGAGCAACCTGATCTAGTTGAAGAAGTCCCTGCTTACTGCAGGGGGGTTGGACTAGATGGCCTTTAGAGGTCCCTTCCAACCTAACAGATTCTAGGATTCAACCATTCCCATTAGATCTTTTTACTCCTTGAACTGCGAGCCACAGCTGCATCAGATAGTTTTTCAGCAGAAGTCGGGCCACTGCTAAATGGATGTTACATCACATTTCTATTCTTACTGGGTACCCAGTGTTTCACCATCCAAGGATTTCATTCAGTCTCCTTACCACCGAGTCTCCCCGATGTGCAGCAGAGCACCCACGCTGACTCCTACAATCCTCATCTCCTTCAAGTCCTCTTCAGGACCGCCGCTCTCTAGGACAGGTTATTATATCCAGCATGGCCAATGATCTTTGTCCCTAGATATATATTACCCTACTTTATTGAAATATATTTCCTTTACTTGCATGCAGCTTTCGAAACAGTCCACGTTGCTCAGCACTCCTCTCTGTTATAGTTTACAACTTCCTTCTTTAACCTACTAACTTTATCAGTAATGAATTTACATTGATGTACCGGATTTAGCAAGACCTTACAGAGATCATTTCTTGGCCCCAGTCCTCTGGAACCCCTCCAAAAACAAATCAACTTCAGCAATGATTCCCACTTTGTAATCATCCTTAAGAACCTAGCATTTAATCAGTTTTTAGTCTATTTCATACAGGCCATTTTGATTTTTTATCCAATTTATTCACTGACATGTCATGTGATAGCAAGGGTCTCTCAGACACAATTAATGTCATAGACATGATGGATCAAAAAACCTGCTTTTTTTTTTCCCCCAACTTCATCAGTTGGTCCAGTAAAAGAGACTAAGGTTCCCCATAAATTTTGGCTCATCTAAGAGAAGGTGAATAAACAACACTACTGGTTTTACCAATCCAGACTACAACAGTGTTTAAAAAATGCTATAAAATTAGTTTAACAATTCCAGTTCCCAAATGGATTGCTGACTACATCTTTGAACAACCATTAAATTACTACGATTATTTTACAACAAGTAGTTGGCATTCTGTATGAGGTCAACAAAGTACCAACATTTCCAGGAGGTGTTTCTTTCCCTGGGGACCACACAGGATGGTACCGTGACAAAAGAGACCAGTATGTCTGAGGAAGCTCTAAGAACTCATTTTCTCGCTGTCAAAGTCAACCAAGTCCTAAGGACAAGATTTACATTGCTTTCATCTTTAATCGTTCATCCTAGCAGATGTGTGAGCAGTAGCATTCTGAAGAACTGGAAACAGAATACTGCAATAATCAAATTTCATGTGTTATGAGAGAGTGAAACAGATGACGATCCTTTTACGCAACTCTGAGTCTCCCTTAAACCTATCTTTCTGAAGCTGTTTAGTGAGCATAAAACCATGCTTTAAGTGGAGTCTGGGGCAGGCTCAAAGATAATACCTGCATTTGGAGCCACAGAAATGGGACTAAAAAGGCATGAGACTTCAAAAGGAAAGAAATGGATGTGCAGGTAAAACGCCCACAGTTGAAAGAAAGGGAAACAGTATCGTTCGGCAATCTTGCTTAGAAGTTACTCGGACAGGGAATGAACAGACCAGCTTAAAGAAAAGCAAAAACTAGAGCCTTATATTCTCTGCATATCAGCAACACCAGAGAACTGTGTAACTGAATGTACAGCACGAAATGAAAAACGCTATCAGGAACTGCCACAGCAGTTGAGTGGACCAACTCACTGCAATACGTCGCCCCACTTCAGCGACAGGATAAAAGTCACTTCAGAAAGATTCCAGAACGAGCACTTTAAAGGTACGTCTATGTATCAGACGTGCTGTGGATCATCTTATGACAGTGCATAAGAGCAAGCTTTAAATTGGTTTGTTTTGATACTGCACAGCACGGGTATGAGGAAAGGAAAGCAGAGCAGAAAGCACAGTAAATGAGTTCAGAGGGAGCACAGCTACTGTTGCTCCACTTTGGGCTAATTGCCACATCAGCCATGACTGTCTCAAGAAGGGTTTTCATAAAACACATCTGGGTATTTGAGCACAATGATGAAAAGATGGATGTATGAGTTATCGTAGCAAACTGATGAAGCCAAGCAAAACCAGTGTTTCTGTGCAGAGGTTCTAGATTAAAAAGACTGGGATACAGTTATCTTAGATAATTTCAAGATCATTTGCCCTATTTAAAAATATGCACCTGAGCATTTTCATTGCTTTATACTATTGGAATATTTTATTACTGTTACAAATGTATTAACAATGGCAGCATTATTTACAGGCAAATGGCTCCCGATCTGCTTGCTATATGTTATGTTAAATGCTGTTAGGGAAGAGAGAGCGTTACAGCAGGCACACTTTGTATCTAAGATGTGAACACAGGGAGGCTGGCAGTTACCAGGCACAGGAATTAAGAACTAAAATGAAATAGTTCATGCTGTCACTATGTGGGGCTGCATGGACCTTTCAAGCTTAAAGAACACTTGAAGACTGGAAACCTAATCCACAGTTTCTAGTTACTTAGACTTTAAGTTGCAGGCAGAATCCTCTCAACACACATTTATAAGTGTTATACTGCCAAGTGTCAGAGTAAACAAGAACTGTATGTACTAATTTAGCAACATGATAATGCAAATAGTAAATAAGAAGAGTACAAGAATTGGTTTTCAGCATCCATTGACTGCAGGCCAGCAGGGCCAAGCAAAGAGGATGGGAAAAGGGAAGGTGTAATTTCCTCCTCAATCTCCCATGCTTACTTTATGAGTTTACAATCCGACATGGACAGAGAGAAATAGGTTACATGTAAAATACACGTTCACAAACCAGAAAAGTAAAGCCCTCGAAAGAAGAGTGTTTAACTGAGCTTTTGAGTATGCTTAAGTTTAGGTCCCTGCTGAAAGCCCCATGGATTTCACTAGGACTACAGCACATACGTGTCTGTCTGCTAAATGGGGATATGATTACCCATGCACTGGAGTCGTTTCCTGAAGCTGACTCTTAGCCGCTGCTTAACATCCACGTAGACAAACGTTCAGCTTAGGCAGCCATGGCAGAGAGGTACTAGAAGTAATTGAAAATATGTGGTTCATTTATAGTAAAAGGATATGCTTGTCGCATATACCAGGCTTGTTTGGGTTTTGTGCTACTGAGTTCTTTGCTGAAGACCGAGTCTGTCTGGAAAAGAGGTCTGTGCAAATGATATTAGAGAACTAGAATTGCTCAGCAGAGTCAGTTTGGAGCAGACGGTCTCAGTGACATTTTAGAAGGTAACAACAGACGAAAGAAAGCTCCTAAGCGAGACCTGGAAATACTAGTGTAAAAAAAAAAACAAAAAAAAACAAAAAAACCCAAACAAACAAAAAAACCCAAACCACCAAAAAAACAAACCCAAAAAACAGAACAAAACCAAACCCCATCAACAGCAGCAGACAGGCAGAAGAAAGTCAAGGTAAAAAGATATCTGTGAACCATGGGAATGACCGGGCCAAAGGAAAATGGAAAATGGCTGGGTAGGTGGAGTGGGGGACAGAGATCACGCATCAGAAGAAAGACTGAAAAAGGAACTCCAATCAAATGGCCTCCAAGAACTCCAGCCCACGGGTGATAAAACTTTCATGAATTACTAACAAATAGAACTGCTTTGGGAAGCTCCTAACTGTGTTCCAAATGAATTACAGAAAGGTTCAAGGAAGGTGGGGAAGAAAGATCAGTAATTGTTCAACTTTCTGAGCCCTTGTAATTGCTCACCTCTTTGACAAAGAGAAACTGGTGACAACATACAGGTGTAGCACAACGAATAACGAGCTCTTCAACTTTGGTGGAGCACTAATTGGGAATGTCTGGCTGAAACATGGGACGAAACAGCTGTCCACCAAAAATGCAGTTTATTGCAATCAAAACCCATACGCAGTTTTGACAGTTTCCATGACAATTTTGTTGGATAAAACCCAAAAGTTTTATTCCTAATTAAACAATGTTGAAAATTTTGCATTTACTATTGTCCATTTCATTTTGGATTTTGTTAATTCAAAGATATTATGCTCCCCATACCATATTTAATAATTTTTATCTTAGTAGTTACCAATCATCAGTATGAAACAAAGATACGCTTCCAGAATATATTTTTAATTTCCGTGTATTAAAACTTCAGGTTTTGTTTCCAATCAAGAAAAAAGCTAATTAGAAAAGCCATGTTGTGTTTTTTTGGTTTTTTTTAAACTCAACACTAAAAAAAAGGTATGATCACAGAAAAATAATTTATAAAGGCAAAACTGAAAATAAAACAAGATGCTGCTCCTATCTGAGCTGAAAGGTCTCCATGGGCAGACTTAAATTTGATTCCATAAATTAGAGATATGGCACCATATATTCAGATAAATGTAGGTTTCTTTCAAGTTTATCTTTGAGATCCCAAGTTTCTAAAAGGCAAATTAAACTCTTCCACTACTAACTTTGTTCTTGTTGACAGGAAAATAAACTTTTCAAGACTCCATTGTATAAAAATCTTTTTGATGAAACTTACTTACGAAATTTCTGTATTTTCTGTTTCAAATTAAAACCTTGCAGCCTAT
Organism: Stercorarius parasiticus; assembly: GCA_013396915.1. Lineage (NCBI taxonomy): Eukaryota > Metazoa > Chordata > Aves > Charadriiformes > Stercorariidae > Stercorarius > Stercorarius parasiticus. The sequence continues at coordinate 142,057 of VWZL01000808.1, forward strand.
TGAAACGTAGAGGCAAAGATAGGAAAAAAAATATCTCTGCCATCTCTGCTGGGCTGCTTCGATGACTTTTCTCATAATTCAGCTGCCAAGTACTGCCAGAGTTAAGTAGCTTGGTACATGACTGAGGTGAATTTGTCCGTGCTCTTTCTTGTACCAATTTCACAGGCCTGCAGTTCACCCCCCATCCCTGGCAAAGGCTGCAGACTGGTGGTTTTTATTTCGTGTCATCATGAATTAAAAAAAGTCTTAATCATCGCTATAAAAAATAGAAAAGAAAACCCCCAAATTAGCTTAAAGCATCATGCCAGAATAACAGTTTTAAGTTAATAGCTATTTACCCCTGTTAAGGTTCATTTCCTTCAGGATCTCTGCATAGCTTTAGATTTTGTCACATTCAGCTGTCTCATTCCCAGGTCCTGCCTAAAAGCCTTTCCCCTTGCAACCAGTGACCTTCTCACATGCCTGGTACGGGGGTGCTGGAGCTGGGACGCTGGCACAGGGCAAGAACTGGGGCACAAAGCTCAGAGAATGCTGCAGTCTTCTGCAGATACCGGCTTGGGCATCGGGAGGGTCAGAGCGTGCGACATCCTGACACGGTGGCACTGAGTACAGCTGCCACCACCCACCGTCCCAACCCTCTGTCACCAATTGTGCCACAAAGAGCTGTTTGCTAGAGCACACAGCTGGCACAGAGGAGACAGGTTAGCAATGGGAAAGGCACAGGGAGAAATAAAACCTTGAATTTTTCCCTCCATCTCACATGTACCCCATATAATGATTACTAAGACTGTTCGCACAATGAAACCTCATTCCAACCTGAGGTTCAGAAGTGCTGCGCTGTAGACAACAACAATAAACAGCCTTTTGTAAAGAAAAATGAAGGATTTTCTAACAGGCAGGCCATACAAAGCCTACTGAAATTCAGTGGGAGATGGATGACAAAGCCTATCTGTTCTTTGAAATTCTCCCCTGGCAGAAATAATTTTGTCTGGATTTTTGGCACGAAAACAAACCCATCTATTCCTACACCTTCTTTTCTGTAGTGCTATCCCTTTCCAAATCATTACGAAGCGTATACGCACATATGGTGACACTAAGCAGTATCATGGCTTCCTAAGCAATTCACCAAAAAGCCACCGCGCATTCATAATTGAAAAAGTCAATTTTGACAGCTTAAGAAAAAAAGGAAAAATATGAGCAAATAAATCATTAGGAAAAACACATCGCTTGTCCCCTAAACTGCTCTCATATCATCATTCTATTCATAAAGAAATGCATTTCCTGTTATTACTTTTCCTGTGCGATAACTACAATGAACATCACAAAAATGTCTGCAGGCTCTGCTCAAGAGCTCACTTCTAAACCACTGCAAAAACCTGATGTTTGGCTACATCTTAATTTTACTTGTAGAAAATAAAGAAGCCGCGAGCAGGTGAGAGTTCAAGTCTTCAATAAACATCTTGTTAAGGCAAAATTGAAGTTCAGTTTATTTTGGGGTTTGTTTTGGGTCTGATTTTGGTTTTGTTTTTACTTTGCTAGACAATCAGATTTTAAGCAGTGAGAACCTATTTTCCATCAGAGCTACCATGCTGGCTTCAAGGGTGGAAGTGGCCCTTCAAGAGATTTTGCAGTAATTTGTTATCTCTTTTCAACCCTTACCTCTCAATGGGAACAGAGCTGCATCAGCATCCAAAGGGAGGGCTTGGGATTCAGCAAATTTTCCGTTTGAATTTTATTTCAGAGAAGAGAGTACAACGCCACCAAAGAAAGAGGAGAGGCTGACACTTCATTGGAAATCAACAGTTTCAAATTCAAGACAAAGGAACGTAGATGGAAAAAGAAACAAAAAGTTTGGTCTTTACCACAGGTTTGCCTTTGTACACGTATCTCACCTAATATATTTGATAGGACACTGGTCTTGGCTGACCCATGGACCACTATTTTAAAAACATAAAGAGGAAAAAGCATCTGGCTCCCCAAATGTGCATTGCTGTTTTGCCCAAAGGTTTGTTTTGGCAGGATGTGTCAGCCATATCCTTGAACCATGATGATACCTTGCATGAGGAAATTAAGCAGCAGGTTCACCAACATCGTGAAAGGCATCACAAGGCAAAAATAATCTCAGTGGGAAAAGTACCGATTCAATCTTATGGAAGTATGTAATATAGAACAGTCCAAATAATTTTGGCTATTAAAGGGGCTATTAAAGGTTGCATTACCAGGAAATACAATAATGAGAAGAAATATGAAAAACAGAAAAAAGAGAACACTGGAAAACGGAAAGAAAAGTCTGCAGTGTTCTATTTGCAACGCGACAATCACTGATCTTATCAAATCGCGCTACTGTATCTTTGTATAGACTCCTCTGTGTGATTATTGCTGAAATGTGGGACAAAGTATAGCCTATATTCAACTGATATAGGCTGCAGAACATTAAGCATTGAATAAAGGATTTTATTTTTTTTAATAAGGAACAGATGGTCACCTTATTCAAGCAGCTGTTGGGGGGAAAAAAATGATTCACTATCAGGCATCAAAGGCTAAAAATGGTCAGATTCAGATGCACTCCCTCCTGCTAAGTAGTGGTATCAGCTTTCAGCCACTAACTGGTGTAAGACAGGAGAAAAGAAGTGAGGCGAGAGGGCTCCTCCTGGTCAGCTCTGCCCGCTGCTCTTGGTGGGATATGAGCCATACCTACAAATCTAAGCTGGTGCTGAGCAAAAGCTCTAATTACGCCTCAAGGTATTTTTGATGTCCAAGTTCAATGCTAATAAGTGGAAACACCAAAGAGTACTTGTAAAGGAATAAGCATCTTAAAGCCCATAATATTAAAATTGAGTTATATCAGGAGATTATATTATATCACTAGGTGGCATTGCTCTAAACCTTTCAGTGCCTCTCTTCTGAGCTCTTTCCTGTATGGGTACTATTCTAACAGCTGGTAAAAGATGCAGGTTTCACTGAAGTGGTGCCAGCCATGCTGCTCAAAATATGTGTACAATGCTTCGGCGAATCTATATGGTAAGAGATTTTATTCTAACTTTGGCCTCAACTCTTCTGTTTACTACCATAGTAATAAACACAGTCCATAACCAGACATTCAATTACTCTAACCGAAAACCTCAGCCTGCTCAGAAGCGTTTATAAAACAACTGCAGCCCCCTCTGATGGCTCCCCGCTTCCACAATTCACCTTCACAAATCCTTCCAAGAGGGACAGCACAGTTGGTTACAGCTCATGTTTATGTGTTGTACAACAGCTGTAAAGCCAGGGCTTTTTGCCAGTTCACTGCACCACTGGGTTAGCTCATTGGTCCATTGAATTTGGAAAAAAAGTTAAACAGTTATTTTCAATTTATTTATTTATTTTTTTAGTTGAACTGTTGAATTGTCTGTGAAAGCCGTTAATGAAAAATCTGACAGCATGAAATAGAGGAGTAAAAAAGCATGAACATTTTTATTATCTCTAAACCTGAATAAAGTTTTCAACAGCATAGAATGATACAAGAACTCAAACCTCCATTTTGAAACCACCTTAGCAAAATCCGTGCCCAATTCAATTTTGGAAACTACTGAAATCTCATGCTGACTTCAGTAACTAAATCCTACGTATCTAAGGCTTATGACTCGAAGTGCAATGGTAGCATATCCCAAAGAGAGTTTAAAGCTTCAAGGAGGTAAAGTTTAGCCATGTCCAGAAATGCAATCCTGAAATCCCCTAGCCTGTAATTACCTAAAGCACAGACATGGCAAAAAGACTGTTTATGCACTTTGTCAGTGGGTAAGAAATATAGCAAGGTCTTGGAAAAGGGACTAGAGCCTACAACTCCTCACTCTTAGCTGAGGATCCCAGGCAACAGCTACAAAATTATGATCCTTCCACGTCTACATTTTTGAGAGATAACAAGTGAGGATATTCAGCCCCTCACACAAGAAATCCCTGCATGTTTACTATCTTAACACCTACAGCCTCTGTTCCATTGCTAGATTTTTTTCTTCCTTTCCAAGACAGACTCTTTAATAGAATGTACTCTATGCCCTGGATGACCCTATCTGCTTTACTGACTTGCCAAGCTGATTTGTATTTGCCTCTGTTTCAACAAATCAACTTCATTAAGTCAGCAGCAACGACCCTTCCCATTTTCCTGAGCTCAGCAGTCAGAACAGCTCTATATGTTCATGTTCAACAGATTTTATCCTAAGAATTAGATGATTTCTAACAGTCACGTCACTCAGTTTTAGGAGAAATACATGGCCATTCCAGCTCTCTTTAAACTATTTCAGGACAAAGAGTACTTTTCAGTGGAGGAAGTCAAAAAACCAAATAGTTATTTTCACTTTCAATACTACACAGACTTAATATCCAAAGGTCCAAGAATTGTTGTAAAGTAACCTTTATTTCCTTCATACTTCTCCTTATATGCCCCTTCGCTCTCATAAACATGCCCACGACCATCTTCCAGCTCTGAGAAGCGAGACACAGACTTACAGAAGTGGGTCAAGGAAGCGTTCCTTGATCTCTGAGCCCCTACAGCCTGAGTTTCATTCAACAGATTCTCCAACAATATTCTTCAAGTCTTTGTAATTGGGCACATGTAACTGTTCAATCAGCTTGATAACACTTACTCATCCTTGCAAAGCACTTGAGGTCCAGGGATGCAAGCAGCTTAGCACTAATAGCAACTATTGTCTTTAGCCTACAAAGGCCTTGAATACACATTGGGGAAAAAAAAAAAAAAATAGGAAAAAAGAGTTTTAGCAGCTTAACTGAATCAGTTTAGATAAAATCAGTGAATCTCCCTTATGCTGGCTCTCAAGAAAGTGTCTATAAATCAGTTTCTGAACCATTTAGCAGGAGCAGGAAGAGCTGTGTGCTGCGCTCTCAGCCTAAGGCACGGGGCACAATGCTGGTGTGATGCTTGCCTGAGAGACACCACTGATATCCAAGTACAACAGTTCTCCTCTCCCTTCTTTTCTGAAGCAAATTCCCTCACAGGTACAGCCAGAAAACAGCCCCTTCATGAAGGGTCCAGGAATTTTTTTGTTTTGTTTTTTTCTCTTTTCTATTTCATCCAATCCAGCAAATACCAGCCACTGATTAAAATCTCGTTTCCCCTCCTGCTCCCTTGCAAGTACCATTTCTTCCTGAAATAGCCCAGTGCAGATGGGCCAATATCATTCATTTGTACATACTTTGAAAATCACATGTTGAATCGCTGGGGTTAACAGATGACTATCACGGCTTGACACTGCTGTATAGACATGGGCTGAGTGTACACATTATGCCATTGAAGAATAATTAAGTAGTTGGTTAATAATATTAAAAATTAACAGTGATTGCTATTAATATATTAGTCATCTTATTAGAACTACCCACATATACACGATAGATGATGATGCTGACAGTAAGTTTTAAAAAGTAAAACCTATGTGATGATAGCATGCCCTCAGAGGGAAGTGAGTGAGCTCTGTGGTTCCAATACGTGAATTCAGACACTGAATTCCCCCTCAGGTCTGCCACTTACTTCCAGTGTTGCACTCACCTACAAAATGGGGGCATTTATATAAATTAGGCATATCTAATTTAATAAGGCATCCAGTATTGGAACATTTGTGTGAAAGATTATGAGGAAATGCAAAACCTCACATTTGCTCCCTCCAGAAGCAACTGACTGAAGTCTACAGGGACTCTAACTTTTTGGCAGAGAAACAAGCTTTTCCTTCTCAAGAACAGACCATTCTTAGAGTCATTTATCCCCCACCCTCCTGGCTGCCTGTTTAAGGTCTGGCATTTCTCTGCTCAGGAAGCGATTCCATTCATTTCTGTAGCATCCCTCATGAGAGTCTCACCAGGGCTGAGCACCAAAACGAAAGGTCACTGGGAAATCAAAGCAGGAGCGAGCTGCGAGCTGGTGGTCACGATGGCAGGAGAAGGATGGCTTTGTGGCTACAGGCACATGGGCTTATTGCAGTTTTCTTGACCTCTGAGGATTTGGCTAAGATGTCAGATCTGTATTTCTTTTATTGAATGTACAAAGTGAAGTCAGGCAAATGCTAGAAGGGAGAATACCTTCTGGAAAGAAGACGTAATTATAACACCATAGGAACTATTCACGCATATCTAAAGGAAACTGTATCTTAAAATCAGTATTTGCTGCAAGGTTAAAGTGAAAGAGCATCTGAGATTGAAGTATTTATTAGCTAGCTTTCTGCTGACAGACATTAGCAATTATTAGTTACCTAACATTTCTGACAAAAGCAGGGTCTCTCTTTAGTCAAGAATTTGATGAGCTGCACCAGGAATATTTGGACCAATGTGAACAATTCTCATCACTGAGAATCAAGAAACACTGAAAATGCTACAGGTATTAAGAAAAAAAAAAACAAAAAAACAAGGACAGTCATGGGAACCAAGAGTAACCCAAAAGGTTGCAAAGTCCAGCTGGGTTTTTTCAACCAGTCAAAGCAACAGAAGAGAAGGAATAGCACCGCTCTGAAAATCACAGCTACAGAATCACAAAAATCACAACTATGGGAAAGCACTGGCAAGGAAGGAACACCAGGGGCAGTATTGTTATAAGAAAAAAAGGGTATTAATAATCCATACTAAGGCATAATTACTCTGAAAATGAAACGACTAAGCATTAGAAGAAAAGCATTAGAGGAGTGAGGTCCTATCCTATAGCTGAGAAATAGGTTTTAAGGTATAGCTTGCTAAACTTATAGAAAAGGCTGCTGCGACTACCCGTTAAAGAAAGGCAAAGAGCTAAGACTAAGCATTTTATCACAGGGTGACAGATTTATGAAAAGTCTATCAGCAGGGCTTGGCAGCTAATGGATAAATTACAAGCCCGTGATAAAATTACAAGCCCATGACAGATAATAACTAAGTTCTGTGGGTTGAGCAAATGCCAAACATGGCAGCTGATTTTTTTTTTTTTTTTAGACTACAGAAATTCTACAAAGGCAGGGATGATTTCCAATACAATGTCCTAGACCTTCGCTCCTAAGGCATGTTCTGTAGTACACATCCCTCTGGCGGGATAACAACTGTACCTTTTGTAACGGCCTTTACCAGTTCTAACTATATTAGACCAAGGATGACTGAGGGCAAAAATCCCAAAATATAGGGACTGTCTTGACCTGACCTTCTCTACAAAACAATAGAGGAGACCTAAGCGCTCCTAGGTGAGCCATTGATCCAAATATGATGGCTCAGGTCCTTATTGTACCTTGAGGACCTCATTGGGAAGGGAGGTCAGTCTCAGAGCCTCCCTGAAGAAGAAACTGAGCTGCAGCTCTCCTTTTGAGCTGCCCTGCACAAGACCGCTACCTAGATCAGTTAGCGTGGGAGGAACCACATGCTGGTCCTCTCCTTTCTCAGAGCCAAAGGGTACCTGGAAGAGGCAATGGTTTTAAGGTCTCAAGAAACTGCAGCCCTGCTCCCACTTGGACATAGCCAGGGTGATTACACCCTACCAGTTGGCCCTCGCATGCTGCCCAGGAAAATGTAGAGATGGAAATAACATAGCAAGAGTGATGAAGTCAAGGAGTCACTTTCTTCAAAGAGAGAGAATGTATGAGACTGAGGGAAAGGAAAAGCAAGAAGAGAAGCCAATGGGAATGCGAGGAGGATGGAAAGAAGTGAAAGATTGATAAACCAAAGACAATATACAAAAGAAAGATGGCATGAAAGAAGAGAAACCTAGAGAAGAGATGAGGGCAAAACATGTGCAGAGCCCAAACAGAACAGTGTGAGAAACTGCTATGGGAAGTAAGAAAGCTGAGAGGATGTGTAAACGAGATGTACTTCTCTGTCATGGCAAACCCACTGCCTCCTGTCTGCCTCCTTCCAGGCAGCTTCCCTGCAACAGCCTGCGTTTCTGGTACAGCTGCCTAGCAGCCTAAATATTCATCTCCGTATCTATTGATTCTAATATTTGACACAGTATCTTGAAAAGCACCTAAAACCAGCTCTAAATAATCAGCTAGTGCACTCTCTGCACATCTGTAAGGGCTGGAACACAGCACCTTTTCAGTACAGCACCATTACAGTATGCCTTTAAGCTGCTGCAAATAAATCCAATTGGTGAACAGTTGTTGATTTATCATGCAGTTCCCTGGAGTCACAATAAGGTTCAATCCGCCTACTAGATTCACCACACAAATTCCTGAGAGATTACTTGAATTACATTTAATCTTTATTGAAACATAAAAACGTTGAGGTGTGAGATATTTCCATCCCTTAAAATGAACTAAATCGCCTCATTCCAGGAAAAGAAAAGTTGCTGCTTCAGCCACAGACAACACAAGTCCTACTGAGGTGAACAGAAATTTCACCAATGCAATGGAGGCAGAACAGATTGCAATTCTGCACTGTTTTTATTTGATAGTAAACATATCTAAAGCAGACTGTGCCCCGAAGTATGCTTTCACACAAACCTGGTGTTCCCCAGCAGGACTGTTTATGTGAACAGAATTTGGCACTAGCTATCTTGGGTATAAAGGTGCAAATTTGCTACTCATAAGCCTGTGTTATTTCTCCAACACTTATTTGCTGCTGGCTTCCAAAAGTTGCCATAAAACCAAAAGAAACTACAGCTTTTTTGTGAAATGACAGAAAAGTGGCATTCCTCCCAGCTGCAGAGCTGTGAAAAGATGATGGCTGTTAGATATATTCTTTCTGACTGTATTTTTACAGGAGGGAATCAGTGTGAGTAGGCACAATCCAAGGGCACTTCCTCAAAGATGGCAGTTTTTGTTGGAAAACACACAGGAAAATCCTCAGGAGACCAGAGCTTCTCTTCCCTTCTAAGAGAAGTTCTCCCTGTCTCACAAAAACCCCATAAGAGTCAGTTGCACAGACCCAATCATTCCTGGGGTATCTGCAACCATCCATTTGGAAATACCGAGGAGGTACCCCTCTTCTAGCAGTAATCCCTCTCTCTTGCTGTTCCATGGACAAGGGAACACAACCAAAACTCAGATGTCTGTTCCTAGGAAGCCTTTCATCCAGTGTAGCTGTAGACTCTGTTGTGTGACTGATTTGTTAGTACTTCACTAATTTGTTTCTCAAGATCACAGGGATCCCCCAGCTCTAATTACTTCTGCCTGACACACTCTCTGCTGCTTGTATTTGAAGAGCTTCCAGAACATGTTTCAGAAGCAGCTGTCTGAAACTAAGAAACAGAGCACCTAAACATAACCGAAGATGCAAGTGACACAGTATTGCTTGGCTTTTCCTTGTGCTGAGACAGCATCAGCAACTTTTTTATCTAAGGATGCAATGAAAGGAGATTAAGGATATTTGAAATTTGGCTTGGTATTTTAGCAATGGAAATAATCAATGACAAACAAAAATCAGGCATGTACCTTATAAAAAACCCATCCAATTGCTAAAATTTATAAAAATTACATAAAGAGTTTCAGCTTGTTAATCTCAGTCTTGAAAAAAAAAGCTATGATTTCAACTGCTTCCTAGAATCAGGGTCCCAAATGCACTGAGATTCACAAGCAGCTTGTGAATCAGTGGAAGCACAAATTCTCTCTACGTTCTTAAATAGTTTTATGAGCTAATATGATCTAACCACTCTTTTTAATTTAAAAAACAGAGCACATACTTCTGCAGAGATGGAGCAGATGCAGAATGGGCAGGTAAAGCCTTTTTACCTTGAAACACACTATGTTCTCATTTCTAAGCGACCTTTCAGTCTTACAGTTTACTTATTTGCTTTTGCCCTCTGGCACTTTTGAGCAAAGAGCATGCTTTTAAAACCACTGTGTGTCCTAACGTTCATCAGCAAGAAAAGCATCCATGGGCATTGACCGTAAGTGTTCAAAGCTGGGTTTAGGGTCCCAAAACAGAGACTAATCTTACTACTGATTTTGGCTCCAGGATTCCTAGCACTGGTCACCTCAAGTGCTACGTTGCACTTAAATACGCAACTAACACTCAGAGCTTTTAGAAACATGTCTCAGAAGAGGTCCTGTGGGTAAGGAAGAAAGCCGACTCCAGAGCTTAGGACACTGCCCAAAACATTATGCCTCTGTGAGACCAGTGGTGGCTCCACTACAGGGCAAGAAATGACAATGTTGCACTGTAAGTGTCCTCATGACACCTACCACCAGTACAACACTGTTTATGTGAAAATGGTTAACGACACAAGGAATGATAGAAAAGAAAGTACAAAGCATTGGGCAAAGGAAAAAAGGTGAACAATTTAGGTAGCCTTTAACATTTGATGCCATACAATTTGAGTCCTTGCACACAGCAGGAGGTATTTGACATTTTCCTCTTCAGAGATTAGCACTTGCAGGTATTGATTTAAACTAGGATTTATACCATGACTGTCATTTTTATGAAGGGCACAATAAGAGAGATTAGCAAGAAATTGCCAGGCACACCATCTTTAATCAGCTGCAAACTGTTTTCATCCTGAATCTGCAGGTTTGTCAGCAAAAGCAAAATGAGCACAACTAAGTGGCATAGCAGGAAAAGAACACTCAGCCCGACAGAATAAAAATAGCTACCAAGAAAAGGTGCCATAAGAGAGCTTTTGATTTTATTTTTTTTAATTTTTAATCTGGAACAGATTCACAATTCATGCCACCTCTTTTTAAATCTTATTACCTGGTTTGGATTAGAATTAAAGTTCCTTCTCAAACGCCAAGCTCTCCCCTATGTGCTTTACAGGACACGGGTTCCACTTGAGCACGTCAGAAGGCTGCCAAGCCACCTTCTCATTACCCAAGTCCCTTGCTGGATGCAGTCCCAAGTAATGAACATCCCCTTTTCAACCCCGGGGTCTTCCTTTGGAAGCAGTAGGTTTAAAAACACAACATATAAGGAAAAAAACCCACCCAGCTCTGTGTGAATGAGACCTGAAGATTGAATATATCATTAAGAAGGACTTTCTTTGGCACAAATAGAAGTAAAAGCCTTGCTCCTTTTGATTTTCAGTAAGAATTCAGCACTTACTTTGTTCTCAGAGCAATTTGCCCAAGTGCCTTTCAACGGGCCTTGTCCCTTTAATCCATTCTGAAACCCCCCATTTTGGCCTGGCTTGGCAGTTACGGAAACATGCTACAGCCAGGTGTATTTCAATTACAAAGGATAAAAAATTGCAGGGAAAAAATATTACATTTTCTGTCTTTCTTCCAGTTACCCAACCTCTAAATTAAAAGCCAGAAAATGGGTTCCTCTTTCACTGATGAAGTCTGCTTGAATATTAGTTTCCTGTTTAGCCTGCACCATGGAATTCAAATTATTTTGTTCTCAAAGTTACAAAGCACCAGAGGTTCTTGCCTCTGAGTAAAATGGATTAATATTTACAAGAATTATATCTTTCTTGATGAGGTTCAGTCTGCATGGTCCTTTATGAGTGGTGCCCTGGTATGACAGAGCTGCTTCTGCTCGGGTTCGGTTCAGGCAACAAGGATAGCAGGTCTTGTTCAATTCCTGCCTGGATAAGCTTAGGTAAAGCACAATGCTGGTTCCCCATGAGATACAATTAATCTCCTGAATGGTAAAAACCTTTGATATCTTTTCTGTTGTGTCTACAACTAATGAAAATTTCACACCTGGCTTGTTAAGGGAGAAGCATGTTGAAGCAGCTCCTTATCATTCATGCTGCCTTTTGAGCTTGTGTTATTGACTCAAAGATGATTGAAAGCACATCAGCTATGAGAATAAAGCCACGGAGCCAAAAAAGTGGGAGAGCCATCCATGCTGTATAGGGATCATCATGGGTGTAGACACACTGGGCCTGCTGTTGCATTTCTCTGGAGCGTCTGCATGGATCCGCAAAGCTGTGCCTGCGTGTGTGTAAGCAGCCAAGATTTGGATCTACATTTCCTCTCATCATGAGGTAAATGGTTATGGAGGCCAGGCTGTGCAAGGTTACTTCTGGCACAGGAACTGAATAGCAAGAGGAAGGGCTGGGACAGAGATGTCAAGGCTTAGTGGCATGCTTCAGAGGGAACTGGAGAGGGAGGTGGGGTGCAGTCATAGTTATCTCCCACCCCCAAACAGCAATTCTGTACCTGGGAGCAGCAGCAGCCAGCTTGACTTTCCAAGCCTCGGGCCTAAAGATAGGAACATTTTTCTGGTTTTCATCTGCAGCCTACAGTTTGAGAAAACTGCTTTCCTCATCTGCACCTGCCCGGTGGGAAGCTCTCAAAGGAACAATGTCAAAATGCAGCGCACCTCCACGGCCCGATGGGACCAATTTATGATGGCTGAGGATCTGACCCGGACTGCTGCTCTCATTTCGCTGCTGCTCAAATTTGTATTCAAAATGTTTTGCTCTCAGAGGTTTATCTTTTGAAATAGTAGCACCATTCTGGCTTAGGGCCAAGGTTGGGCTAAGGGATGGCAGTGCATTAATGCTCCAGGTAATCAGCTCAGCAACTTTCAGCTGTCAGTCACAGCTCTCTGAAACTATCCAAGCCATAATAAATGTTTTCAGATACGCTCATTGCTGATGCATTAAAAACAGTATCCAGCAAATGTGAAACTCAACTCCGCGTACGCAATGGGTCTAACATAATTGCAATGGTTCAATCAACCAGTCAGTATAAACATCCATTTTTTAAGCAGGGATACACAACCAGTCCAGGGAGAACTCAATAAATGTTTTTAACATTAAATAAAATATAACTCAACATAATTATCGAAGTAGAAAATGAAGACTATCGTTGTGCCCAAGGAAAACACAAAAGCTTCTGGAAGGAGAAAAAAATTATTCTTTTATGTTTATTTTAGTAGGGCTGTACTTTTAGTTAGACGACATTTAAATTACTAGACTGGTCTTTGAAAAGAGAATAATATAGCAAGCCGTCCAGACCGTATCAGCCTCTGTAGAGGTTTAATCTAAACAGAGTTCAAGGTTTCATTTCTGAGTGAAGAGATAAGTCAGTTCTAATTCTTATATGAAAGTTATTTCTATCCAGCTTTAGAAGAAGAAAATTCCTCCATTACCAAGCCTCTCCCTGCAGTGTATTTAATACTCCCTTGATCTCTTCCTACCACCAAATAGTTTATGGGATTCACTGTGTTTCAGTCCATATAAAGTTCGCTTGTAGTGGAAATACACTAGGCCTCACGATGGAGGAGAGATCAATATAAACAAGAAAAAAAATTTTCATAAAGTTTTTCTTCCCATGAATGTTTATCCAATTACCAGTATCTGGTATGTTTTTATATTCTGACTTAAATCTAAGTTTTTCTCTCACAGAAATCTAACCCACAAAAATAATACTTTGCTAGGAATTAATGACAGCTTTGTGCTCCTTCAGCAATTGCCTTCCTCCTGAAGGACTGTCTCCTTCTATAGGGTTGCTTTCCTCCATTTTGCTTTCCAAGTAAACAACCTCACCCGACACCTTATTCATCGTCCACTGCGGCGGGTTGATCCTCACTGGACACCAGGTGCCCACCAAAGCTGCTCTATCACTGCCCCTCCTCAACTGGACAGGGGAGAGATCAAATAACAAAAGGCTCATGGGTTCAGACAAGGACAGGGAGATCACTCAGCAATTACTGTCATGGGCAAAACAGACTCAACTCAGGGAAATTAATTTAATTTATTGCCAATTAGTAGCCAGAATAGGGTAGTGAAAAATAAAAAACACATCTTAAAACACCTTCCCCCTATCTCTCCCTTCTTCCCAGGCTCAACCTCCTCCCCACAGCAGTGCAGGGGGATGGGGAATGGGGGTTGTGGTCAGTTCATCACACATTGTCTCTGCTGCTCATTCCTCTGAGGGGGAGGACTCTTCAGACTCTTCTCCCTGCTCCAGCGTGAGGTCCCTCCCACGGGAGACAGTTCTCCACAAACTTGTTTCCTTCCATGGGACGCAGTCCTTCAGGAACAGAATGCTCCAGCATGGGTCCCCCATGGGGTCACACAAGTCCTGCTAGCAAACCTGCTCCAGCATGGGCTCCTCTCTCGACGTTTCTACCCCGGGGAAAGTGCTAAGCAGTACCATTTCTACATGCTTCCTGCAGCATTCTACTGCCTTTTTCCAATCTAGTCTGAAACGTCCTCAGGTTAGAGTAAGGCTACTTGAGTTTCCTTTCTTATACACCTTCCTCTCAGGAGTGGATGACTGTACTTCAGTGTTTACGTTTTAATTACCAACCTCCAACATCAATTTTGCAAGCTCTCTGCCATTCGATGAAAACATACTTGTTTTCCTGTTGACATGAACAACAGCTTTTAGTTAATACACCCCCAGACCAGAGAAGCCATCAATGAAATATTAATTTGTTGTGCTGCTTGAACTACAGCTCCTGGCTGGGCAAACTAAAAGGCCCCCTGTCACAGGAATGGGTTTGTTACACTTAATTGCGTGTCTTACTCTCTTTCCAACTCATCAAAACATTTAAGGTCTCTGCATAACTTCAAGATATCTGAATCAAGCATGAAAGGCTAACAAGAAAAACAAACCAAAAAGCTGAACGCTGTCTCACACCGCCGCATACGATTAAAGAGAATTAGAGAACAAGCAGAAAAGCCCTAGAGTCAATGACATTGGTATTGGGCAGGAATGACTACCTAGGGAGCTGCTGAAACTGCCAGCACTTGAGAATCTTGTGCAGTTTCCCACTGTGGAAGATGAAATAATTAACCTACAGCCTGTGTGCCCTAGCCAGCCCAAGAAAGGAGAGAGGGGATGAGCAGAAAGTCGGTCAGACATGAAATTTATGACATCTGGGATATCTCAAGGGAGCTGATTCCAGCAGTGCAGGTCTTGAGGCAGAACACGGGGCTGGAATCAGGACAATGGGTTTTTACTCCCATTTCTGTCCGTGCAGAGAAAAAGACATTTTACCTCCCTGTTTCCTTTCCTTTCCCTTTCATCTGCTCTATTAACTTAGATTAAAATGCTTTGTGTGCTTGCAAATTGGCACCCTGATCCTGAGCAAGACTAAAAAGTGCAGCATGCTATAAATAAGCATTGTGTTATCAAAATGACATCTGTTTGAGAGGCTACTTCTCACATTGGGTCAGAGACATCATTCCTGCTGTGCTGCACAGTAATAGCCGTTCCACGGGTAGCCTCCCTTCTTGCCGTACTGGCCAAAGCAGACCTGAGTGGGGATCAGGGGCAGTAGGTATCAAAGCCCGTTCCACAATTTAGACCCTTCTTTTATTTAAAATGAAGGACCCAAGCACCTATAAAATATCCTGTTAAAGCACGTTCAATCTAAATGAAAGATTCTATTCACAAGCTATCCAATCCAAACATCAGATTTGGTCTATTTCAAACAGAAAGGGTCTCTTCGAACAATATTATGAGAAATTTCTGAAGAAGGGCTGGGTAGATCTTCAAGCAAGTTTACCGCTTAGGAAGTTGTCCCCAAATAAAGCCTACATAAGAACAAAAATCCTCCTGTAAACAAGGATTTTTCATTTCTTCTTCAATATAGACAGAAATGACTCAACAAGGTGAAGGAATGAAGAGAAGCAAAGGACTAGCTCCTCACACACTCTGTTGAGGCAGGCCCAGTGCAGCGAAGTAGCAATCTGCAGTCCCTCAGGTGAGCACAAAAAAGATTTAGAAACTATTTGCCTCTCTCCTGAAGTTCCCCAAGGGGAAATAAAGCTAAGTAAACCCTTTTGTTTAATAAAAACCTTTATCCAAGAAATAATATACTATCCAAGCCCACACATCATGTAACATTGTCTCCTAGTACTGATAAACCAGGATGAAGACTTTCCTCAGGTTGCCTTACGTAGCCATCGGAAATCTCTTGGAATAAGGTAAACCATTAAGAAAAGGCCTCTGTTACGCAGACACCAGAAAAGATAAACATTAGGTTACTACATGCATCTGTATCTGTGTCTTTGTATCTATCTAAAAATCTACACCACTGACACTTCGTATCAGTTTGTTGAGAATGCAAATGCAAAGAGAAAGTAGTACATCTTTCTTTCATATGTTAATCATGGGAGCATATCTGTGTTACACACACACCATCAAAGCAACCGCACTTTTTATGTGGAAAAGCCATGGGATACTTGTTGGTGTTGTGCTGCAGGGAACAGCAGGTAGGTTCAACTCTGCCCACCTCCAGTTGATTTGTAAATAGTTTTTGTTCAATGAGAGAAAGGTATTTACATTTTACATTTTAATGAAGGAAGGGATTAATTTTCAATGGAATTGGGGCCTTGTGTAAAGATTAACTGAGAAGGGTAATTTAGAGTGTTAATTTAATTTCCATTTCCTTCTCCGATCACACGTTTTCATTCTCGGGCCTCGCCATGCCAACGCCATCCCCATGCATGACATGCCCTATCAGCTTTTAATATATCTCCTTTTATGTCTTTTTCATAAAAACGTGCCTCCCCTTTTAAATCTGCCTCATTTCTTGACATGACACAAAAAGGTAAGTCAATACACTTTCAATGAAATTCAGTGCCCACATGACTGCAGTTGGTTCAGTAGCTATTCATGAATCTATTAAGAAAAGTAAGACCTACTAAAAGATACGGGCTAAAAATATGCAAATGCATATTAAACAATTTACCCAGATCATTAACAATCTTGCAAGAGTAATAGAAAACTGACTTACAGAATCAATATCTATTCCCTTTCTCTCAGCTCTAAGGCTGGATATATCACAAGAGCAAGCCATATTAAATTTAAAACTAACCTGATCTAGGTTTTGCTGTCCCTCTAAGGGCAAAAAATTCTATGACATTTGGAAATGGCAGCTAGTTACATACCATGCATTTTTCAGTAGCATCCATTTCAAAGTGATATCATTACATGAATGAGCTCTACCCACTGCTTGTGGAGAGCTTTGCCTAGTCTGGTTTTATTTTATTTTTTTTTCTTTGCAAATGACTGTATGGTATAAAGCTCTGAATAGCATACAGTTATGAACCTGAGTATAAGCGTGCTGTATTTTCACAGAAAAACTATCATTATAAAACAAGCATCGTAGGGCCTCACAGCACTTACCTTCGGAAGGCAATTGGTTTCATGAAGCAAATACCAGCAGCTGCATTATCAAATAACCTGAAGACTGTACTGGGTAAATAATAAAAAATGGATCTCTGTGCGAGATGCAGGAGATAGAAAGAAATTAATCTTTGGAGCTCATCTTCAGAACATCAAATAATACACCTGACCAATGAAAATCCAAACTGAAGATACTACTATAGCTGTACACACAGACAGCACTTGTTTTATGAGACAATGTAAATGCACCCAAAAGCACTAGAAGACAGATCTTACCTTGTAGTTTCTAGAATCTGGTATCTAGCCCAAAATCTTTTAAAAAACTACCCAAATTTCATACATCAGATGTAGAGTTATCTGTAGAGAGAAAAAGAAAACAGATGACTAAATATACTGAAACCCAATAAAAATGCAGTATCTCCAACTCTGTACGTATTTCATAAGCAATACAAAAAACTCTTTTCAAAGCATCCTGTAGAAAAAGAGGTTTCAGTTCCTTGCCCTTACTACCATAAGTATTCAGCCTAAATTGCTGCCCTCTCTAAAAGTTTTGAGCTCTGAAAAGCAGAAGAATACCTCAGAAGATGAATAACTGATTATCTTGAGACATCTTGAGATAATCAAGATACTTAACAGCGACCTTGCTTCTTTATTCACTGTGAACTAATCTATTCTTCTAATGGTTCATTTCTGCCTGTTGGTGACTTGTTAGCCATCATTCCTGCTTAATTATTTCTAGCTAAAAACAAACAAAGTGTTGAGGTGGCATTAAGCAAATTCATCTAACAAAGTTTCCATGAAATTAAATGTATTTATCCCTTTGTCTGCTAACTGAACCATCAGTGATGCTTTCTCCATATACTGCATAAGACTTTAGCTATTATTCTAAGCAAATGAATTCAGGACAAAAATAGAAACAGCCATTAAAAGATAATGCTGCTGGATAATTCTTGCTTCCAGTTCTGTCTGCATATATATGCTTAAGATCTTCATGATACTCCAATCAAGCTGAATTAAAATGCTTTCCGAGTATAATTTTGTGCTATATAAGCCTTACGTAAAATTGGGAAGGGAGGAAAAAACCCCACAACCTTATGCACTAAAATAGTGCTGGTACTGCTTTTTGGGAACCAGGCAGACCATTTGTACTCTCACATTCCTTGTTTTTACAAATGAAAGAAAACGTAATCAGGATTCAGTACATTTATCTGGAACCTACAAAGCAGAACTTACAAGAAATAATAAGGCATCAAGCTGGCCTCACATAAGTCTCTCATGCCCCAAACACAGCAGCACTGCATGTAGTTCAAGGTGTCAAAGCAGCAGAAAGTGACCCTTCTTCTGCACAATAGCTGCCTAATAGCACTGTTTTGACAACAGCACCTAAGGAATTATAATTAACCACGACCTCCAGGAAGATTTTTTTTTTTATATGTCTCCCACTTAACCTCAATCTGATTATGAGGAGATGCAGTGGTTTTGCAAACCTTAGTGATCTGAACCACTGCTCTGTACAAACAGGTTTATCATTTCCCAGCTAAGGGAGCCTAGTACACAGTTACTCTGAGGCTCCTTTTCATTCCTCTGTTGGCATAGTGAGGTTACTGAGACTCTGTGAGAGTATCCACCACGTCAGTTTTCACATTGCTCCACAAAGTCCCATGCCAGTTCAAAGGGAGCGAGCTCCTAAAAAGCCATGTGTGGTTCACGCCAGGAAGGGTTTTGCGTGCAGCGTTCCTGAAAGCGATCACACAATGGCTGTAGAGGAAGAGACATAACCTGCCCTGACAGGCAGGATTGTCCTGAACTGCAAAAGCAGTCAAGAATGTCAGGAATCTGCACAAAACAACTTGAAGCCACAGTATGAAAGAAGGAATCACAAGAGGCTTATTATTCACAATTACAGAAGAACTGAGACCCAGCAGAGCTTCCCCCTGAGCCTCATGACCGCAGCAGACCACTTGCACCCGCTCTCTGTGGGGGAAATTTGCTTCTTCCGTCATGGCTATATGAAGAAAGGAGGCAGAGCAGCTGGTAAGGCAGTAAACCAGGGCTTTGAGCGAACATGAACACTTGATCCTCTCTTCTTCTAATTAGCTCTAACACGAGAGTAACACAACATACTGACTTCTTCCAATCCTCTTTGTACCGTATCTAAAGTGGTTATGGCTGCCATTCTGTCTCAGGATTTTCCGGTTCTCTATTTTAAATGTCACAGCTGAGTGAAGAGCCAGTGTCAGGAAAATGAACATGCAGTCACCTGTAGAAGAGTTAGCACTGACAGGTACTCTCTGCCTGTTCATCAAAACCATTCCTCATCTTACAATTTAGCCCTCAGGGATAACATGACCTAGAAAACTGTCAGTTTCATAGCAAAATATTTTTGAATAAAATGCTCTGCCCAGATTCAATAAACTCCATCAATCCACGATGTAATGGTGACAGAGTTGGTAGGTGGTGAGCAACATCCTATTTGTTGAGGACTTTGTTAAGCACAGACTGTTACCTACGACTTAACTGGTTGCTCATAAGGTAGCTTCAAGTTTGCTTGCCTTCTTCAAAATCTGTATTTATACTTGGCAATCCATATGGAGAGTCAGGAAATTATGGGGAAGGAAATGACTCATCAGAAATGGTGTCAGATGAACAGTGGCAGGTTAAATGGTAACCACACTCATTTCTGTTTGTTAAGCAAGACAACAGGCATCATAAGGAACTAGAGCCAAAGGGCTGAGGGCTATGTCAAAACCAAGTTGATGGCCACACGAAATGTGCGTGAAATACACAGCTGGCTTCAAGTCAGTCTGTCCTTTCCTCTCTTCCTGTTTCTCCTGATTTCTCTGGTCCAGGCAGGGAGGCACACATAAGCTATCTAGATTTTGGAGAACAATAATTGAAGTGCAATGCCAATGCTCTAGTTCGACTAGACAGCTAGATGCGGGTCAGCAGGCTGAGAAAAGACATTCAGAGCACTCTCCCCCTTACCAACTTTCTCCTCTCATGTTTGCTGGTTTATCTGTGCATATACAGCTTAGTTATGGCCTCCAAATCATTCTCACTAATTCTACTTTTAAGAACAATACAGGCTAGAGCAGAACTTTAGAAAAATGCCTAGAAAAGGATGGCAGAGAGCTGGGCTTTTCACTCCTTGCACAGTGTTGCTGTGTGGCTGAGCATTCTCCACCCCTATGGAGAAACCTCAAACAGTTACAGTGTCCACTTGTGCTGGCCACTGTCACATTTGGTTGCTGCTTCTCTGCATATAGAGGCAGTTGCAAGCAGAATCCCATCCCATAACAACGAAGAGATGCCCACTTCATCACCACAGAGCTGACCATCTGTGCTTCAGTCAGCCATCAGGGCTCTTCTCCTTGACATGGTTTCTCTATTTGCTCTATGCAATAACAGTACGCTAGCTTCTAAGGAAACGTGTTTAATTGAGCAGGATTTTTAAGTCTCACTTGCTATCGGATACACAAAACAAATCACTAAAAGGCAGGAAAAAGGGTTAGGGAAATAGGGTTTCACCTTTCCATGATGAATCTTAGGGTAGATTTAGGATGTTTTGTGGAACAGCAGTGTTTAAACCAGCTGAAGGCCTAGTCCAATTTTTGTGACTGTTTCTTGCCCTCAATGTAACTCCCCAGAGCTACACTGGGCTGGCAGCGTCTGAGGGTGTCTCTCACATTTGTTGTTGGGGACAGGAGGGCATGTCCCTATGACCACACTGATGATAATGTCACCTGTGATAACAGCATGATTAAGCAGGTGCAGAGAGCAGGATAGTTCCCTGGCAAGCTGACTCCTCTTTCCTCGTGAAAGCAAAGCACTTGCTTCAGCCATTATCTTCAACAAGGAAATTTATCATTTGCTTCTCACATGGTTTTCAATTTTCTTGACATTTAAAAACAAAGGTACCTTTGGCCTTACTAACTCTCTCCCCCCACCGTTAGTACCCAACACACAGCTCTGCTGACTGGGCATATGACCTTCTGCTCCTCTGAAATTAAATGAAGGCTCAGAGGTTTTGTTACCAAGGCAACTCCTTTTGATATTTGTACAAAGTTACATGCTTTGGAGGGAACCTGCAAAGCTGCCAAATCCCACAGGAAGGACACCTGAGGCTTGCTCTTTTAGGCTTAGGTACAAAGGACCAGACCCAACACAGGTTGAAGCTCTAATGAAGTCCTGTAACAATCTGACTGTATAAATTTGTCTAAAACAAGAGGAGCTCAGACGTGTGAAAGCAGCAGCAGCTTGCATATTGCTAGAGAGGATGAGAAATTTTTGCTAAACACTATGCCTTCAAAGATACTTAGCAAAAAGGACAACACAAGCAATATTTCCCCAAGTCCAATGAAAGCACTACCTGCTGAAACACAGAATGGGAACAGAATAGCTTTACAAGAGAGCAATAAAATTGAAGTAAGCAAATCTCTCTTGGACATGGCTGTACCGGAGGGCCCAGTGGGAGAGGAGGTTTATTGGATACAATTCCAGAGGGTGACGGACATGTTAGCTAGAGCATCTTTCAATTTTCCAAGGAGAAAAACCAAAGTGAACATGAATAAATTACACTGAAATGACTGAGTGCCAGAGTGCTCAGAATTTAACAAGGGAAAACTGACTACCAAAAAAAGAAAAAAGAATCCTACCTAAATAAAACTAAAGTTGAGTAATGCTGAAAACTCCAGGGCCTGGCAAAGAGAATGAGCCTTTCTGGCGAGGGTCTGAAAGCAGCTATATCAAATATCGCTGTAGGCAACAGAAGTCATGAAAATGAGAAAAGGATGAGATTGCCATTTCTGGTGGTTTAGTCCTTACATGGACTCCATGGGCTAACCTAGTTCATGAAGCCAGCAGGATTTTTCTATCACCATAAAAAGAGACCATTGTAGATTTGTTCTTTAATGCCCTGCTACTGTTATTCTTACAAGGGACCATATACCATCCAGTTTATAATTAATGCAACTACAATTCACCAACATTTCCCATTATAAGATCCTATTTTCAGTTGCCTACAACTTTGTCAAACCACCAAAATTGCAAAAGCAGCTTTATTTTGGCATTTTGAAATTTACACTTCAAACTTAGAGCCTTAATATCTTTCTTTTTCTAAGATAAGGCTGGGCTTGAGTTTATCAGAGAAATGACTCTTAGAATATAAAAATCAGCAAACTGAAGATGCAAGGGGAAGGATAAGTTTCTAGTTAATTCAAGGTTTCATTCCCAATTCTACAGGAGGACTTACATGCAGTTCTATGTGGGGGAAAGAACCAGGCTTGCATGCATTCCCAAGGTAAAATGGGGCTATAATGATTCTGCTTTACCAGTCTTTGTCTGCCTGTATCTAAATTCAGTATTTTTGGCTTCTGCCTTTGTGAAGGTATGAATCCCTACAGCTAACAAGGGTGAAACAGGCAGTGGTTTAGGAAATTCCACATCAGCTGTAGATGTACTTCACAGTGAACACCGAGGTCCTGCTCAAGACAATGAAATTGTCCGTTCTGTGTTGAACGGCTTGTCCTCTCATGAAACAAAAACTTTGTGATTTATAGTCTTGACCATGCCACAACCAGCAAGAAGGTCACATGAACTCGCTGAAATCTGTTGGTAGGAAGGTCACAAGCTACCAAAGCCAGTTTGAGGGCTAGGACTGATTGCTCTTTGTCACTCATCAGAGATGTGCTATTTTATGTCTACCGCTATTAGGGGTTATAACAACAGAGACATAGCTCAGAACATGCACACCTTGCTGCTCTATTTTCTCAGCAACAACATGCATTGTCCTACTTCTTGAAATAGAGAGTGGCATGACTTTCCAAAATAATCACGAGCATGACTGTTTCCAGTCACATATAGCTCTACTCCATGCTGCAAAGTACTTCACTCATACTGAGATCTGCCCATCACTCTTGAAATAAGTCATTTTAGGAAGACAATGCTCTGAATAAATTCTTGCTTAGCAAATACAATCTTAATTGAAAAATATCAGTAAGAAAGTAGATAAGCATTGTAAATATCTGCATCTCTGTGAACTAACTGTATCAGGACCTCAATTCAGATAAATACGTAAATATATCTTTACAGAAAAGAATGTATTGTTGCTCCTTATTTCAAGGTTTCTGACAGAGCTGAGTCATCCTAAGTTACTGTGAAGTTTGTTGGTTGTTGTTGTTTTGTTTTTTGGTTTTTTTTTTAAATTAGTAGCATAATTGCTCTATTCCTATAGAGTCATTTGGGGTTTAGGTAGAAGAGATCTGAAATTATAAAGTAAATTGTGAAGCAAAATTAAACAGAATTGAGCCTATCCATCCTCTGCTGCTGCTAGCAACCTTCAGATATGCTTTCTTTTGGTTTTCATGTTGCTTCCTCCCCTTAAAGGAACAAAGCTAGCACCTCTTGCCACTGAGGGAAAATATTCAGTAAATGCCGTAGCCTCCAGCCTAACTAAAACCTGATATAAGTTCACCCTGGCAGGACACAAAGACCATGATCACTGCTCCTGGTGGACTGTTAATTGGGTTCTCTGTCTTATTATACTCTATTACAGAAGCAACTCTAATCAAATGGCTGTGTACAAAGAATACATCAATGACCCACTGTATGCAATTTTTCTTAAGACATGCTCTTGGTTTTTCACCATCAGCCACCATACCATTCCCTAGAGATAAATACAAAGAATCTGTACCATCTATCAGACAGCACCCGAAGGAGAGACCTGACTTACTCCCCCCGCCTTTTTTTTTTTTTTTAAATATATTTATACCGGAGCAGATATTTCTGAGGAAGGAAAGCAAAACTGGCAGAGGAAAAGATGATGCAAAATTAAACAGTGATGCTTGCATAACGGATGCCGTGACTTGTTAGAAATGTTTAATTGCTTTTTACCATTTGGTGTAAGTATTTTCAATACATAACTACCACCTAAAGATTTCCCTCGAGAACTCTACAACAGAGCACAGGATCCCTCTGCTGCCATAACAGAGTACTCTTTTTTACAAGAGCAGGCATTATTTACAATGTCAAAGTTAATTAGCAAAAAAAAATATAAATATTTAAAGCATGGATGCAGGCCGTAGGTTTAGATATCACCAGTTGGTGGTATTATTGAAAGACCACCAGTTTTGAGCCCTTTATAGCCATATGCGAAACTTCAGCACTAGGAAAGCGTCACATTCAGCCCAAGCATGAAATGTTTTTTGAGAGGTTTGAGAGGCTTACATTTCCTGTGCTTGGACTCAAAATTACTTGGCACACTGAAAACAAACAAACAAGATCTTTTTCTCCCCTATGCAACGCTTAGTTTAATTCCAGAGCTCTCCACAACATCCTGTTGTGGAAGCCAAATTATAAATAGGTTGAAGAAGAAATTAGACTCATTCATCATTGGTGTATATTAATCAGGATGGCCCAGCCACAGTTGCCCAGTCTGGAAAACAGTACTCAGCAGATTACCAAGAGCTAAAGAAAAATACATGTCGAAAGATATTTTAGGCACACATTATCTCACATACTCTTTGTCTGAGTCTTTCCCCAAGTAGCTACTCGTTGAGACTATTTACTAGACCGGATGAACTTTTGGACTGGTCTGGAAGAGCAAACATAGTTCTTCTTTTACGTAAGAGGCATTAAGAACTCTAAAATAACTCCAGTTTTGTTTGTTTTCCAAAGTTTGAGCAGAGAAAGTGATCTGGAATTCACTAAGATTTTACTAACTTTTGTCATGTTTGCACTGAAAATATCTAGATATTTTACAGTGGAATCACAACAAACAGAAGACCATAGTCATTTAAGTTATCCCATTCTTCGTAATAGTGTTTTCTCATCTAATGAAAAACAATATCGAACATGAAGACAGATGGGGCACATAGAAAAATATCTGTATCATAAATTCATATGCAGTGCAGAAACACTGCACAGTTTGCACTGAAGCAGCAAAGCCAAAACTTTCACCAGGAAATGGGTGAGCTTCTTTCCATTTACTTTCCAGTACAGTTACACACATTTTTCAGAAGTCCTTTGAGATTTGCCTTTTGCCAGCTATCTTAATTGCAGTTAAGGAACTACAGTTGCAGGAACAGTCTTTCCTTATGATGTTATATTTCTTGGGCTGCACTTCTGAAAAGTGTCATTGAATCGCAAAGGGGGAAAAACTCATTCAAACTGCTTTTGAGTTAGACTGTACCTCACCCATCTCCAGCAACCAACATGAGAGACCATGGGTTTAATATGCCTTATAACTGCTTCAAGCAAAAAGTTGACAGAAAGTGTGAATCCAGATCCTCACATCAGTAGAGACATCTCCATTGACATGCAACCATTTCCATCAGCTCAGGATCTGACCCATAGACTTGAATGGAAGCTTGACTTGGATCCCTGTCCTTGGAAACGGCAGAAACAGGCACCTCCAGAAGCACACATCAACAGATCTGCAGCTGTTAAGAGCCACCTCACATTATGAAATACAGTCCCATGCCCTTGCTTTTCACCTAGTTAGACAGACTATGCAAAGTTTTGAACTTTTTTTGAAGGTATGAAAAGTCCTGTCCACTCCCCACTCACCTACAGACAGTGCCCCATGGGGTGAGGAACCAATCCCCACAGCAAGCTTATATGGCAAATACTTTTCTTTATGCCCCAAAAACAAAGCCATAAAGAGTGCCAACAATCCATTTTTAAGTAACCGCGTTTGACTTCTTCAGCAGTTGATTTGACTTTTTAAACGAAATTCAGATTCCTCAAGAGAAGTATTTTTCTTTTTTCAAAGCTTACTTTTTGCTAGGAAAAGTACAGTAACAAAAGAATGGGTTGTTTCATCTGCAGCTGTGCACGTAGCACAGACCTTCTCCTCTGCAGTCAGATAGGCTTCTTCTGATCCAGCAAACAAGCAAATAAGAAACAGCCATAAGGGAACAGCAGGAAAAGCACAGACTATAAAAAAGTCAAATATGAAGAAAAGGCAAATAGTGTAAAAAGCCCTACAAGCCCTACAAGTAATACAACTAATGACACTCAAGGCAAATATTAGCTGGGTTTAGTGTAAGCTGGATGAGTAAGGTAAATATTCAGAAGAATAGAGGGTGAGGAATGGTTTTGAAACCCAAGATACTTGAACAACCTAGCAACTGGGAAGATAAAGAGAGACAAAGATAAGAATCAGACAAAACCACTAAAATTTAGTGACAGGTGAAGTAAATGTTGAGAAAAATAGGTGTGGTTTTAGAGATAAGGATTAGAAACTAAGGAGGTCAAATAATAATGGAGGAACTGACTCTAAAGACTCAAAAATATAATACCATCCTGCCTGGTTTTGTTTTGTTTTCTAAACTGTCCTTCCTTGCCATGAAATAAAATATTTGCACAGGTTTGGTAGACTATACAGTATTCTGTAAACAACCTACTGATAGCTACAGTATAAGGAAATTCTAAGAAAATGTCAGGATAAGGAATCAATTGTGCCACTTGAAATGCCTCCTGGGGAAGTACAGGCATCCAAGTACCGAGGCTGATTTCATATTCCAATTTCTTTTTCAGAGTACCAAAGCCGAAAAATCACACTGTCCCCTGCTTAGATCACGTAGCTGGCTCAGAACAAGATGAATTTCCTACTGATACTATGCTTGAGGAAATTGCTCATTGCATGTTCCCTCAGGCTGGATGCCAAAAGGAAATTAAAGATACATTGGCCAACTCAGCTGTTGTGCAGTAACAGCATCTGCAAAATACAGCTCATGATCTTTGCCATGTCAGGGCAACCTCTCTGCAAATGAAAGTTAATAAGATTTGGATTGAAAGGCATGGTGATAAAGAGTTTCTAATGTCTGGGACAGATTCTCAGCTGCTGGGCCGGCTGCAAGAGCCAGGATAGAGTACTTGCTGAGGACCAGGACCCACAAAATCATCAGATCTGTTACCCTCCTTCCTAGCAACTGATTTGTACCAGGGAAGGCAAACGCTCCAGCTCACTGAGAAGCAAGATTTTGTCAGCATTCGGAACAATGCTCATGTTTTCTAACTGGTAACAAGTCAGTTTTCTGACTGCTAATTTCATTTGGGCAGGGGGATAAAGGTGTCTGAAAAGAAAGTAGTGGAGTTTTTTCTTTTTTCTTCTATAAATGTAATCCTTCTTTAAAAAAAATCTCTCTGAGATATATATGACTGGACAATCTGTACACACTCTAAACAAAAATATCACCTTAAACCAGCCAGCTGTTCAGAGAGCAGCACAGCAACAAACCACCATATTATGCAGCCACTTCGAATAAGGACACCTGGCCCCAACTGCTCCAGGACATCACCTCACTGCACTCCTCTGAGGCAAAGCTTTCTCAGTCACAGGAATTCAGTGAGATACTCACCCATTGAGATACTGAACCCTGTCCCAATCCTGAACAACACTCAGAGATCAGAGTAATCCTATTCACTCATTCACATCTCACATACTCTCAGTGATAAAGAGACAGAGCACAACATCCAGGACTGAGCCTATTTTCTGTTGTCTACTGTCTAGGTCACTCTATCCTTCCCATCATTGCACCACTGCGAGCCACACGCTTTAGCCTGTTGCTTCTCAATACTGCTCAACAGCAGAGCTCCTTTGGCAAAAAGGGAAAGAGTCCCAAACATGTATTTGGGTTGCCTTGGACTCAGCTAGACTTACCCTTTTTTGAATGTTGCAGTCATTTGAACTTCCTCTTTATATTTTTATTTGGGCAGTGTCCATGAACAAGTATGATTTTCAACGTTAGCCCTCATATGATTGCAGCAGGTCTGAAAGATACTTTCAAGGCTCTATCCACTACAACACAGAAGTCAAACAGCTAGTTACTCAATGGAAGCTTTGGAAACTAAGCAGGAGTTAGACATTTAAATATTGTTATGTATATAATGATTCTCTCATCTGGAGACTCACAGAATGTCCCCCACAGCAAAATATATAAAAACATGAAGAGGAGATGGGTTTTTATAGCTTACTTTTTCCTGGTTTAGCTACAATACTAAACACGTTGCAATGCATTGTCATATAGTGACACTGACGTGATCGACACGCCACTTGCAGGGAACACACCTCTTAATTGACAGCAGGGTGGGGAAGCACAAGCTCTTCCTTTTACATAAAAAGAAAGAGAAGAGCATCCCTTTCCAACTTGCAGAAATAGGCTGGAATTTCTGGCTAAGAAAAATTTTTTGCCTCATCCAACAGGAAAGATCATTCACAGCATAAATTAAGACTGCTGCAAGCATTGTCAGGGCTTGCTAACAATAACCTCAGTGAGAATGAGAATGGGTCTCAGATGCAGAGGAAGATGCATAAATATTCTCCATGGTTACAGATTTCAAACATAGCCATCTGAAGAGCGAGCGCCTTCATGTCCCATTTAGTTCAATAGGAACAGAAGCATCTTCAAGAGCAAGTCAGAGATCCTGTTAAAACCACAGCCAAAAATCCCGATTATGCTATCTGTAACAGAACACACTTCCCAGAAAACACGGCATGTTAGTAATGACATCAATAAGATATAAATGGGACATAAAGAAGGTACATATTCAGCATGGGTGAAGGCTTGGCTGATCTAATATGGCCAGGGTCAGAAACTATGCTTCAAGAAAGGCATAGATGAATCACAAAAAGATCAGAAATCTAGAAGACATGACCTATGAGAGAAGATGAAATGAATGTTCAGGCTAAAGAGGAGTCATCTGAACAAGGACAAGATGTAAAAGCATTTAAGAATACAAAAAAAACCCGTTGCGAGGAGAAAAATAATCAAATTGAGAGCTTGGAAGAGCAATCCACTGCAAGTTACTAAGTAGAGAAGCCACAACAGGCTCAGAAAATCCTGTGAGGCAAAACAGATCTGGCGATGCTTTTGTAAGCTGACAGTATCACCTATATGCTTATCCTTGTTCGTACCCCTCCTCAGGCACCTTGCTTTGACTGCTGTTGGAGGCAAACAGCAGTGTTAGACAGACCTTTGCTCTGGACCACAAAAGCAGATCTTGTAATCCTATGTGTTCTCCATGCCCAGGGTAAGCAGAAGACAGAACAATCAGGCTTAAGTCTACACAAAGGAAAACTCAGGTTAGTTATGAAGAAAGGGAGAACCAAAAGTCTCCCTGCCAATAAGGGCAGTGATTCTTCTCAGTGACTGCTCAGAGAAAAGGCAGGACCTCCATCACAGAAGTTTTCAGAAAGAAACTCTTGTCAGGGGTAACACAAATCCCGCCTTTGGAGAGAAGAATGGACTGGATGATCATCAGGCCTTATCTTATGGTAGGAGGATTTAATATTGAAAGGTTGTTAGCCCACCACCCTCGCTACATAAAAGGTCTCCAGACTAGTTTCAGAGACTTGAGCTAGCTAGAAAACATATGTTTGGAGCACAACTATCACACTGCAATATTACCTCCTTAGGTGGATTACTAATTTAAAAAAGGTGAGGAAGACAACCTATCTACCTCAGCCTGCAGCTGGGACAGTTATGGGCACTAAGGAAAGTACATCTGCCAACAGGCACCACGAACCCTCTTTGCATGCTGAAAATATCTTGCAAACTGGTTGCTAGGTGCTCTGCTCCTTGACATTTACATGCTTGAGCAAAACCACATCTGCTGTTTAGCAAAACGTCATAATAAATGTCATTTTTAAACATTGTCTGCCGCAGTTCTGATTAGCTTGTAAGCAAAACATGAGCATCATTTCAGTTCTTAGAGGGAAGTCCTGTTATGTGACAGCCAAATACAGGCTGTCTCAAAATGCCGGGGGCTGGTGCAGCCACTTGTAGAAAGCAAGTTAAAAAGAAAAGTTATATTTTACTGACAGTCTCAATTTAAAACATTAAGCAAAGTAAGTGGTTTTGTAGGTATATTCTTATTAATTCATCCCCTCTCAACAATGCAAGGTAGAAAGAATGTGAGAGGGTTCATGCGATCCATTACATAACCTAAAAAGAAAGAAGAGTATATCTTTTACTAGACATCAGCCTGGACCTCAAAAAAAAAAAAAGAAATCTGTATTTAATTTCTAGTTCTGGCCAACACATAGAACAATGCTGAATAAGTAGCTTATTCTCCTTTTGTTAATTTTTCCGGTGTCAGAGGAGAAAGCACTAAAGTGCTACTTTAGTCTAGTTTAGTTGTTGCAGGGGCTGTCTCTCACCTTTGGTAAATGTTCTGGGGGACCAGTGCGTCAGTACAGAAGCAAACAGGTAAACAAACAAACAAGGTGGCTTTCAAAGATGGAGTCCTATGGTTTTGCTGGACCAATAAAACTCATGATTGCTGCAAAATGGTTTCCTCTTGACATCAGCTTTGAATGGTTAAAGACGTGATTTGCTGAGCATATGGGGGATTTGCTGCTACTGTGGTTGGGTGTAGCAGGGGCAGTGCGAGAAGAGATTCAGTGCAGCACCGCTCCAGGGAGGAGCTGGACTGAGAACAGGTAGTCAGCATCCCACCAACTCCTGCCGAGCTGCAAGAAGCTTTGAGAAGGGCAAATGGAAAAGCAGGTCCTTATTTCATCCCTGCTGTTATTATACAAATAAATCAATAGAGAGCAGAGGCTTTCAACCTCTAAACCCAAGCCAAAGTGACAGTGACCGAAAGCCCTTTCTGGGCTGGCTGTTTAGTGACAAGGCACAAAGGAAAGAGTTTGAGCAACGTGACACTGGCTCCCAGGGGGTGTACGCCAGCATCGCAAGACTGACAGCCTGCGAATGACAGCAAAGGAATGAGTGTCGATTATACAATGTCACAGGAGTTCTGGGTACCTCACACACCCACAGCTACTACGCAAATAGCATGCTTTGGCCAGGCTTGAAACCTTCACCCATTACTTGAGATAGAGAATAAGAGAGAGGAAAAGGTCTTAGCTGATCTGTCTTCTGGGACAAGGTGACACCAGTCAGTCCATTGCAGACTGATGCGACAAACTCCCAAAAGCTGTTAAATAATGCATTCCTTGCTGGTTTGGCCTGACTTCAATAACCAAAAGTCTTCTGCACCACTGGGTGCATCAAACTACCCATTAGCTGATCAGATCTGAATTTAGCAACAGTGAAGAAACTCAGCACAAGGGCCAAATTTGTCATGGTACGTGAGTTCAGGAAGCTGGAGAATCCCACTACATACTGAAAAGCATGAATCTACATCTAGCTGCAACATTGTGTGGAGTATAAGGCTAGAAAACTTAAAAGGGAAAAAATGGTCTTGAGTAGGAACTTGGGTTAAAAGGGAAGAAAGGGAAAAAAAGTATTTATGTAAGCTAGGGATTCTAGAAGCCAGAGATGATTACAGTTAACATAAAGCTGATCTAAAAGTTACTTGCCATATAAAGCCATATAAAAGTTACTTGCTTGCCACTGCAGGCTTTGCGGTTTTTACTATATCTTGCAATACTTGGTGCTTGATTTCAAGATCAAGCTCTTGGAGACAAAATACTGTAAGAATTTCAAAATGTTTCTTGCAAGGAAGAGCTCAAAACTTGGCAAACCCCAGGTGTAACCTGTGGGCCCAAAGAGAACCATCTGTAACCTGCAGGACAGATAAAAGGAACCATAAACATAACCATGGTGACAGACCAGCAGTGTTGGTATTAGAGATGCTGCAGACTCCATTGCTCTTAGTACCATGCTTCTGGCTCAGATATTCTCTAGAAGCAAAGTCACTGTCACTGGTATAACACAAAAAGCCAGCTTTGCCTGGTCACCAACATCAAGACCAAGGCAGGGAGACCCAAGCACCTTTCATTCGCTTTTTAGACACTGTGCACGGGCACCATCCACATGCTTACAGACATACCAAATCAGTCTCTCTGAGTTCTTGTGAAATATGGACTTCTGCAAGAGGGAAGAGGAACAATAGAGGCCATTGCTCTGCTCTGCACGTTCAGTGGATTGCGTCTTTGAAAAAGATAAATTTATTTGCTGAAGGTTTTCCCATCATCTTGGGACTAAAAGAGCTCCATTCTTGTGTTTGTAAGCAGGCACACCACCAGTTATTGTTAAAAGTAATGTATTTGCCCTGAAACCTTACAGCTCAGTCTGTTCTAATGAATCTAACAGTCATAATAATGAAAGCTTCCACTTCTGTCATAGCAGATGAAGAAGGAGAAATGCTGATACTATGAGGAAAAGGTTTATCAATATACATCTGACACCACACATTTATAAACAATACAGATAATACTAGCAGGCATTCAAATGCCCTAACTGTGTCAATCTGTGTTAATTAGAGCTACAAACAGTTAGCAGGGGAGGTCTGTTCCACAGCATCTGATGTTTATGCATGTTTTGGGGGCTATTTTTAAAAAGCTGAAGGCAGAGTAAGATTATTTCAGGAACATTTCAGTGTGCTGTTTCTCACAGAGCCTAAGTGATTAGTGCTGAGGGTAATTTGTGTGGAGGTGTTTATCACCTTCGTGCTAGTATTTTTTTACTACTGTATTTCTATTAATTCAGCAGTTTGATACCCAGCTGACATGCTGAGGGCTGAAACAATGGAAAAGCAGATAGAATACTATAAATAAAGACCAGCTCAGAGTGGGGGCATTTGACTGACACTGTGAATCTACTCTCACTGAGAAAGGATGGCTTTTCTGACTGATCTCTGGAAAAACAACAGCAGACAGCTACATTAAAACAAGTTGAACCAAGCATACAAAAAAATAAGTTAAATTTCTACAAGTTATTCAAGGCCATGTATTTAATAACTGGGTCTGGGAGGAATGGAAAATTTGAGATTCAGAATGCTACATCATGCCATATTTTCTTCCTATAGCTTTCAAATGTCATGAGTATGATTTAGTGAGTTATATAATTGAAGATCGGTAGTTCTCTCTGTACAGTAATAGACTAGGAATCCAGTTTGTGTCTAAATATCAAGAAACGTGCATCCTATTTGGAAGAAGAATCCTGTGTAAATTTTTGCTGGAGTGATCCCAAATACTTCCTCATTTATGGGGAAAAGAGAGTAGCTAGTATGAAATACAGAATAGCCTAAAAATTAGGCCTCTAACTTGAGGGAATTATATTAAATTTTACAATAGCCTTCCATGAATCAAGATCCATTTTAAGCACTCCTCAGAGTTAACGGTAACCATATTAATCAACATGTTTTAATTCATTGTGAAGATGATTACAATAAACCTTTCAGACTCATGTCAAAATACCCTATTCAGATGAAGCCCTTTAAGGAGCTGAAATACACAAGAGAAGTTAACATTTGGATCACAGAAAAAAAAAAAAAAGCCACAAAACAAACACAGCATCCCAATGCAGTTCTCAGAGGCACTCTGAAAATTAGCTCCATTATTAGCAATAAGAGATATCTCTTTTAGAAAGCTGGGCTCTATGGAGTGCAGATCCAATTACCATAAGCATTATACTTTGATGTTATAACTCATTGCTTCACACCACCTGATCACAAAATCTCACGTAAGGTGGACCCAGCCTTCATTCTAGCCATAGCAGTATAAACTGAATTGTTTAACTAATGCTGACTTTCTGGTCACATTTCTGGATTATACTGCAGACCATACAGTTTTAGAAACTGTGAATACGTTGCTCAAATTTTGGTTTATGCATAAAGCAAAAGCCTTTCATTCATTCCGAGGTTAATTTATCACACATGCTGGCATATTCCACTTCTGCGTTTGCTCATACAAGAGATCTGGCATCTCTGAATCTGTGTGCAAACAGATCTCTATAGAGCAGAGAGTTCCTCAGAAACAATACCGGAGCTGATTACCAGATGGGGCTGCAACTTCCTGACATGCTTAAAAGAAAGATTAGCAAGACATTTATTGCAACAAAACACTGTTATGTACTTTGTAAAAAAAGAACTGTGATTAGGAGAGATTTCTTGTGACTGGGGAATTAAAAGTGAAGGAAAATAAAGGCTCCAGGATCTTTTAGTATAAAAATATTACCTTTAAAAATAGTTTAGATGAGCTTGCCTATCCTGAATAAACAGAGACTTGAGGGTAATTTTTGTCATTTTAAATAAATATTTTACAACAGAAATTAAAAATATTTTTATTTTCTAAGTGTCCTGCCCTGGCAATTTATTTTTCTAATTCACTAAATTAAAATAGAGAATAGGTCAAATTATCAAAAACTAATTTGTAGTGCAGAGATCACAGTGAGTAATCTCATTTAATGAAGCTGTAATCAATGCCTGAGCGACTCCATTATTAGTATCATTATGTTATTTATTTATACTCTGTATTGCTAAACTCTTCACCATAAACAGTCTTCAACGGCAAAATTTGCATAAATTGAAACGTGTATTACTCCAGAGTTTTGTAAACAACCTCTTGTACAAGTGAAGTAGCTCTCATGCAAGACACAACACGAGATCTAGAAGGTCAAGACAAGACATTGGTTTAAGTCAGCCTACCCGAGAAGATGTCAGTTTTGCCTTTTAACAACAAAAGCAGGTAAATGGGCAGAAATGGTTGCGATGGGAGCTCATGCTTGCTAGTGGTAATTATGGCAGCTTTCCTCAGGAGCATCTCTGCCTGGACCCATTTCATATTGGCTATGAAACCATATGATACAGTCAGCCTACTCTCCCTTTAGAAGGGATGCCACTTGTGAACAGCAGGATCTTTTTGGCTGAAATAGTCCCCCTAAAACTCCACAGAAAGCAACACAGGAAATTTCAATGTGAGCAGTTAAATTCAAAAAAATTACTAAACAACTGAGGTGGTGTCAGTGTCCCTACTGCCACCCACTGAAACGACTCTCATTTTTGCACGCCTGCTACGGCACATAGGCAGTAGCTTGAAATGTTCACCTAGGACACTAGCACAGTCACTTAGACAATTAATTAATTTCTCAGATGTTAAATAAGTGGTGGCATCTCAGTGCACTAAGAAAACACGTGGTTTCCTAAACTGACTTTTTTCCTAGTAGCAGGAAGGGAGCAGCTTTGTCACTATTGTTCACCAAGTACTCACAACACTAGTTCCACCCAGTAGCACCTGTAAGGACTTGGGACAGTGACACCCAGAATGCCTCAAGACCCAAGATCTAGCACTAGCAACAAAATACAAAGACAAGGGACATAAAAGTTGCTTTGTGACAAAACCTCTAGAACCACTGCTTCTGACAGACATAGAACTCAAAGCATTTCCAGTCGCTTGTAAACCCCTAAAACTCCCCCTTTACCAAGTCAGAATAGATATAGTAAAGTTTGTTTTATATATGAAAACAGATCATTTTTTATTTTATTGAAAGAAAAAACAAACTGCTCTCATTAGCTTTGTTATTCACTAAGTATTCAATAAGCTGGTCAAGGCCTAAAAAAGGCATAGCAGTCCTACGGGTCTATGGAAAAGTAATTAAATGTCTTCCTCAATTAACCTCAGGCACAAGAGGTAATGCTTATTTCATGAAACTCAGTTTACCTGGTGATACAGGGGCAAAGCAATATTTCATAATATCCAAAAAGAAGATCTCATCATTATTCCAGTATCAGAAGCTATATCCTGTCTAGTGATACAAAAATTAAATGTTATCCTAAAGATATGTGCTTCTTAATATCACTGGTCTCTGTCTAGACGAACATTAAACAAAGGCTAACAAGATATGGAAAGCTATTAAAAAGCCAGATTCCCTATGCAGCACTGGAATAAATTAGCTGGTTTCAGCTAAAGAATGTCACACGGATATCAGAGAGAAACAAATGTACAGACTGAATTTCACTTATGAAGGAGTATTAAAAAAAAAAAAATCAACTTCCATTGCTGCCTAGAAGTAACTTAAAGTAATTGCCTTTACTTGTACAACTGTATGACCACAAAGCTTTATGAGAGTGCACACAATCAGCACGTTTTGAACTTATAACAGTGATGCCTTTATAAATTCACAATGTAAAGTTTGGATACCTATCACCATAAGATCCCTTGTTGCTACAGAATTAAATCTGCAAGGTGATTATCTAGTTATGCAGTCTGGGGCCTATACATGATGTTTATGCACAGGCCACTGAGACACGTTCTGACTCCCTCAGATTCAGATGAGAAGAATTAATTATAGATGGAAAATGAAGTCTTTAAAATTGAAGCAGAAAGTCAGCTCTTCTACTGGCATGGAAGAGCTCAGCTCTGGTGACAGGTTAGCTGCCTCCAGTTAAGCAACCTTTCAAGTCCACATAAGAATGACAAATCTGAAAGTAGGGTGGGAAAAAACAGCTCTCCTTTCCTTCCAACCAGGCAATGCTATAGGTAAATGTGTTCATTTGTGTGATAGAAAATTACATATGTATTTACTTTGAAATTACTGCTAGTGTTATATGGCATAATCCAATTATAGTTTACATCAACCACTTTCTTTTTCCATTTTCTATGTGGAAAGAAGCAAACCGTGATGACAAGATCTAGGTCTGGACTAGTGGAGATACTTTAGAAAATCCTATTTTATTTATGAACAACCATTAGTTTCTATGTGATACATCTAAAGCAGAGATTAATTCCTTAGAGCTTTGACTTGATATACACTGCCAGCCCTGTTTTTCTAAACACATGACATGCATGCATATTCTGTAGCTTGTCTTCTCTCAGGTACTTCACACCCATAAGCAATCCAGCGTAGGAAGATTTATCACGTGTCTCATCCATGCAGTACTGCTTTATGCTATGTCGAAGGGGTAAGAGATAATATGAAAGTGGTCAGCATTGCCTGTAGGCAGTGGGTTGTTCTCTGCCAAGAGAAGTTTCCCCAAGTTATTGATGGCAGTTGTACCTTATGGGAACAGCGTCAAGATGGATGGAAAAGTACCTTAGCTAATTTAGCCAAACTGAAAATGAAGACAGTGGGCATGACAGTAAATGATCAGATGACACTACTGGGACATCCATCCAGCTGCCATGATCATTACAAACAAGCACTTTATGGCAAAACTTCGTATCAGAAAGTTCCTTTCTAAGAAAATAGAACACAATTTCTCAGCGGTTGGCTTAGAAAAAAAAAAAAAAATAGGCATTCAATAGCCCAATTTTGTTACCAGAGCTATTCTTTATCCTCCAGAGTCTTCTACCACACCCCTAATTATATGATAGTTTACTCAAAGGAAGATGACTGCAGAGGATGGAGCATGGAAGTTTACTACAGCTGATGATTGTCACAGAAAAGCAAAAGCAGAGCCAAAAAAAACCCCAAATCGAACTGGAATCTGGTTTTGTAAGGAAAAGCTGTTTCTTTTAAGAGGTGTGGAACTGCTTTGCACCTGCTGTTCTGCATGGAAATTGCACTCCTGTAAATTGACAGAACTATTATACAAATTAAGCCTACTTAATGCAATATTGTTGTATACTTTGTATCTATTGATGTCAGTAACCATAATTGGCCCAAACACATTGCAGTCAAATGTTAACCTAGTGCAGTAGAAAATTAGTTTTAAATCACATTATTATAACAGATGATGTTCAAAACAAATGCAGTGGTGAATAAGCGCCCTCTTAAGGGCATTTGGTACAAGTAACATTCCTTCAATGCACTTACATAATTTTTAAGTTCAATACTGAATATTTCCCACAGCTAAAATGGCAACTTCTAACATTTCCCCCTTCCCAATATTTCAAAAGTGCTGTGAAAAGTTTTGAAATATTAGCTAGAGTTCCAATCACTTCTATTTCTAAACAAAATCACCGGTCACCGAGAGTACTGAGCTGGCAAGAAGTTATACAACAATATTCATTCCAGTGTATGATACACACCTGTTCCATTCCTCGAACAGTAATTAATACCAGGATGTTTTCATTTACCTGAGGTAGGGGGGAATAAGTAGAGGGAGAATAAACTAATAGATTTAGCCTTTGGCTGCAGTAAGCCAAAATAAAAATAAGAATTCTTCTTAATTACTCATATCGCAGACATTGCTATATTTTCCTGATCACATGAATACACCCTAGATTGAGAGGAAGAGAAAAATTCAAAGTGCCATTTTGAATCAATAATAATCAACATAAATAATATATATAATAATAATATATATAACATATGATAATATATAAATAATATAATAATAATCAATATAACTAATCAATATAAAAGAAGCATGAAATTGCCTTCAGAAACCATCGTAAGAGACCTATAGGTAAAGGCCTACATGCTGTTCCAGAAAAGGCTTGGCCATGCCACTTGGGATCCTTTGGGAGAGCTCCCACAAATTTAGGATGCTGTGACAGTGAGCCAGAACAGTAACCTCACTTTTTCCCTGACACACGGTTATTGTCGAACTCCTTGCAGAAAGCAGGTTTACCAGAAGCTGAAGCTTGCTCAGAATGGTCTGTAACACAATCTTTGCCATTTAAGAGCTCCGATATAATCAGAGTGACAATTTCAGGCTCCACACACAATTTGGATAAGTTATTCAACTTCTCTCCTTCAACAGGATATCCTAATGGTCATTTTCACATCTTAGGTCAGTGAAGCTAGCATCTCAACATAAAACAGATGTGTCCTTGCTTACAACAATGCTTCAGGGAACATAGGATACTGACAGATTTTGTTTATACACATATTTATACGCATTCAGCTGTAAAACTAACTCAAAACAAAGTAACTTCTTAAGAGTTTTCCACCTAGCAGGCCCCAAAATCCACGTTAAGTCTATACTTCAAACCTGTTCATCAGGTCAGCTAACGTTATGGGGGCATCAAGGATTTGCTTAGGCATTGTTCTCATATAGCTTAAGTAGGGCCAAAATGAGCAAATGAAAGCATTTATTTCTGGTAGGAGACACCTATAAACTGCTGAACACAGGAAAATTTTCCTCCCAACTTTGCCTCTTTGGCTGCAGGCAAACCAAATGGTAATACCAGTTGATCCCCATGAAGGCAGCAGTAAGGCAGTAGTTTGTTTTGGTAGGTTTCCCCCCCGCCCCCCCCTCTTATTTTCAACAGACTGGGTCTTTCTGTTCCTTTTAGCATGTTTCCTTAAACATAGCCTGATGAAGAGACTTTCTACTTTCAGAGTAGCTATAGCAGTCATTGCTTCAGCAGGTAGACCAGCCTATAAGGAAACATATTTCAGGAACTCCAAGTTTGAAGAAAGTCTGCTGTTGAACACCACACCCTCATATATCCTCTCCTATAGTCTTATATTTTAGATATTTCTGATGGAGGAAACTCTAATGTTTCTCAAAAGAAATTGATCTAGAAGCATTTGCTTTGGACATTTATAGACAAAAGCTTGCTTTTAGAGTGTTCTTTCCAACGATGTGCAGCAGCAGCCAGTAGAGAGAGAAGCAGTCCTAGGAAAAAACATTACCAGCTACAGCCAAAAGAGAGGTGACCCTGTAATCCTTTCCTAACTTGCTTTTGGAAGGGATTACTTGCAAATTGCCTTTGCTTTTATAGAAAGCACAAGAGGAGGAGGGTGGGGTGTCAGAAGAAGAACCCGAAAGGAGTCTATTTCACAGCTGACAATAAAGTAATGTAGTAAAGTGATACAATGTAGGAGAAAGAGGTCTCTTGCCCCTTTTCTGATGTCTTTTTAAGACTAGGGTAGGGTGCATCAGTTGCACTGACTGCACAACATTATACTTTCAAATCAACACTCTTGGCATTCCACTGTTTCAGTGGGCCAAGCAGGGAAATAACTAAAATATTGCTCCCATTTTTCACTGCAGAAGTCTTTTAAGAAGAGACCCAGCATCAAATGAAGGCTAGTACACGAGCACAAAATTCCCAAGCCACATGCCCGGCCATACACTGCCACAGCCACACACATCACCTCCCATTGTCGGCTGCCTGCAACTCCTCGGACGCCGCATACTGGGTAAGCCTTTGCTAAGCATGTTAAGCAAACAGCTTTAATTTCTTTGATAAATTATTTTTCTTAGGAACATACCTGTTTTAGGAACCCATGGTTATAAGATGAGTAATCATCAACAATGACACTACAGCAGAAACGGATGTTTTACAGCTTTAAACTACTAGGTTATAGAATCACTGTGGAAATACTAGAAGTTATCCTCCCACAGCTGTTTTTATTTGTAAGAATAAATGTTACTCCAAACAGCCTTTGAACAATTGTCCTACTTTAGCATAGCCAGTCATCACAGGATGTATTCACGATGCAGTATGTAATCAACCAGCAAGGTGATATGGTATTGCCATTGCTAGTAACAGTCCATAAGCTTTGTACTAAGTTTGCAGGGCCTCAGGGCTGCAACTTCTCAGGCTTGCTATATCTGAACTTATCTTGACCTGCCTGCAAATCAGTTTTAGCTTCATTTAGCTGTAACAGGAATTTTTCTAAATGACTAGGTATCTATGGCTAATTCGTTTTACTTCTGTTTATCTTTGTATGGCACCACCATGGTTCTGACTAACAATGTGGTGCAGAGAAATGCAGCCTGATATGACATCAGAGGCCTGAGGAAATGTAGACACGTGATGCAGTATAGAAGTACAGGCACGGAATGCTTAGAGATGGGGCACAGGCATAGCACTTGGAACTCCACAGCTATGAACAACTCACCAGTGGTCAGTTAAGGAAATGCAGAATGAACCTGGAAAAAACTTGGTTTAGGACTAATGAAGGGAACAAAGAAATAGTATCCAAGGTGAGCAAAATGGCCATACATAGTAAATTTGAATGTAACATGGAGCTGCAGAACAAAGAAAAAGCAGACATGTACAACTACGTTACCAGACAGATAAAAAAGAACCCAAGTAGATCTTAGGATAAGGAAGAAACAACCATCAACAGGAGAAAAAAAAAAAAAATTCTTCCTGGTGAAGGACTCTAGATGCTAACAACTCACTTCAACACCCCCCGCCAACATCAGAGTGAAACCACAGGTCATGGGACATCAAGGAGTGGAAGAGCCATGTCAGCATAGTTTGCAGTTTGGTAGTAGACTGGTTTATGTACTCGAGATGTTATTATTCTACCACGTAAATATATCAAGACCAGGCTAAGGGGATTTCTAAAGCAGCACTGCATAGCACTGAGCAGCACATACCCAAGCTAACATAGCACTTCAGCGGAGTACTTTGTCTAGTCCCACATCACACTGTAGTCCTGACCTGAGAGCTTAAATAATAAAGCAAGAAACTCCTTTAATTGACTATAACTGAAATAACTGCCCAGAAAGGCTTTGTCTAATGTTATTGTCCCAGATATACATCCTGAATTAATAATTTAAAAGTAAGTTGCTTTCCACCATTATCCCACAGTCATATGTGAGTTTTACTAGCAACAATTTTCTCTTTAGACTTGTACTTGGCTATTCCTAATTACATGCAAGGCTTTTTTTCCAGTCAGATTATACTCTCGCATATATGCAGGGCTCATCTTACTCAAGCTTCCCACAGTCTTGGTATAGTCCAGGAGAGAATCTGAAGAGGCGAGGGGGGGAGGGTGTGGAGAAGAGAGAGTCTGTCTTTGTCACAGCTCCCAGATTACAAGTGCTGTGGAAACACTAGTTTCATTTGCCATTATTCTCCCCAGTCTCTCAGGCTGGAAAACACAAGTTCATTACAAGTCTGTTCCAATTGTACTAACATAAATCATATTACATAATGTAAAAGCAGTATTAATTGGCGCATCTAGGACTCTACACACAATTTCTTTATTTGTTTCCCTGTGAAGAGCTTGAGCTGGAAATGTCTTCAGGAAGACGAAGATTGCTCTAGATTTCTTTATATGAAGAGAACTTTAAGAGCTAATTTTATCAAAAGTGTGCTCCTTCTGCCTTCACAAGATAAACCACCACAGTTTTGTTAAATGTCTCTTAGTAACAATAGATCTATTACCACACAGTTATGTCCATTTCTCAGACAGGGACCAGCACATTTATTGCTTCCTCTTCTTTTGGGATCATGGATTAATTCCGATTAAGCATTGTTCTTCTCAACAAGGCATTGTTGATAGCCTAAGTTTATCCTTTTTACAATTACACACGTAAGGAAAAGATGTTTAGGAGATGCAAGTGAGGAGACGAAAGGCAGCTGGAAAAGCAATAGGGGTGACTAATGGACAAATTCGCTTTGAATATATTCTCTGTGGAAACTAACTATTCCTGCTTAAATTTGCTTGATAAGATGACATTCTCTCTCACTCCCCCACACGCCGATTTGCATTTCACAGACACATCTGACCAACAGTAACTGAGAAATACTATTATAGACAGTAAATGTGCAAACCCGACCTTTTCTCTAATTGGATAATGCCTCCTAAGACATTCAGAGTCTGATTTTGTTCTCAGTTACAGGGATGTAAATCAGGATGAGTTTCTTCTGAGATCAAAAGAATTATATTCTTAGGCTTTATGCCTTCTGGTGGTCTATTACACAAAAGCACGCATGTCCTTTTGCCACAGACAGCTGAGACACTTGGCTGTCTGTAGCACGTTGCCACTAGGATCCAAGACGAACCAGCCTCATTGATTAAGATAGAGGGCAAGATCCAACAGACACTGAAAGTAAAAACTGATTTGTCCAATTCCTGAATCACCAGCATGATAACTGGCATCTAAACTACAGCTTGGTCTTAGGTGACACGGCACACAACAACATTGCTTTGTAAGGAAACCCAATTCATGAGTATTTGCATTCTTCAGGCCAGCTTTTAAAAACTAGGTCCCAAAGGCAGTAGAAAATTAAAGGGCTTTTGTAAACGCATGGCAATTAGCCTCTAAGTCATCTGTACTTCTTAACATGAAAGTTTATCTTTATAATCACTAGCTATAGAAATAAAACTAGCATGATAGTTTCAAACAAAATTCCCACAGTTTCTTTTGGGAGAAGGCTACCTTCTAGCTATAAAACTGACAGCCCACTAACAAGAGGCTTGGGAACAGCATGTAAGAATGTGAAAAAGCTCTCTTGCCAGAATTCAGAAGTTTTTATCTTCATCTCAGTTTTAACCTAGAAAAAAAAGTTTCTGAAAAAGTGTTCCAATTAATTTTAAGAAATCCACCAAAACAGCATTTTTGAGCCAACAGATGAACTCTGTTATATAGGGAACCAATCTTCCTAGTTAGTCACAGGAAGTGTTGCAACAGTTACTTTTAATGAGTGGAAAATAAAAGACCGGGGGAGCAGACAAACCACTGAAAAAGTGAAGCATGGCTGAAATCGTGGTCCATAAACTTGTAGAAGAATAAACATCAAAGCGTTTTAGGGCATTAGCAAGTGAAGATGGATTCAATCAAAAGAATATTTACATATCAATAATATAGCTTGTTACTCATTTATAGCCATCCATGGCTATAAATTAATTTGCAATGCAACCAACTGGGACAGCTAATGAATGCCAATGAGTGACGAACACTGCTAATGACAGAACTGTATTGAATTGGTTTAAAAAAAAGCTTACTCTTTTTTAGTAAGTGCTTATTGTACACTATAAAGATATTCTAATAGCACTGTGCAACTGGTAAAGAGACCAGTAAAGGGGGGGAAAACCCATCAGAGCAGGTTATGATCTTTGTATTTCCTTTTATACCAACAAGGATTAGCTTAACCACCAAACAAACAAAAACAAACTTACAAAGTGTAGTTAAAGAGATGTGGAAACTGGCCAAAATCCACTACAGTCAGTTGCAGCTTGCTCGTATCTATTAAAAAAACCATCATAGTGTGAAGGAAT
This sequence comes from Stercorarius parasiticus, assembly GCA_013396915.1. NCBI lineage: Eukaryota > Metazoa > Chordata > Aves > Charadriiformes > Stercorariidae > Stercorarius > Stercorarius parasiticus. The sequence continues at coordinate 185,636 of VWZL01000808.1, forward strand.
TTTGCTGGTGGCATTTCAATACAGTAGGAGGCAGCCTAATGATGAGTGAAAGAACAACTCTCATCTTCCTTTCTACACTTTTCTGTCTTTCCGTATTTGTACATTTAATGTATCCAAGAGCATCTTAGCGAGGGTTTTTCCACTGACGTGTGATGGAGGAGAAAGCACAGCATACAAGGTGGCAGCGTAAAGTACAACGTATCTCAGTAGAGACAGACAGCTGGAGGATAGAGGAGCAAAAAAACCAACTGAGTAAACGATCAGGTGAAGAGCTTTACCATGCAAACACCTGAGTGTAAATACCTCAGAAAGCAAGTACACTGAGAATTATAAATACCACCAACATAAATCACCTTCCCATCTTCCCATAGCAATCATCCATGGATACTGAGCATTTGATAAATACAAGTTGAGAATATTTGCGCCAAATTTTGCCTTGAAGATTGCTGCTTCCATCTAAGGTCTGCAGAACAGCCCAGAATCCTACAGAGCACGAGGACAACAGCAGCATCACCTCTGAAAAAAACACTCAGTGACCACATTCCCAAGCCTCACTGGTACAGAAGAGCCTGAACCAATAACTGACCCTTTGGTCAGCTTTGAAGGCCATTTGATGGGAGGCAGTCCAGGAGACCAGGCTAAATCTCATCCCAAACAAGCCTGGCAAGCAGCACACAATGTAGACAGAGGTAGGGGCCCCAGCACCAGCTGTTTTCATCTATTGGTTCACTGCTAGTGCACCAAATTACTAGCATATATAGATATAGCCTAAGAGCAACAGGCAAAGAAAATAAGCTCTCTTAGAGGGCTTCCCGCAGGTTGAAATTATACACAAAAGTCACATAGAAGCTGTTTATTGAGACCAGTGCTAGTAACAGCTTGCTAGCTGCAAAAGCCAGCGTAGATACTAAGAATTTTACAGCTCATGAAACCAAGAGCAAGTAAATATCTCCAGATACATTTGCTTATAGTAATAGCAATTTTTAATTCAACCAAACATCAACATGCCCTCCTTTCCCCTCCAAACCCCAACAGATGCATGAATGTATGCCTAGAACGCTAAGCTTGAAACAGTTCGCAACTGATGTGCAGTGAAGACAGCCCAATATTACCCTTTCACTAAGATTTATGTTAAGACTAATATCATAAAAATAACTATATTTATGCATTATCAGAATGTAGTTGATACTTTTCATGTCATAGAGGCAGATATGGCACAAGACCCATTGTAGTAAACCGTTAGTAGAAAGATGAGGATTTCCAGTCATGACCCCCTGGGATTGTCACAACTGAAATGTTGTTTCAGAGAAATCTATCTTGAGGAACTTTCCCCAAACAAACAAAACAAAGCTAAAGGCACAACTCAGTATAAAGTGTTGCTAAGATGTGTAAAGTTTTAATCATGGTTTATTTCATATTTATGTTTTAATCATGGTTTATTTCATACTTGTTCATGAGGTGCTTTCTATACATTTTTACAGGAAGGAAAAAAATTTACAGGTACATTCAGAGTACTAAAAACAAGATTTGAGGCACAATTAAGGAAAATAACTGAACACACCAAGAACTTCAACACCAGAACTGTGCATAAGCTTCTACTCTATCTGCCCAGAAAACGTTTCATAAGGCAACTTGAGTTAACACATCCAACTAGTGAAATACCACTCAAAGAAATGAAAAACACCCTCCCCCTCTAAATAATTATACCTTTCATTCATCAGTGACACGCAGCAGTTAGGATTCATAAGAGCAGATCATGAAGCTGTCTTTTCCATATTCTGCCATCTGGAAGCTTGTAATATTACACACCTCCAATTCCTTTTGGTTAGGAGACCCAATAACAGTTCACTGCCATCTGTTATTTTGGGACTCCTCACGACTATTTCATGACCCTGTCAGAGCACCACTTTGCTGTTATTGTTTATTGGGGGGGTGAACAGCTAGAACTGACATCATTATGTGTGTAGCTGTACATCCTGCAATATCTGAGACATCTCCTCCCTCCAGAGGCTCTTGTTAGAAGAACACAAGAGCCCATAAATGAGGTGTGCAAAAGTAAAATGAAATACAATCCTTTGTAGTAAGTTATGAGTGAACTTGAGGATACTGTTCCACTCATCCATGATTATGAAAAGTTGCAAGGAGGTTGCTGTGGAGGCCTCTTTATCCAACTCTAGGACATGGAAGAGGAAATACAACATTAGATTTTTTTAATATAGTTTGTGTTAAACACACCGGTATGTAACAGTAGACACGACAATTTTGGTAAAGCCCTCTTTGAGCAAGTGAAGAATTATGATTTAATCCTGCCCGTTTAAAAAAAAAAATAACAAAAAAACTAAACAAAAAACAACTCAAGAACATATGCATTTANACTTTAATAATGAAAAAGATCTAGTCTCAGGTCTTCTCTGTTATATGCTACAGTTCATTTACCACAGCTAAATAAGCACAGACTGTACACAATACATTTCAAACCAGCAAGCACCTATTTTTCTTTGCTACTCCTCACCTTTATCATATCTAAGTACTTCAGAAAGCATTAGTCATTATAGTACCCTTGTGAGGAAAGTGGCTTTATCACTGCTGTTTGGCATTAGGGTAAGTCAACCAGAGAGCACCAATTAACCCACCACAACTCATATTAGAAACCTACCGCAGAAGCAGATTTGCGTTCCAGACTGACACAACTGTACATAACCTTGCCTTCAGCATAACTCTCTTCCCACCAGTGCTGAGCGAATGCTCAGCCCCTTCCCCAAGATTCAGAGAGCAGCAGACACGGATATTTTGGTAGCAGAGAAAGCACTGTACTGAATAACTGCTGTAGTGAACGTTAGGGATTCCCTCCTGTATTTGTTCCAATTACAAAACAGGCTCTCCAGGTTCCACTAAAAAAAAAGCAAAGATTTCCTCATTTGCACAAGCTGCACTTATGTGGAAGGAAATGTCTGGAAAGGGATCTCACTTTAAAGGAACAATGGTCTCCAGAACAATTTGCAAAGCATAAATTCATCATCTGGATGATACCGCCTGGAAGAATTGCCCCTCAGGACAAAGGGCGTCAAGCTACTAGTAAATGTCATCTTTTTCTTTTCTTCCTTCTCCTCCCTTTTTTGTATTCCTCTGGGGGCTGAATTACTGTAGTTCTTTATTTCCCCGGAGTTCCTAAATGCTATTATTATTCCTTGGACACATCTGACTCGGAGCCCTACAACTTGCTTCCTGATAGGTTTCAGCCTAGCCTTTCTGACATGGGACAAACTCTTCAAAGGTTTTTTAATTGATTTTAAGAATTTTATATGTTGCATGGAAGGCTGCTTTTTAGCCACAACCCATTGTACTTTATCAGTCTTTCTCCCTCAAATAATTTTAGGACATCATGAGGATTTTAGCAAGCTATTCACTAGGCTTCTGTTGAATATTCCTTACGGCCATAGAAGCTTAGTCTTCTGCGTATCTGTCTTGTGGTCATGAAACTAACCCCCAGCTGGTGCTTAAGTCAACAACAGAAATGCATGATGGAGTTAACACAGATGGATAATAGGACACTGGCAGGTTGTAAAATCTGGGGTTAATAGTGCCTTTTACCTATAATACACTACTATGCTGCTGCTTTACAGTGCCATTAGAGAGACGGATTAGTCAGTGACATGGCAACGTAGCACTCAGGTGCATGTCTGCTTCGTGCTCCCTGCTCCCATTTGTCAGACTGCCCATAGGCAGTCTGAGTTCAAACCCCTGCTCCTCCTGGGGAGGTCTGACCCCATGTCTCCCATCTTTTAGCATACGTGCCACTCTGCAAGGCTTTACAGGTGGAGAGAGACCACAGGACCTTTGCTGGGCGGACTTAGGTTGTGGTCACTCCAAAAAATATTCTGTGTGACTACCTATCCTGCCCTGGAATACAAATTCAGGTCTCTTAAGAACAAACGCTCAGCGCTATGTCTTGACTAAGGCAGAATCAATACAGCAGTGCCAGAAGTCACTGCACCCAGCTTCATTCACAGGAGCAGGCCATTCCCCGAGTCTCCCTCTCTGCACAATAGGCAAGGGGAGCGCCACAAAATACCATGGCCCTTCACTGTATTGGGCTCACCCTACTCACGTGCTCTATTACTGCAGTGAAAAATTCATACTACAATTAGAAGACAGCCCCACAAAATCAGTTGGCAAATACTGTGTTCTGGACTAGCATAAGCCTTCAGATCACAGCCTTGAATTCAGATAATAGGAAGGAGTACTTTGTCTCTCAAAAACTTTCCTGACTTGGAAGAAATTCTACAAAAGAGAAAACAATTGCCGAATGCTTTCTTCTGTAAATGGCAGCAGGCCATTAGCGTCTTGGTTGATTTAGTCACTCGCTATTGGGGATTCTGAAAAGAGCCAAGCTCTAGCATTATTTTACTAGTTACATTTCCTCAAAATACAGAAGTGCTAAATCCTCTGTTTTTCCTTTGGTGAGAGATCAGTGGGAATCTCTAAGGATACATATAACCATCCAATCTCTTCGAAAATCTGAGTGCTCAAAATGTCTTTGCAATTTTTTTTTTTTTTGTGTTCACTGAGACTCACTCAAGGTCACAGAACAATTTATTGTCAGAGCCAGCACGGTTTCCTTTTTCTAGACCTCTACTCTAAAGACTTTAAAGTACTAGCTTCAATACTTCTTGTTACTTCTAATAGTACAGTATTTTTTGGACCATCTGTTTTTCCTCCATGTAACATTTGTTCCAGTGCAGTTTTCTTAGCTATTGCTACTACACTTGAACTTACATCATTTGCATTCCTTTTTTTTTTTCTTCTTAATGATGACAAGTACCACCAAGGGCACATGTCATGCCACAGCCCAGGTATTTTTGTGCGTCTATATTTCCAATTCATGAATTTTATTGAGAACTAAGATGTTTCCTTAAAATTACCCACTGTCCGGCATTCTTAGGAAAAGGGAATAACCTACGTATTGCTTCAGCATCTTTATTATCTGTATTTCTTAGTGTACTAAAGTAAACAAGTTGTACTGGAAAGACAGACTTTTGTGCAATGAAATGGTCTTTCAAATCCCTTTCAGCAGGAACCCAAGCCCCAGGAGCAGCAGATTGTTTACCCCTTCTTCCCATTTCTTATGCGGCATCATCCTGGATGAACACTCATATATTGGCCAGTAACATCCCCCCTGGAGCTCAGGCACAGCATGTTCCCACTGCAGAGAACACCCTTCTCCTGACCCTGACGAATGATTACAGAGTAGCTCTGATGCAGCACTACCTTTCCTGCACTGCATCATTAAGCTGGAACACAATAAAACTGCCTCTGCCATTGTACACAACTCTCAGCAACCTCCACCCTAATAAAAAAAATAGTTCTTTTTTTGCTTTCTTTATTAAAAAAACATCTCTGCATTTCACAATGGCAGCACACTCACCATTTTATTCTCCTCAGCAGATTCACTTTTACATAATAACTTTCTCTCTCCCCAGACAAAGAAAATCTTGGTGTTAAATATCCAATCTTGCAAGCTTTATACTCTTCCAAAACAAACAGTTGTCTAACCTTGTTTCAAGCAGCAATGACTGAAGTTCCCATCTGAACCCCTATTACACTCCAGAACAATCAAATCAACACATGCTAATTAGTTTTGTACCCTCACTACCACAAATCCAGCTAAAATACTAGCTTTCTGAAAGATTTTCTATGATGACGTAATATGCAGTGTATAAAGGAGATGAAACATCCTTTATTATACAGAAACTGTGAGCAATTATTACTCTTTCAGAGTCTTCCCTAGGCCAACCCATAAATAGTTTGATGCCTATTAAAGGAATACACAGGTCCTAAATTTCTGCACAGACTCTCCAGATTTACATCCACAGCCCCACTTTTTAACATGAATTCAACTGGAAGATTTCATAACAGTTTTCATGTAGATCACAGAAGAGTGCCAACAGACTAAATTATCTCACTGTCGTCAAGCCTCCCTCATTTACACCTACTCTGAGCTGGGAGAACTTTAAGACTTGCGTATTGAGGCTTATTGTAAATGTCAGTCACCATTTTGCTCCGTTACCAGAACAATCTGAGTCTTTAAAAAAATCAATGGATTCTGGTCTCTTGGTTTCCCTGTTTCTTTAAATGCAATAAACTAAATGCAGAAGGCAATACAAAAGCACACGAGGTCACAAAAAACCAAAAGGATGGTTTGAAACTATTGCTGTATCACTAGCAACATTTGAAAGCAGTATTAACATGAAGCAAACAGTAATTAGAAACATTATTTCTTTATCCTGCCAAGAGGCTGACTGCCTCTAGTGTGATGGAAGAAAGGCACAAGATCTCCATTTCATAAATACAGGGAGCGGAGACCAAGAAATACGTACTAGAAGGAGTGATTCTCTGTAGAAGTGGTAAAGATTTGTACACTAACAGGATCTGCGTCCAAGAACCAAAGTTTCACCTGGAATTCCAGCTCTTGGAGTCCAATTCTTCTCTCGGACCCCCAGCTTTCATTTTCTCTGTAGAATAAAAGTTTTTAAGAGGGGGAACTCTGAAGGCTCAGTAAACATAGAAAGTAGAGTACGATCACAACACTTAATCATGTTTTCAGTCTGATTTTTTTTTAAGCCTGCACCAGGTTAAAACAAGACAGACATGCCACGGAATTTTATAAAGGTGCAAGTGCTATTCCAGCTTTGTAGACAGAACATTGATTTGATCATATTGATTTTTTATTTTATTTTTTTTTAACAGAAGGAGAAGAAAGAACAAGACTTAAACCTCAGCAAGAAAAAAGGACCAATCATTTAAGAAGATTCCAAGACAAATTCAGGAAAGCAAAATACAAAGACAGCATATAATACTGTGTAGGTAAAACAAACGAACACCAGAAAAATTGAGAAACACTTCAGGTACCTTTACATGCCTGAACCCAACAGATATCAGTTCATAAATACAGAGCAGCTTCCATCACCTACAAAATTAACAGAATAGGAACTGGAAATCTGACCGTAGAACTATAGGTATAATATTAATCATTTACATGTCAGTGTATGTGTCCTGTGGGACACAATGTGACCTAAAGTCCCTGTCTCTTCCTTGCCCCTCTGAGGTGGGGCACAAGTCCTCTCTGCCCAGCTCTATGGCACACTGACTTGCCTTGTTGCAAGGCCCAGACATCTCCAGGTGGCATGTTTATGACTTGCAGTCCACCAAGAGGATCCTCACCTCAGCTTCCAGTGCCTTTGTACACACCCCCCTGCCATGTGTCCTGCATCCCAGAGTAGCAAGACCAAAAAAAAAAAAAAAGAATTAAAACATCTGCATAGAGTGGGTAGGAATTTTAAGATTTCTCTGGCAAATAAGTTAGCACCTGGCTTACGAGGAACAATCCTGCCATGCAAATCCTCCTTGACTGCAGGGGCACAGGAGGTGGTACCAGATGCTGCCTCTTCAGCATACGTAGCAACTTGAGGTGTTGTGTCCATTCTTTGATTAACTTAAAGATCTTTTTATGCAGGGTTTCTTATCAGTTTGGATCGTAAGTGTTGTGGGCCTGATCTTTTTGTACTTGTAGAAAAAGAAAAGATCTATGCTATTTTACAAACAGGTAAGCCAAGGCACAAAAGGGAACTCAGGTCCAGGGTTGAGAATAGGGTACAGATTCCTCGTCCCACGAGGCTCGGTCATGCTTTCAGGCAGTGGTCAGAGGAGACCTGACAAGGCACCACACCCGCTCCCTCTCACAACAAACCACAAGAGCTTAAGCAGACATCGATTAGACTACCAAGCTGCACGCCAGCTCCTCAGCTGCAGAGATGGAAGCGACCCTATCTGGGCAGTAGTGGCTTCCGGCAGGCGCAGCCCCAGGGACCTCTGAGGCACTTCTGTATCACAGATTTGAGATACGAGCTTGACTTCACAAGCGGTAAGCGTCCAACATACCTCTGCACACACAGAGGAAAGGCAGTGGTTTCCATGGCAACACTCATCTTAAGAGCTTTCATTTCATCCACCCTGCTCCTCTCTGCCCTGTATCCCAGTCATGCATCTCTCCCCGTGCTCATCAGCATCCTCGCAAAAGGAGTACAGCTTTCTGCCTTCCTTCTACCTGCAGGATTCCCCCGTGTACCTGGGAAGGCAGAGAGGCCTTTGGGGACGTGCCTGAATTTTCCAGACACAATGAACAATTAGATAATGAAAACCTCAGTGGGCTTGAGAGAACGGGGATGTTTTAACTGTGAGCAATTGCAGCTTCAAATGTCACATCACAATAAAACACGGTGGTCTTAATACTCAGGCTATGGTCCCACTGATGTAGCAAAACTGTCAAAGCATATCTCCACATACCATTTGGTCATTCATACTAGTGCGCAAATTCTCATTCCTCTTTTCCTGTATTAGTAGGGGGTTCTAGCCATGCAAAAGGGTAAACAGAAAAACCATCCAGTGTCTGTTTTTATGTAAAGTATGTGAAGCTGTCAGACACAGAGCATGTTTCTGCATGTAGATCTGTGTGGAAAGGCAGAAGGGGACAGAGCCTGCCCTGGGGTCCAACACGCACAGAGTAGCTCCTGGGTCATGACACCTTTTGCAAGTTACTAATATGGCATCATTGCTCTGTTTCCAAAACCTAGATGTGTGGGGAAGGAATTCAAGTCTTACTCACTGTACCCAGAGTTATCAGATTTTACTACCTGAAGTTCGCAGTGTTATTTCTTAAATTGCCTGCAACTCAACAGCAAAGCTAAGACAAGGGAAGTTTATGTCAGATCCCCCTTTCCTCCCATAGCTCTGCTACCTCTAATCTCTCACCTGTCTTCCATTAGAAGTACCTCATGATCTGATCCCTCCCCAACTCCTAGTGACTCTCTTGCCTTTATTAGTAGTTATTTGAGGAATAACTGAGGCTTTTTCAATACCTGTATTTTTAAAGGAAGCAAAGTGCCTGGATGAGCAGGTGGTAGACTGCAGACTGAAAATACAGGAATACCCCTGCCCAGTCTGTTTCAGTAACTTTGATTATGCAGCATGAGGCAATATCATGCAGCGTCCAGCTGCGAGCGTGATCAGCAGCACCATACAGAGGCAGCTGCTGCTGCCACCACCTGCCGCGCTTCTGGGGGATACCGGTGCTCACAACAAAATGGAAAAGTCTGGCAAAGCTCAGCAACACCCCCGGTAGGGGCACAGCCGCATTTGCAGGGAATTCACTTTCACTCTGAATTTCCAGTCTTGCAGTGCTGAGCTCTGAAGACCGATGCTGTAGTGTGGGAGAAAGAAGGGAACATGACTGTCCTATGCACAGGAACAAACACATGGTAATAAATATTTTCTTGAGACAGAAAACTCATAGTCTAACAAAAGAATCAACAGCAAATTACAGGTGAAAGCAAATGTTAATGTACCAGTTATAGCAAATCAGTTCACTGGTTTCTTTTGTGTGTGGAGCCTAGAGCCAACGATTAGCAATAAAAAAAAAAAATACATATTACCCTACCTTCCCACAGTACTGAAGATTACAGAGGTTGCGTTAATCAGTATAGTCAAAGATCTCTGTGAAGACTTACTTTATCTCAAGAACTTGCCTTCCAAAATAAATCTATTCTGGTAGGTAATGCCTCAGCATTATCACTGAGTTACCGTAGTAAATTCCACAATTAACTATAAAGGTGGTGTTTGGGATTGGAAAAGTGCGTATCCACTCCCATATCAGCATAGTAGATGTCAAAGTTTCTATAAATCATTAAAACCCCACAACACAAAAATCTGTGATTGTACTTCTTCCTACTCATCTCATGTTACTGCAGATCGCATCCAGAATTGATCTTTAAAGACAGCACAACCGCAGCTATTCTGGAAAATGTCAAAAACATTTCATAACTCCTCAGCTTCAGTAAGAATAATACAGTATTTGCATGCTGTGTCATAATGACCTGTAGCTTCAATCTTGCCACAGAAAACCATAAATGGAAATTTGTCTGCTAAAAGGTGAACTTTGTCTATCATTTGCTTTCAAGCAAAAGGCATATTTGTTGCATGAATAAGTTTAAGAGGTCTCAGTTAAGGGCTAGAGGGACACTGAAAATAAGAAGTGGAATGGGGAAGATGTAGACTTTTATTGAAGAGAATATTCAGCTTTTTTTGACATCTCAATTCTATCTTTTGCTTTTCAGAAGTTTTACAGTACAATCTAAAATTGAAATGAAAAAATAGACAAAAAAGTTCTTATAAATAATGCTATCTATCCTTATTACTACATTTTGAGAGTCAAGATTCCTCTGAAGATTCTCACCCAGAGAAATTAAATGTTTATATTCAACAGGAAGAAGTTTTTCTAGACAATATTATCTGCCACAGTAAAAGTCTACACTCCCTTCAGTCCCCTCCCACTTACACACAGGTTTCCCAACCAAACAACCCTTTCCGAATATCCCAGGCTCTCATACACAGGCAAGCTTCAAGTAGTTTGCAGGAAAAGGCTGCAGCTTTGCACTGCAGAGTGCACTCCTGTCCTGAATGGGACAGGAATGGGCAGAGGTAATACATCTTGTTACAAAACTTTTCGTGGCATGACACTAAAAAAAAAGTATACAGAAAGCAGAGCAGTATCTGTAAAAGCCACATGCTAGAAAGACTCACTGTTATTTGCAGCCAATTCCTGCAGTGTAGCGTAGAAGAGAGCTACTTACATGCAGTTTTACCACAAACAATTATTTGCAAAATAAGAGCCCTATGTAAGATGGGATATGAATTACGGGGAAGATATAGCAGCAAGAAGAGCATTAATAATCTGTGCGGGTGCAATAACAGTACATGGTGTTACCCTGTTGACGTGATATTTAGGAACTGTTCTACCAGTGCCCAGCATAGACCTTCCCAGAGCAGTACATACCCTGCTATGTCAGCTTTCAGTCTGAGAACTTGCATTTTCAGAAAAAAACTTTACTTCTTGCGATAGCTTGACTGACAAATTTACAGTGTCCTCACTCACTCCCACATTACAAATTCACATTGCATTTGCTAAACTAAGCTATGTTGAGTTTGACGACTCTGGCACAAGAGCTCCTAATGTCATACTAACACAAGCCTTTTATATTAGGTCAGATTCCCCTGCGGTAAAAGTTTGACACAGTCCACAGAGAAGGTCAGAACGGGAGCTAAACGGATTTATATTAGCAATGGACCAAAGTCTAACATTTTTTCATGCTAGAACTGAAAGCAGTTTAGGGTGCTAAACAAAATCTTCAATTCACTTCATATTCTTGTTTCTGCTAGTTTTCTCTTGTTCTTCCTTACTTGCTTAGGTCTGAGGTAGTGCTTTCTATAGGAGGGGGAAAATATCACAGTCCTTTCAGTTACATTTGACTTTCCCCCTCTTTCAAATTGCCATAATTACTAATTATGATTGTGCACATATCAGCATGTTTTCTTAAGAACATTTTCTGTGTTAAGAGATAAGCTAGCTCCCTACCTCATGCACTCGCCTACACTCCAGCTCCATTATGAAAGCAAACATACATTTTTCAAAGCAGCTGATGGAAGTCTTGGGTCCCTGGCAGCCACACTTGATAAATGACCAAATCACACAAGCTTTGCCTAGTCCATTTGCTTTACTGAAAGTAGTTTATTTTTAATGTTAGAGAAGTAAAAAAATTAAGAAGTCTTATTAAATAAATGCAATCTAGAACCAGATTATTGTCCCAGGACAGAAAAAAAAAAAAGAGTATGAGATTTCTGTATTTCATATTAGACACACATTTGTTCACATCGTTTTGACTGCTAACTTTCAATCTCATGTCAGGTCATATGGGGGAAAAAGGACTTCAGTACAGAAAACAGAAATATCCACTTAGAACACTTGGTCTCTGTATCTATTCCCAGCACAAATTCCGATTATGGTAATGTCTTCCAGATCCAAGCAATGACAAGAGTACTTAGTGTAATGCTAAAAAGATCAAATAAAAATAAATAAAAGGGTGGGTGACAACATCAAAACACCATAAAATACTCAGTGAGGGGAAAAAAAACATCCCGAGGACAAATGCTAAGGGGAAAAAATTCAGAAAGTTCCAGTGGTTTGAAAGAATCTAGTGTGCAATGCTATATTTATGTGCAACCATTTTCAACCTAAACCTTTTTTTACTTCAATTTTGCACTTGCGTAAAAGGATATAAAAGTAGAATCTATCATTGGAAAGGGCACATACAAATACAGGCCTGTGCAGAGAAGTACAGCTAGTGATTTAAAGTGTAAGACTCAGATCAGAGGCAGGAAGACCTATTCCCTTCTGCCTTGATAAGGCAGAGCTCACTGAAGTCCAAGGGAGCCCACTGATTTCATTGGGCACCAGGCTTTAACTTCCAGGCTTCAAATGCATCTTCCACTTGGGAAATGATGGCTATGTAGGCTGCTAAAGCAAGCAGAAAAAAGAAAATTAACTAAACCAAATGCCAGGCTCAAGTTTTGACCTCCACTTGAAAGTGTTTGCTTCTCTGCACATACCTGAGCTTTCTCACTGACTTACTGGCAAACACTGACTTTTCAGAAGCTATCTTTATTTGCAGCCTTCAAAACAGCACCTAAGGGACTGACAAGTTCCCTGTGCCATTTACACCTTCCCCCAATCCTGCAAGTAAGACCGTGTTCTTTGTGAGGCCGCTTCCTCACATTTTCTCCTCAGAAGCTACCCGAATGGATTGGGTGTGACATTCAGCTTCGAAATACTGTCACTCACCAGCAGTCTGTCAACACAAGGCCAAACCTTAGCAGCTTTCGTTTTCCCTCCTCAGTTTTCTTTTAATAGCAAAGACAGACACAAGCTAATACTTGCCATAACACCCACTTACCTGGGATTGTCCATTTCCTCAAGCCACTGCTAAGGGAGCCCATTTGAACAGATTCCTGGGAAAGATACTAAAACCTGGTGCTTATATCTTGGAAATTTGGAACAGCAGGTCACATTTCTAATCACAAGAGCTAAAAGCGAAGCTTCTCTCTTGGAAGCTTACATAAAACAGCAGTTATAAAGAAACACTTCTGTAACTTGACCTTAAATAACTTTCAAATATAAAATTCTGAAAACAAATTTAAAACATTGCAGTCTACAAACAAGAATGAATTCAGCTGTCCACAAAACACTTGGATGATGCACGAATTTAAATCGTGTATTTCACTCTGACTTTTAAGAGCAATATTCTAGTTTCCAACAATTTTAAGACATGAGACTTGGCAGACAATGCTGTTTACCAAGTCCTCAAAATGCAACGTGATGCTGGCTGAATAGAGAAATCCATTTATTTTGCTCATCAAAAGGAGACTGGATTGTAGCATTTCTATTTGATAAAGCACCTACCACTGCAGAAGTCCGCACCTCTCTGCTCCACATAAGCTTCTAGAAAATGAGAAATAAATAAATAAAAAAGCACCTTTACTTACAAACTTCCTTAAGGAAGTTTGCTTCATTGAGTGTTTTTAGAGGACAGAAAGAACCTGAGGTTTTTCCACTGACTCATCTTAGCACAATGGAGACAAGGTTGTATGAAAAGAATACCTAGTCTAACTAATGGTCTTTCTTGTATTTCCAATGATGCATCTAAATCCTGACCAAGAAAACATTGTTGAGTCTTCATTCTCATACTCATCTCTCCTCAATTTGTTCTTGCTCTTCTCAACATTATAAATGAAGTTGCTTGATTGGAATAGGCAGAGAATAAGAAAGTGACTATGAGGGACAGGAAAAGAACAGCTGATGGCAGAAAGTGCAGAAGATAGAAGATGGTGCAGGAGGAGACTGTGACAGTAGTAAAGCCATGAGACAAGAACGGGGCAAGACGCACTGAGTGCTGGGCTGGTTTCAAACAATGCCTGGGGCAAACTGCAGCTGACACTGCTGGCTGCATAAGGGTAAGTTGGCAGAAAGACAGCCTCCCACAAACCAGGGAACTGCAGCAGTTATGAAATCTCCACCAGGTCATGAATCAAAAAACCACACTTGTACCTACACATCTGGACACTGAACCCCAGCCGGCACCAATCAGCTTCTCAGACTTTGAGGGCAGCAGCCCAGGATGTGTGAATCCAGGGAATTAACCTGGCAGCCTGGGTGGGAAGACGGGAGGTAGAGAAGGAAAGGGAGGGAAATCCAATTGATGATATTTCAATAGCTGGAGGCTGGCACAGTATTCTGTACTTAACTGCTTTCTTTGTGGAAAAAAAAAAAGCCATCTGTCAGTTTGCTTGATAGCCTAATTCTCCCCTAATTCAATCCTGTTAAATTCTGTGTTAAAATTCTACTGAAGGTATTTTTGGTGTTGCAGTCGGGGGAGAGAGAGGATGGTCTTGTTTTGACATGGGAAGAATATAGATACAGCTTTCTTCAAGTTTTTTTTTTTTTGGGGGNTTGGTTTTTTTAAGCTGCCATCATAGCAACATGAGTAGAAAAGTAGACCTTGTGGCTTAGGCTGCATTATTCTACAGTTTTCTTTGTAAGCTACACAGATTTCTTAATATCTTAGAAGAGAGCAACTAACAATGCAGCCCTCTGGCCTATTATGGCCCATAAAGGTTTTTTTACATAGTCACCAAAGAGACTTTTAAACTATGACCTCCCTTAATGGTACTAGCTGATCTTGGTTATCCCCATAGTGGTACTAACTGCTGCAGGATTTCCCCAAGGGATATAGAGTCTCTTCTACATGGAGTGACTCAGAAGGGGCTCCAGGCACCTGCTGGGAACATTTAGGGTCAGGGCTGGGAAGGCTGAGCACTAGAAGATTGCTGGCTCACCTCTGCAAAGGCCACACACCACCCTTCAGCTGGAGACACCTTAGATATCCCAAAAGAGACTACTCTTTCCTAAAAAAAAAAAAAAAACAAACCACACACAACAAAACCCGCACAACCACACACAAAAATCTTAACTATACCACCCACAAACAGCCCCTGGTTTAAGGCATACAGGCATGGGGTGATATGGCTCACACTGGAGATCCCAAGGCTATAAAGAACTCACCAATGGGCAGATAAAAATAAATGCAAAGCCAGGAGCTGGGTAAAAAAAAAAAAAATCATTCTAGGGGCAACAGAAAGCAAAGAACAGTTATCCAACAAATGAAATAAACACTATAAATTAAAAAATACACCATGTTCCTCCCAGTGATGATGATTTGGGACACTCATAACTCACTGTAAACCCTTCACCCTAGTCTGAGCCAACTTTAGGACTCAGAGAGAATATGGAAGGGCAAGCATAACACCAGAGAAGTGGTAGGCACTAGGATGTATCAGCGAGATGCTCCTAGCAGCTGTTAAACCACACCACCACTGTTCTTGTGCTTCAATATTGCGTTGAGAAGAGGCAACACAGCAGACATCTATATATTATGGATTTAAAAGATTCATTGCTCAACCAAGCATGCAGTAGAGTTGAAAAAAAAAATTCATTCAGGAAAAAAGCTTTAGAAACCAGAGGAAAAGCTGAAAGAAAACTTTGAAAATAACTTCTTCTGGATGAAGATGACACCAACAATAAGATGTGATGAATGGAAGGACATAAGGTCGACTGTTAAAGGAAACCTGCAGCCATTTCTCTCAGCCCAGCAGTCTAAGAGTTCACAAGAGAGGAAATCAGCTCAGGCTGTAAACAAACTGTCGAGTGCAGGGGGTTTTCATCTTTTTAAAAAGAAAATGAAAAAAGGACATCATACTTGGAGCTTATGGGTAGCTATCCTCAGAAAAAAGGGATTAACAGGTGAATGACAATTATTATAAATATCCTTTAAATGCAATACTGCTCTTTCTCTATTTTTTCCATGCCAATAAGCTTCTCTTATTCTTACAGACTCAAGTTTCATACCCATTTTCTGCCGAGCACTTTAGACAACTAGTAGATTTACCACTTTGCAGCCCACACACCCATTTTATGGCTGTTAATTTATTACTTTATAAATTGACCATTGACAGGACATGGAGAACATTTTAGCATCCTCTTTACAGAAAATGGCTTAACATCTGCAAGCGAAAACTTCAAGTCAAATTCAAATATAAAAAGAACTCATGTAAGTGTCATGGTGCCCTCTGGACAGGTACTTCACTAATTCCTTAGTGTATTTCTAAGCAGTTTTACATTCTGACTAGATTATTTGATAGCATCTCTTAATATCTTCGTTCCTCAGAACTAAAAAAAGTAATCGTTTTTATTTCTGCAGTGTCTCTCCTGCCATTGACTCACAAGTGTATGGAAAGAGACAAATTAGCCAAAAAATACTCACAAAACTTTGGTTTATAAGCATGATGAAATGAGCAGTGAGAAGAGTACCTGTCTAGACTAGCATGACAATTTTTAAAAATTACTACTACATGAACAATCAGGCACCAAAAGATCCCACTGTAAAAATTAGGCTTATTTCAGCTCACTTGAAAAAGGACCCGTATGCCCCTTCTTTACACCTTGATGCCTGAAGTATGAATTCAGTAGACTCCACTAAACTTCTACAAATCTTGAAAAGTGATGGACATTCTACCTCATACTTCTCAAAAGAGTAGCAACAGGAGATTTAGGAAAGTTGTATAACAAAAAATGAGGACCAACACATATCCCTGGATATACTTGTTTTTCCTCCAAATACACTATTCTTCCACTCACAGGAGCATCTGTGATTCAACTTAATCTTAGGAAATTTATAAATTGCCTGCATGAAATGAAACAACAATGCTTCTCTGTCAATTAGGTCCCATTTTTCTGAGCACACTGCTCAGAATAAATGGCCAGATGTTTACATGAGTCCCATCTGGTTTGGATTCACTGCCCAAAGAGAACTAATGCAGGTAGAATAGTATTTCCTTTCATTAAACATAAAGAGCATTATTTATCCAAAATATCTGCCTAATATTTCTCTCAATGTATTTTCTTCATTTCGCTAAAACCATCTTATATTAGCTTGACATCACATGGCTTGTCATCACCACAATTTTTACCATAGCAACCCATTATCCTACATAGTCACATGAACTTAAGCTGAATGTGGCACTGTCCCTATGCATATGAAGTTTTAATTTAGGTCAGTATTCAGTGCTGCTAGCTAACAAAGTGCAGTCACAGGCTGCCTCTCATTTCTAGAGCACAAGGAGATGTGTACAGCGTGTACCAAGGCAATTTATATAAGGAGGTGTTTTTGCAATGCCACAGGGTTGGAAAAACATTAGTTATACCATTCAAGTTAAATTACCAATTCCTTTTTTTTCCTTAACTATTGTAATCACACTGCCATTTATAAAGGAAGGATTTGTGGATGAGCCTCACAGGGGTGCCAAGGACTTCTATGTACATACAACTGAAAGAGCACAGCTCCTCTCTAGGCACCTAAACAAAAGGCCACAAGCAAAGCCTTAAAATGTACTCCTGAAAACCCAACTGCCTTATTCTACTGCTTAAGGGAAGCAGATAAGTTTTAGCCTAGAGATCCAATCAAACTCATATATTGCACTCAGTAATCTCAGTAGTATAAAACAAACCCCGCAACTGGAAATACAAATCCTGCAGATATTAGGGAACCTTTTTTCCACTGGCACTTCTGTAAGATGACATGAGCTCTCATATCTTTTCAAGACTGACGTGACAAGAGCTGTGGGACAATATAAGGTCAGCACTGCCAACTAACTATAGCAAGTGAGAAGGCATTTGCTTGAGCTCAATACTGTATTTTCCAGTTGCCTCACGGGAGCTCACAATTTGTTTCTAGTTGGCTCATTGCATCACTGAAGAAAGACAGGGAAAAAAGTTACTCAAAGGACAGCCCCAAAACAAAGTGAACCCTTAACCATAGAAGAGGATAAAGTAAAGCATGTTAACATGGACTGAGTAGATAGTAAGTATTTAGAGATGGAAATTATTACACAAAGTTACACAACTTAATTATTTTCTTCTGATTTTCAGCATGGAAAGTGAAATGAATTTCCAGAAAGGGCAGGAAGGATTTCATACCTAGACTTCAGTAAAACCTTTGGCATAGTTTCCCACAGCATACTCCTGGAGAAACCAGCTGCTCATGGTTTGGACAAGTGTACTCTTTGGCTAGATGGCCAGGCCCAAAGAGCTGTGGTGAATGGAGTTAAATCCAGTTGGTGGCCGGTCACATGTGGTGTTTCCCAGGGCTCAGTATTGGGGCCGTTTCCATTTAATCTTTATCAATGACCTGCACGAGGGTATCAAGTGCACCCTCAGCAAGTTCGCAGACAACACCATGTTAGGCAGGAGTGCTGATCTGCTTGAGGGAAGGATGGCTCTACAGAGGGATCTGGACAGGCCAATGGTATGAGGTTCAACAAGGCCAAGTGCCAGGTCCTGCACTTGGGTCACAACAACCCCATGCAGTGCTACAGGCTGGGGGCAGAGTGGCTGGAGAGCTGCCCCACTGAAAAGGACCTGGAGGTGTTCGTCAACAGCCAGCTGAATATGAGCCAGCAGTGTGCCCAGGTGGCCAAGAAGGGCAAAAGCACTCTGGCTTGTATTAGAAATGGTGCGGTCAGCAGGACTAGGGAAGTGATCATCCTACTGTACACAGCATCGGTGAGGCCCCACCTCAAATACTGTGTCCAGCATATTGGGCCCCTCACTACAAGACAGACATTGAGGTGCTAGAGCATGTCCAGAGAAGGGCAATGAAGCTGGTGAGGGGTATGGAGCATAAATGAATCTATGTTTCTATCATATTATGTCCAAAATGCAACAGGTTATACCACTGAGTAAGGAACATCACATTTGAACCTGTCTGAGGAGCGGGCAGAGGGAGAGGATGATCTGAGCATGACAGGTTGGTTAGCCCCACCTCAGTGTAAGGTTTTAGAACAAAATTCCGAGATGGGAAAAAGACAGAACAAACAAGGCAATATATAATAGAACATAATTAAAGAGGTGAACACATTTCCAGAGGGTCATTTGAAGAATCAAAAGCAGAAGCCTAAAGCATGTCATCCCTAGAGAGCACCTCTCAGCCTTCCATTCCTCATCGTGCCCAGGGCTAGTGAAATCTTTCACTTATCTTTCCTCTGCCCCCAAGTGGAAAGCAGAGCATTGATTCTGGTTTTCAGGCAAATTCTCAAAAAGCGGTCTTGCAGTAGAAAACTCTATAAATCCCTGTTGCTAGGGAACCCAACAGGGTTTTTGTTGTTGTTTTGTTTTTAAGCTTCATTTCCTTTCCAATTTCTCCTTCTCGATGCTTTTAATCACAGCACAATCTACAATTAGCAAAGTTGTACAGATGAGTGCTCTCCATTTACAGAAAAACCCAACTCTTAAAACCTCAGCAGAGATTTCCAATCCCCTGTAATAGTGCCTCCCTAGTCAGAGCACTCATGGTGTCAAGTGAGCTTTAGCTGAATTCCAGATAAACCAGAGATACAAAAGCAGTAATATCCAGCCCAGAACACATGCAACGGTTAAAAAGAAGATGTAAAAACTTAAAAAAAAAAGTCTTTTTCTAGTGTGTCTAAGCATCATAAGATCTAAATACAGCATTGACTTACACACAGCGTATGGGAGCAGAGTCAGGAACACTACAATCTACTAAAAACGAATCTAAACTAAGAAAAGGAAGTGTCTTGCTATTTCTTCATTGCTACATCAATCCACTTGCCTCCATAACCCTGCAGGAAACCACAGCTAATGCAGACAGACACATATTTTCTACTGAACCTCCTACTCACATCCTGGGCCCTTTTACAGGTGACCATTTGCAGAAACTCACATGGAGTTAATTTGTTGGTTTTATTTTCAGCCATCTTTGATACTGACCATAACCAGATTCTGACCCAGCATTTCTTATAAGTTATGTAGTCCTCAGCTGAGATCTTGACTTGCATAGTGTCCGTTTCCACTTTTGCCAAAAAGCTATAGTCAACAAATCTCTTAAAAACTCACAGTGGGAGTCTTAAAAAACAGGTTGCCGAGAAAACAAGACACCCTCCTTACAAGTTGTTTGTACCCTCATCAGAGCCAGCTGCTCATGACATAAAGCCAGAAATTGCTGCTACTGAAACTTAAGATGAGACTTCCCAGGTCTGGATGTCATCACAACTTTCTAAAAGTACCCCTATAATGATTAATAAATTATATTACTTTTTCTGTAGTTTACTACTGTGCACAAAATATACTGCATCTGGAAAACACAAAATCCACCCTTCTGGTTAGCCATTTTTACAGAAATTGCTGTGTCAGGGGAATTATTTTATGGAATGAATGCTGAAAGTTCAACTCAAAGCAGACTCTTAGCTTTGACTAATGATGATATCTCTTTCGAAGTAGCAAAGACAAGCCCTTTTAGCTCTTTATAAAGGCTCACACACTGACACAAATTTAGTAAGACAGTAAGATCAAAGCACTCTTAATAAGCCATTGAATTTCATCAGTCCTTGAAGCACGGGAGAGCAAGGCTACATCTCCAGAATTGCAGTGTTACTGATTTAGACTCATCTCCACCAAAAAATAATTTGATCACATCCAAAGGGTATTTCTGCATTGTGTCCACTTCTCTCAATGAAGCCACAAGGGAAAAGGAAAGCACAAGATAAAACACATCAAGGAGGAGACAGCTTTTGTGAAAGTGAGAATATAATCAACAAGAGAAACTTACAGCAGCACACCAAACTGTTTTTTTCCTTGGTCACAGATATGCAGTATTAATAGCTTTGAGAATCCAGAATATGACTACATCTGTAATTATGGTACATTACCTTCCTGCTCTTGAGAAACACTGCCAGCTTACTTTGGCACTCAAATTCCTCAGGAGCATCAATCCAATCCTTTGTCTGGCCAGATTGCATTCAGAGTGCTAAACAAGGTGTCATTTTGGCCAAAATAAATGGATGGGTTTCTCTTGGAGTTCCAAACTTAAGTGGGTAGATACCCTCTACTACTCACTACACTTTCTCATCTGCATGCAGGCATGCTGGAACAGCCAAGCCAGGAAGCTTTAGGAAGGCAGACAATGTTGTTTTTTTTAAAGGTAAAACAGATATAGGTTACATGTGTCTTTTTAATAGTTTTAGAAATCTCAAGAATGCTGAAAAACTGTTCTTCAAAATATACCAGAACTCCCATTAAAGAAGTTTGTTTACAGCTTTTGAGGATAAGAAGTTTTGTACTTCTGTAACAAGCATCATACCTGTACGGCAGAAAAGTGTCCCAGCATTTCCCTGGTCAGGAGTTTTATATTTAAGAAGTATTAATGCAATTCCAACTCATCTATTCTTAAAAGGCACCATATAGGTAATTTATAAAGCTTTATGTTTACAGACAGACAACGAAAACTTATTCTACATAGTACTTATGCTTAAGTGTTTCAATGCCTTTAGTATGAGATCTCCCGAACTACCACCCAAGATCAATACTTTCTGGAAAATTAGGATTCCTACCTAGACTTCATGGTAAGACACAGCATGATACAGAATCTCCATAAGACCATAAAAAACACTATCAACTGTACAACAGTCACTGATGCTTCAGTGAAATACTTATCAGTAACTACGCAAATGAGAGTGACTTCAGAGTGTATTATTTTAGTGATGATCCACACTCCATATATTTTAACTCATCTTAGGAAAAGCTCTGTAGGAACACAGTTACAATCTTGACTCCACTACAGCCACTGATAAAGGCTACTAGAGATACTAAGCCCAGGATTTAATCTTCTTAACTGTCTGCTTCCTGGCCACCAATGTTAGACTTACAAAGGCAAAAATAAGATAAAATGTCAAGTCTCTTTGGAAGTTCACGGCAAAGATTTATTTACTCTCCAGTTTCCTGACCCTTCTGTTTTGCTCACAGGAAGGTGCCTTTGTTTCTCAATGCATCAAAACATTCATCTTTAAAATGCCTGCAGCTTTCACCAATATTTTCCTTCATTTCTCTGAATTCAGTTTCTGTGTTTCTTTCTGTGTTTAGTACCTTTCCTAATTGCAGAATGACAGGCAATATTTAATCATAGAACATAGCTACAGCTTAAATACTAGTACCAGATTTTTGTTCTTATGCAGGAAAGAAGTAGTACAAATCAAAATTTATTTTATCTATAGTATGTAATTTAAAATTAAATAAGGGCTAGAAAATTGCCTTGTAGAAGCACAAACTCCATTTCCTTTGGACTTTGATTTTTCTTCAATTTCCAAAATTACAGGAAACGGAGAGATGTGAAGAGGCAACATAATAAAGTTTCAGTTTTTCTAGAAGTGACAGGCATCACAAGGATGAAGTTGAAGCCAGACTGGCTATGCAGACATCTAGTTTCATTGGTTCTTCATATATTTCTACATTAGCCTCCGCTCTCAAAAGTCAAGGCTACTATGTATGTAACAAAATCCAATCCCAACAACACACCCTGTATTAGAAATTTTTGTCCCCAGTACTGAATCTTTCAGCCTAATCTCCTCAGTGTGAGACCAAAATAGGAGGAGGCAAAAGGCAAGAACTTCTATAGTTTCCCAACACCGAAAACTTAAGAGTTACATCAGTCCCAGCACAAGGTTAGAGGACCCCCTCTGTTACTCTACATTTAACCAACTACAACAACCCTTACTCCTTTCTTCCCTACATGGGAAGGCATCATTCACCCGAAGATCCTGCTGATACCAAACATCCAGATCTCTCTATCTGGAAGGAAATTTTCAGCTGGCCTACAGTGTTTTTTGGGGGGTGGGTTTCTTTTTTGTTTGTTTAGGGGAGGAGATGTGTGGGTTTGGTTTTTTTCTTTTTCCCTTAAATGCAGCTTTATTGATACCAAGGACACACACAGGTTACATGAATTGTTTTGTCAGCAGTGGAAGTGCTGTCAATTATCACCAGCATCAGCTGACAGTTTTTCCCAGAATTGTCCTTATGCCCTAGCAAGAGTTACCACTTTGGCAGATTTGTCATCAAAAGTATATAGCTAATTTTTAAACCATATATGCCTATTCTTGTTTATATGTGGATTTTTATAGTAATATATATATAGAACATACATAATGAAAAACAACTCAAAACTGTCTTTGAATAGCTTTTCTTTGAAATTGGAGCAGGAACATTTGCTTGGTTTGATTTTGATAATTTTTTTTAAAGCCTGATCATTTCACAGATTATGTTTCAGGAAGCGCTCACATTTGAATCAGTGTAACCAAGGAAATGGTAACCTTTGTGAGGACAGAATGAGTGAATGGCATTACTCAGATCTGTTATAGACAGAGCAATCCTATCTAAACACAGTGGGTTTTCCCCAGTTTCAGAGCATCTGCTCATTTAATAAGCATACTTATCACACACTGACACATGGGTTAGATGAATGGACAGTAAGGTGGATAGATAACTGGTTGAAAAGACAGAGCTCAGAGGGTCCTGATTAGGGGCTCAGAGTCTAGTTGGAGGTCAGTGACGAGTGGTG
>VWZL01000808.1:209227-225771 GCA_013396915.1 Stercorarius parasiticus
TGTCCAGTTCTGGGCTCTCCAGTTCAAGAAGGACAGGGAACTGCTGGAGAGGGGACAGCAAAGGGCTACGAAGATGATTAGGGGACTGGAACACCTCTCTTATGAAGAAAGGCTGAGGGATTTGGGTCTCTTCAGTCTGGAAAAAAAGATGGCTGAGGGGGGACCTTATCAACGCTTATAAATACTTGAAGGGTGGGTGTCAGGAGGATGGGGCCAGGCTCTTTTCAGTGGTGCCCAGCGACAGGACAAGAGGTAATGGGCACAAACTTGAGTATCGGAAGCTCCACCTAAACATGAGGAGGAACTTCTTTACCCTGAGGGTGGCAGAGCCCTGGCACAGGCTGCCCAGAGAGGTGGTGGAGTCTCCATCTCTGGAGACATTCCAAACCCGCCTGGACACGTTCCTGTGCAACCTGCTCTAAGGTGACCCTGCTCTGGCAGAGGGTTGGACTAGATGATCTCCAGAGGTCCCTTCCAATCCTATGATTCTATGTGTTGTTGCTGCAATAATAGCTCATCTTTGCTCAAGACACTGTGATGACAGCACTGTCAGACGTTTTCCATAATAATAAGAGTCACCAATAGATACCAGATAAAATGAAAAGGTGAGAATAGTATTTTGGATATTTGGGTTTCCCCAAATGTATATCTCAGCAGCTGGAGACAACAATTACACATAGATATGTGAAATACACGCGTGTTCACCAATCTTGTAAGAACATGCTTAAGATCAGACAGAAATATAAAACCTGGATTCTCCATGGATTTTAATTCAATTGTTTTTGAGTCCTTAAAAGTGTTCTGTCAAAGCTGACAATAAGCAGATTTGGCAGTTTTACACAAGACAAATCAAAGCTATCAGGAATGCCTGGTATATTAGCACACGCAATCAGTGATCAAATCATTCTTTCTTTCCACAGCTTGTGGTAGCCAATATAGCATAGAGCACAGATGTAAGTCTTAGCTGAACACACAGTGCAGAACTCAAAATATTTAGATACAAGTTTCTGCTCATACACTTGGAAATCAAGTTACACACTGAAACTATCCATAAGCCAACCTACAGTCATAAAGTCATAGAATTGTTTATGTTGGAAAAGACCTTTAAGATCACCAAATCCAACCATTAATCTAACACTGCCAAGTCCACCACTAAACCATGTCCCTCAGCACCACCTCCAGGGATGGTGACTCAACCACTTCCCCAGGCAGCCTGTTCCAACGCTTGACAATCCTTTCGGTGAAGAAGTTTTTCCTAATATCCAATCTAAACTTCTCCTGGCACAACTTGAGGCCATTTCGTCTTGTCCTATTGCTTGTTATCTGGGAGAAGAGACTGACCCCCACCTCACTACAACCTCCTTCCAGGTAGTTGTAGAGAGTGATAAGGTCTCCCCTCATCCCCCTTTTCTCCAGGCTAAACAACCCCTGTTCCCTCAGCTGCTCCTCATAAGACTTGCGCTCTCAACCTTTCACCAGTCTTCCACTTGGATCAACAGACAGATGATTTTGTATTCCAACACAGACAAAGACAATGTATTCAACAGTTTCTACCTTTAGGAGTTAGATGTTTGGACTGAACTTTATTAAAGGCATCATCCTTCAGGAGCACCGGGAAAAAGAGGTGCAGGACAGTCTGAACAGGATTAGCTATTTTTGCGCACCATTTGCTTTGCCACTCATGTACTAGAGACAACAAGTTCTCCATGTTGTTGCAAAGGTAAATGCACAAAACTGCTATCATCCCCCAAAGGTGCTGCCCTTCTACAAAACGCCACTTCACTGCAGCATGCAAAGCTAGTTACACAGAGTTAAGAGCTCTGGAAGAATACAATTTTGTATTTGAACTGTAAATGCCATAGGAAAGCTCCACTTGAAAAAAAATGCTGTATTACCTATTATAGCAGGGAAGTTTTCTGTCCTAGACTGGTGGCAAGGAAACAGCAGAGATCTGCTCCTAAATGAAGGAAATTGCTCTGACAGAAGAGTTGCACGGGCCTTACAACAGTAACTCAAAGGAGGTGGCAGCATCTCCTGCCCCCATGCCCCTCCTCACCACCCCACAAGGGACTGGATTTACAGCAGGGTGCAGACAGTATGGCTGACCCAACCTCTACATACTTTAGAGCTTGTAAAAATCCTGATCTACCAGTAATCAGTCATGCTGAGAGGCAAAACTCCTAGAAGGGATCTAATTGTATTTAATTTTGCTCTGGAAACCACTCTGCTTTTAAGACAGTATGGGCAATCTCATGAAAATCACCTGTACTTCACAGATGATATTGGATCTAGCTTCTGTTACAGACAGTATTAAATAGCAAGGGCTTAGGAATTTGTGACATCAACTACTATAAAGTGACAGTAAAATCCCTGCTAAATAGTTTCTCAGCCACAACTACAAGTTAAAGCAGGGCAACTGGGCTACACTCAGTATAGATTTAATACCAAACCATTAATATGTTCTCCCCCAGAGATTTGCACAGGACTTTTTTCAGTGATAAGGACTGGTAGTGTCACTTCAATTACTCAGAAGACATACAGTGGCTTTTAGGCTGTAAATGAAACACCAGTGCTGAAGGTTAGATCCTGCTGCAGGAATAGTTTTCCCATCTTCTCATTAATAAAAATATAACACCATCAGTGTACTCTCCAGACTTAACACTTCTCCTATTTTAAAAATAAAGTAGGGCTACCATTAGATAGTACTCTGCTTCTACTGACTGGTTTTAACTTACAGGATGCATAATATTGATCATCAGCCTCTCTTCCCTTCTCTGTTTACAACCTCCAGTCAAATACCATACTACCATTTATAGGAGTAATCACTCACTAGAAAATTCTCAGCCCCAGCAAGGGCTGCAGTGGACGTCTGGTTGATCTTGTTTCATATTCTTAATGTGAGCCTTTATCCTATCTAATATATCCTTACAACAATGAATGTACCTTCAAAATAACACTGCGATATATAGAAGGGCTACTGAACTTTAAAGGTGGGAAACGAGGATGGGTCACTGCCTCTACAGAGGTGCAGGCATGCCTAGGCCCCAAGAGGGCCACTCAGCCCTCAGTTTGGTTCCCTTCCTATACAACGTACATGAAAGTCCAAGTGCTTCACAAGAGCCAGCACACTCGGGAGGAGGTCAGCACAGACTGCAAGAAAACTTGACAAAATGAAATACCCTAAACCATATCTCTGGAGAGGATGCACCTTTTTTGGGAGTTGCAAAAAACAGATCCACTTCACCTGGCACTCATATTTACAGAGATCCAAGAAGCATTCAGGCACCATGCTCTCCAAGCTGGGGCATGAATCCGGTGGTGTGGAGACACTTCACCCACCCTATATAATTCAATATATTTCCTTCAGACTCACCAGGAGGTCAAGGGAGGTGATCCTTCCCCTCTGGTTCAGCACTGGTGAACCACATCTTCAGTTCCAGGTCTAGTTCTGAGAGACATGGACATACTGGAGTGAGACCAGCAGATGGCTACAAATGAGGGGCTTGAAGCATGAAACACACAAGGAGAGGCTGAAGAAGATGGGCTTCTTCAGCCTGGAGAAAAGAAGGCTCAAGCAGATCAGTGTGTATATAAAAACAGGGCAGGAGGGCAGACAGCATTGTTAGTAAAGAGGGAGCCAGACTCTTCTCAGTGGTGCCCCGTGACAGGACGGCCACGAGCTGAAATGCAGGAAATTCTGTACTAAGCAAGAAACAATAAAAAAAGCTTTAAGGGTGACAGACTACTGGAACAAGCTGCCCAGTGAGGCTGTGGAATCTTCACCCTTGGAGATGGGCAATACACACCTGGACACAGCCCTGAAAAATCTCTAATTGACCTTGCTTGGAGGGAGGGGGTTGGACTAGATGATCTACAGAAATGCCTTCCAATCTCAGCTATTCTGCGATTCCTGTTGTAATTAGTGGGGAATTGCAACTCCCATGCTCTAGGCCACCTTCTCCTTTAACAACATCAGAGGCCTTGGCTCCCAGGTTGAATGACATACCACCTTTTCCATCCGCAGTCCATCTGTATTTGATAGCATAGAGACAAGCTACCTGCTGTAAAGTCCATTCAGCACTTTACACAGTCAGATTTTCCCCAACTAATGTTGGGGGTCTGTGGTTTGGCTGGCGTTTTTTTGTTTGATTTGCTTAAATAAAAAAAAAGAGAGTAACTGACTCTTCACAAGATCTTGTTTCCAAGAAACAGAGCAGCACGGCATGGTGTCATAAGCAGATTCAAAACAGATTTCTGTAAATTACCAGGTTTCTTAATGCTCCATGAGTAAAACCTTATATAAAATAACAAAACAGGTAACCTGCATCACTGGAAGCACCTTGCCCACAACAGTAATTTTCAGCTTTTAACCCAGTAGCCCCGCTTTTACAGAGACTGTTTAAAACTTCTGCAAAACTGGTGGGTGGGAACAACCAAGCTCTTTCAGAGCTGCAGAGAAAGAAGTTGGGACTAATTATGTTTTTCTTGCCACTGTATTTTTCACATGGCCCTATTCCTACTTATCTTCTCCCATTCACTCCAGTTCTGCCGAGAGGTAACAAAAGCCACTTTCTTTTTAGATATTAGACAACTTCTGGAGACTACTAAGAATAATTATTGTCCATTCTTATACCCTAAAGATATATCCAAGATAGCAGTCTCACCCGGGCTGCCAAACAACAAGCACAAGGTGCTCAGACTGTCTTTAAAAAAGAAAGAAGGGGGGGAGGCAAGAGATTTCTGGAATTTAAGGGGACCTTGTTCACCTAATCTAAAAACGTCATTCCGGCGTTGTTTGCTGTCTCTTCAGGGAAAATGTCCTCAGCTCCCTCCCTGTCTCCTGACTCCAGGGAGAGCTGGCTACCCCCGGACAGGCCCCTCAAGCTGATTCCTGCTCACTTGCTTCTAACATCTGCTAGCTGTTTGCAACTGCATCTGTTCATTCTAGTTCACTGGAAAAAGGTCTATTTTTCCAGCATGAAGCAATGTGAGGCAGACATTGTATCTGAATTAAGGCTCTGATGCACTTAGC
Source organism: Stercorarius parasiticus (assembly GCA_013396915.1). Lineage (NCBI taxonomy): Eukaryota > Metazoa > Chordata > Aves > Charadriiformes > Stercorariidae > Stercorarius > Stercorarius parasiticus. The sequence goes on from VWZL01000808.1 coordinate 214,260, forward strand.
TAAGATGCATACGTAAACTGCAGAGAGAACAGAAATAATATTTTCTATGACATATGCTAGCTGTCCTCATCACCCAACTCATGATAAGCACTCATCACAAACAAGTTTACCTTCCTCCTGCAAACATTTACCCATTCTGTATTTCTGCTCTATTGCTCTCTGATGGAAAACCAACACCTCTAAGCAAATTGTTGCTCACCAGCTTGAAATACCTGGAAATCTTCAACTCGTTTACTTTCTGATATTGCATAATCTCCATACATTGCAAGGCTGAAACTCTACTTGAATTTTAGACGTGTTATCAGTCTTTAAAAATGCACAGCTTTTTGAAGAGCTGTTCATTGTTGCATACTAAACCACAACACATTTTGTGTTATTTAAAATACTTTACCGAAAGCAGACTTTAAGAAACAATGCAGAACGACCATTTACATCACTACACTTTGTCGGGCCATGCTGAAAAGAAAGATGAGACAACCCTCCCAAAAAATTCTGACTTCCGACATTCAGACACAGGCCACCACACCTGCAAACCACCTAATGCATCCAGGTACTCAGAGCAATACATTTCAGCAAAAACGCTCTTAGGAAGAAAAGCAACAAGAATTCAGATCATCCCACCTGCCATTCTATTAGTGCACCTTGTTTGAAAGGCACAGTCCCTCACCCCTTCAAAGCTTTGTGCCAATATGCAGTTGTCAGTTTCCCACACTCACAACCTGTAAAACGTTTACGTATCGGCCATCATAGTATTTGATTAGCTTGGTACATTAGTTCAGAGCTTTTTAAAAGCAAGCCACTCGTAGTCCATGCAGGCCTCACTCATGGTCTCTGATTCAGCGGTGCTTTTGCCCGATGTTATGAGACTTACTTTCAAGTTTGCCAGGTGCAGTAAGCCAGCTCATGCAGAGATTTTTGTTCCAAAGAGGACGCCATGTCACAAAAAGCAATAAAATCATGCCATTGGAAAGGTCCTACAGGGTCCCTGAGACCCAAAACACTTGTTACTATGTTTATAGAAAAAGTTACCCTTTCCCTGAACGAAGCAGTGGAGGCCAAGCCTCCTCACTTTCCTAGTCACTCAACAAATCCATCTGCCAGCTTCCACATGCTCTTTCAGATCCCAAATGAGACTGCCTTCTCCATTCCCAGGGGTCTCCTCTGATCTAGCTGCTGTTTGAATTCAGTGGAGCACCGGCTTTATCACTGTTTGCAAAGGCATTAAAGCTGCTTTTGCTCTTACTTTAACTGTGCCCAGTTTTGAAAAAAGATAATATTTGCCCCAAGCAGGAGCTCCTATTATGTGTTGCTAAATTCACGGCCCTGGACTAAGTGGAGGTTTGTTTTCAAGGCTTCAGAGCAATCCAAGACCCCTTGCACGACTTTTCTGTACTTCTCTGCAATGACACTTTTTTGCTTGTTTTACTCTGGCATTAACAGATTTAATTTTATATAGTCTCTCTTTGTAGTATTTCTCCTACAGAAATACATGTCTTAAAAATAACGATCAATAGACAATTCTGAATTATTTTCTCTTTCCTTTTTTTTTTTTCTGTGTCTCCCCCCCAAGTTCTTGTAATAACCCCCTATAGTTCCTTTCTCATACGGCATTATACAAATCTAAGTGACATCCAGACAAATGTGAATTTAATTCAAACATAAGAGGTGGCAGTGTTTTCTCAAACAACCTCATTTCGATAATTCAGACTACGTTTTTACCCCCATTTCCTAGTCGTGTGTCATCCTGCTGTCATCCCCCAAATTCCACCTCACCAGCACAAACCCGCCATCAACTCAAGAGAACTTAGCTTTCACTGTGACAGTATATCCTGCAAGCTAGTAATGAGTTACAGACATTACTCACGCATGCATATACATGCATCTGCAACATGTAGCATCAAGCATCGTTAAAAAAAGCAGTCCTGTAAGATTAAAATCTGTAGAGTAAGGGCTGCATATCTTCCTTTTACCCCCTCTCCAAGCCCTCCCACCCTCACACACTGTGCTTCAAGGAAAGGCAGCATTTATTTCAAAATTAGCTATTTGTTTATCACCAAGCGAAATACTAGAGCAATCATTAACACTTCATTAACGCTTCTGTTTACCATCTAGACGGGAGATGGCTTCAACAAACCATGCCCAAGGGAAATTAACATTTCTACAGATTTAGATGCTAAAACAAACATCCTAATTAAGGTTTGGGTCACCAGAAACACCAGGGAGACGATGATCTGAATCTACACTAGAATTTCAGAGAACATCTGGGTATGTCAGGAAATACGCATCCCAAAACAGGACCACCCTTTCGTTCACACTCCACTTAACGTGAAATTTTTTTGTTTGAAGGATGACCTCACACCTCCTTAATAGATGAATGATACAGACAGGAAGAAAGAGAAACAAGTATGCCAGAGCTGTCAGTTCAAGTGGGACTAGTGCAGTTTTCCTTTATAAAATCCAGGTATTGGCATCATATTTATTAGGCTAAAAGACAGGAACACAAAACCAGATTTCTCCTTGCATTTCTGTTTGGGACTAAGGGTGATCTGGGACCAGGTAGCAGGAATGGCATTCCACTTGCAGGGCTGCAGCAACATCCCAACGCAGAGCCATTCTTGCGGCACACTCCGAATACACTGGCAAGGGTATTCAGAAGGGGTGTAGCGAAGAGGAAGAGGGGAAGATGAGCACACAGGAAGACACCGTTTCCCTGCAAACAGCCTTGGGAGAACCGACAGAAGAACAGACAGTAGGATCAGAGACTGAACTGAACAGTCTCTCTCTGCAAGATCAGACTGAGGCACCTCAGATACAATTCCAAAGGGAGCTTTCCGGTCAAATTAAGCTACCTTGAGCATTTCAGAAAGGACTACTTCTTGTTTCTGTTTTTCCTTTGCCCTCCCCAAACTGCAATCTTACTGCAGTTTTATTTCCACTTTGCCTGTAATAGTTTTACTTACATGTCTTCCTTTTCCTCACAGCCAAGGTTATCATTCTAACTCTTCTTAGCCTCCACAAATTCTTGCTGTCCTGGTGCATCCTGGCCTGTTAAGCACTGCAGCCTTCGCTGGCGGCTGTAAGGATTAGAGAAGAAGGAAAGTACCCCGTTATCTGAAGCAATCCTTAAGAGAGAGAGAGGGGTAAGGCAGTTTAAACGACCTGAGGAATATTTTGGCTTTCACTTCTATTTAATCTCAACACTTTCTTCTCAGTATCTCCCATTCAATAGTAATAACTCAGTAACAAAAAAAAAAAAAGTAACAAAACACCATTGAACAAGAGGTCAGGTAGATCCAAAACCCTGTAAATTTCATCAGCAGAGATGAGTTTGAAAAATCATTTCTAGAGCACAGATTGTCTGAGCTGCATCTCAGGAAAGAATGATTTTAAAATGTTTACACTCACAGCAATATTTGGATTTTAACTCGGTGGGGTAGGATTGTTTTCTACATCTTTATTGCTGATGAAGGACCCCTGCTGCAGAGCTGGAGTCAGTTTCATGGGGTTTTTTGTGTCATGACTCATAGAATGAAGATAGGGATGACACTGCAGAGAAATAGTTTTGCGTCCTTCTCTCAAACTTTTATCCACTGCCTGACTGCATGACTCATTTAACATCAAGTACAAATATAATAAGAACTTTTATTCACTGAAAAAGTTGTATTTCATAGCTGCCTTCAATGCCAAAAGAAAGTGGGAAAATCTGGACTGGTAATTACGTTATTTACGTAGTTATATAGAGATTGTGCACAAATTTCCATGTTTGTGACATTTGTAAGAGTCTGACCTGTAAAAACAAGTTCAACCCCACCTGAGGCATAAAAATATGTTTTATTCATGGAGAGAGCACCAGTACTGCATTCTTTCCACGCTCAGCTTTTCAGAGCTTGATCAGCACTGTTTGCGCTGAAGGAAATGGCAATATGCACTGCCTAGAGAAACCTACTCTGTAGGCTAGAGAAACCTACTCTGTAGTCCCACTGATTGATTTACATGTGTGAATCTTGCCATTTACCCTAGCTTGTGGGGCTCATGAGTCAGCCTGCCATGAGCCAAATCACAGGGCCTTCACTCACAGATCCATCCGTACAGCACAACACAGGAGAATTCAAAAGAGGGGTGTAACAGCACATGGGGTCAGCATACCCTGTTCACTTGGACTGTTTCCTACAACCTGCTCTGACCAACACAGAGATAATGCAGCTCTAACTCATTTAAGGCACTTGAACATCTAGGCAGCTCCTGATAGAAAGGGAACCCGAAAGTTTTGCAGCATCTGCTCTTTGTAACATGATGAAGAAGCTCTGCATAGCTGAGCATCAGAGCCTTTAAATCCAACCAAGAACAAGAGGCACTAAAAGAAAATAAGTAAAACAATTATAGAAAATAAAAGATAGCGGTACAGGTGCCCATAATGCAGTAAAACAAGAAAAACAAGTCACTACAAAAGAGAAGTACCTTTAAACAACCTGTCAGATTTTGATCTACCACAAAAAAACCATCCACAAACCTCTCACCTCCTAATGGGAAAAAAAAAAAATAAATCAGTCAGTCACTGAGTTGTTCTCTCAGACAAATCTGAACCCAAATCATTATTGGAGAACCAATGACAATCTGTTTTCTGGGCAGCTATTTCAAGCAAAACTCTGCATAAGCAAAGAAGCAACCCTTTGCTTTCTTTAGCATCTACACCTTCCTGGAAAGTTTCCTCTCCCAACAGGAACCCCACATTGCTGTACCTCACAGTAAAGAATGGAAAGTCCCAGCACAAAAGCACAGGAAGGGGCAGCCACGATTTGTTTAATGATGGGCTATGATACAAACGAAAATAGCTTCCAGGAAATGGCTCTTCAGAGTGCATTTACTATGCTACACACTTCATTTCTCTGTATTATAGAAATATTCTTCAGCCAGGCTACAGCAAAGTGTCTTGTTTGCTTGACTCACTACCAGTGACAACCAGAGTACTTGCATTAACATTCACCCTAATGGGTTTTCACTGCCTACCCTTTCACACTCTTTCTGCTATTAAATGGGGGGGTTTTCTGGGTTTTGTTTTGTTTTTTTTTTTAACCTTCCAAGATTAATTCTGTAAAATGATCAATGACATTCGTAATGTTTAAACAAGAAAGAAAAAGCGCCTTGATGCTTCTTTTCTGTTTGTACTTTTGCAGCTTCAATGGAAAGTCTACAAGCTGGCTTTTGTTTGCTAATTACTTTAATTTGCAGCATGGAGAAAAGAAGGGTTAGCACATGGCAGATAAGCTTTACTCTAAACATGAAAGGAATCACATGGCAGAGCATTCAAGCCCTAGGTGAATGATTTCCATGCTCTTTATGAATCAGAGAACAGTCTCAGCCATAAATTACATTTCCAGAACAAGAAGAACGTATGCGTGCCCCAGGCCCTATCTGCAAAGGAGAACATAGGCCCATTGACACCTGCTCCCCCCCACTTGGTTGCTTTGGAAAAGACAAACAATTCTTTTTTAACACCCTCCTCCTTCAGTGACTACTGCTGCCTATGTTTCCCCTGCTATTCGGTTTCTGTATGCTGTCATCTAGAAATCTGTAAGCCTTTAAAAAAAGGTGTCATTCCTGCCAAACCTGCAAAGCCTCAAGTCTCCAGACAGCTGTTGTTAACCAGACATAGTCCCCATACTTCAGTTTTAGCCAATTAACAATATTCTTCAATGTAGCAGGAAATTAGATTATTTGTTGACACTAGGAAGAGAATAACTGGACTTTATTATTGGCGTTATAACAAGCTGTCTGCTGCTCACCTACCAGATGCTGTTCTGGGTTGGGTTTTTTTTTTTATGCTAACAGGTAAATAAATGTTCACAGAGGATATACTGAAGAGGTTCATTTTAAATTAAAGGGGCAGCTTTAACACAATTCAAGAGCAGTATGCCAAGTGCTCCAGTCCACCCCAGGGCACACAGAGGTAGCAAGAGAGGGGACAACACTTCTTCAGCCACATGTGGCCCTCATCCAGGTCCCCTGCAGGCCTGCAGCAACACACCTCAAGTTCCCGCAGTGGTGGGCTGACAGCTGGGAATTCGCTGGCACTAGACTGATGCAGAGACCTCAATTAATAAGCTGCAGAGTCAACTGCAGCACAAATATCACTGACTATAAATCAAGGAAAACCTAATTGAAACCAATCTAGCAAACTAAGCATGAGGTGAATGCAGAACTGTTCCATCAGAGGAAACCCCAGTGCAACCTGGAAAATTTATTTTTTCACTTGTTTTAAAGCTATAAGCCTGAAGTGGCAACATAACCTTGCCAAATATAAGTGAGGTAAGAGGCAGTAAAGTTCAGAGTATAAGAGACCCTTCCCACACACCACAGGAAAATGGGAATATGCTGCTACCTTGTTGAAGAAAAATCCCAATATTTAAGTTTGCAGTACGGCAGAGAAGGGAAAATTATCAGAGATTCCCCCTCCCCATTTCACCTTCTTTAACGTAACCAATATTTCACCTTTTTTTAAAAAACAAATAGAAAAAAAGGACAATGGTTAAAAACATATGCTGCTTTTGGACACAGATGTTAATGAAAACCTGCCTCATAACTGTGCATTAGATTATGTTGACTCTCAATCAACTCCAGCGTAGCGATTCAAGCTGGACCACAGAATACTTAGGTCTATTACTAGGTCTACAGTAATCTTTTCCCTCCTCTCCGCTTTTCCATCTCCTGAGAAATCCACTAGAATATATCAGCAAGGAGCTCGGGTACGTTTCGTCTGATCTCTTTCCCTGTACCTGTTGTGAACACAAGACCAGCAATGACACCTGCTGGGCTCTTGCGTAGTTTAGTCTCATCTGCCATCCAGTGGCTTCCTGCCTGCTCTGCAGCCTGTCTACACTTGTTTTCTCCTTCAGTTAAGCTCTGAAGAGTAAACATATTTCTGCTAGACACTAGGGTCAACTCAATGTAGTACAACGACAGCAGAAAGCCAAAGCCTGGTATTCTCAGTACGCTCGAAATAAAGCCAAAAAGCACTTTTCGGGGCTTCTGATGTTCTTTCACCCAAAACAAAGCTCTCCTCAAAAAACTAAGTTCCAGTGAAAACTCCTCTCATATTCAAGATGCAAATTATGGTTAAAGTCTGAGGAAATACAAAAAGCCTTCACCATAACCACCAAGACCATTTCCCCCATACGTTCTAATCCTGAAGCAAGCAAAGCAAGAACTTAAACTCTTATTTTCCAAACAGCATGACAAGAGTCCCAAGCCATAGAAGTCTTGAACTTTGAGGTTTTGTTAGGGTTTTTGTCATTAAAAGCATTAGGTGTTACTTGCATCCAGAGGTGACTTGAAGTCGGTCAGATTTGAGATGCAAAGACTTTGAAAGAAAATTGTTGTTCTTCCCTACCATAAAATTCCCAAGCAGTACTTGAAGCAGCACCTTTGTCCTAGGCTTAACTCATAACTCACTCTGACCATCTTAAATAAGGCTCTATAGATATGCACCATGTTAATTTTATTTTAATTTGATTGGGTTTTATTCTCTTTTACCTCCCTTGGATCACAACAGATAATGCCTTTTATGTCAGGGAAGTGCTTTTGCAAGTAGAAAAACTCCTACTCCGAGTAACCAATTCTTAGGACCATCCGTACAGATGACCTTGACTTTTGCAGCTCTTTTGGTAAGCATACCTTCTGACAGAAAACAGTAGTCTGGCCTGTATATTTAATGCACAACAATAACCATTTGTACATACGCATTATAACAGCAGCCCGTCTATCCGACGCATTCTTGTTCTACGAGAATGTTCTACAGCTGTGGTTGTAAACTCAACATTTAGAGACTTCTTTCTTAAGTTGCATCCCTTTCGCTCTCTCTCGCCCTCCAAATAAAACCCATCCTTCCTGAAATGCCTGACCTTTCACATAGTATGCTAAACGCTTTGTGCTAATGAAGTAGCTGCTTTCACAGAGATACAAACACAGTTTAATAGACCTCCAGGGTCCTCGAAAATGGAAACGGGAAAAAGCTCTACTCTAAATTAGCATGTTGCAAATTGCCAGTAAGATTAAAATACATATATAGTGCTGAAAATTAAAATTACTGCTTCATGAGTGAAACGCCAATCTACCTAAAACCGAATGAGTAACAAAGAGGGCAGAAATAAGGGCTTGGCAATTTTGTTGAGCAAAAGCTGCCCTGACTCTTGGATCTGCAGGTGACATGAGCTTCTGCAATTTGCAAATAATGAGGCAGAGAAGAAAAGCTAGGACATGAAGTCATCTGCCACCATCTAATCCATATGCATGAACTCCCAAGTTAGAAAGAAGTTTCACTGCATATTAGTGAATTTTGTAACTATATATAACAGCTGCTTTTCTACTGCAAACTGGGTTTTCTAAACCAGCCCACAGGAAAAAAAAAAATGATGTCAGGTACTCTATAATTTTTCATGTAGCTTTTAAAGACTATATTTTCAAAGCAGGTATACATTTCAATTATACAGAAATTAGCACGTATCACTTAGCTGTGCAAACAAGCCAAGTTCCAACAGAAGAAACTTTACATGAGCACAAAGCAGCTATAATATACATATTAACCCCATTAACACCATGCTCTCCGTGTGTTTAATTCATGTACCCATGTTTAGCAGACAAGTTTAGTGTGTACAGGTACTGGAAAATAGCCTGACTAAATTCAGTCTGTGGTCAATTGCTCAATTTTATACAGAGAAGACTGTAGGGATGTTCCCATCCCCATCAACACGGGAACATCAGTTATTCTGTTGGCAAAACAAAGTGCAAGAGAATTGAATTTCTTTTTCTCATTTTCTATGCATCTCCCCTTCCTAGTTTTAGCCATTTTCAGGAGGTGCAAGATACTGGTGCTGCATAGAGTCTGGCTTCAAGAGCAAGAATACTGAAGGTCAAGAATATGGCTACCACTGTGCTGAAGAGACACGCTGTTTTGGGGAGTGATGTATTAAGATTGTTATTTTCTTAACTCATCCAACCACCAGCAAACTAATATCTATGACGTAGAACCAGGATGTTATTAGAAACTGTATGAAGACAATGCATCTAGTGATAATGGACATAGCTGATCTGTGTTTCAGAAGGCTTCGGTCTCTTGTCCAAAATAATAAGTTTAATACTGTGAAATAAAGATAGCTGAATTGCTTCTGCCATCGCCTGACCTTGCTTTACATTGATATGAATGCAGCAAAGCCAAGCTGTTTGTTCAAAGTCTGATCAAATCGAATCTACAGCTTGCAGTTTCTCTTACAACGAGAATAGTTTTGTTTCCATGACAGTTTTCATGGCCACTGAACTAAAAATGGAAGTGAGTCTGTAACAGAAGTATTTTTGCATTAGGCCCCAATCTTTGACGTGGTCACCCTCTCGTAGTGAGCAAACATAGCTTTATGTCATCATTGATCAGCATTCACCTTCCCAATGAACGGAGACAGAGATTCCTTTCTGACATAGTTAACATGTTCAACAACCTCCCCACTTCCAGGTTGTGCCATGGCTCAGTAGATACCTCCCTCTCTTCTCCAGGCCATGCCACAGTGAGGATCTTCAGACTAGCAAGGACAATTCTCCCAGATGTCTCCGTTTCCAAATTCTGAGAAGATTTAAGTAGAAATCTACCTTGAGATTCTGGGTTTCATTCTGGGGAGGGCCAAGTTAACACATATTTTTACTGATTCCAATTCATCTTGAGTAGCTACAGTATTTACTTGAAGAACCATCTTTTGAAGCCTCACGGAACCATTTGTATGAGATGTTACAGTGACTGAGTGACCTGGTCTCTGTGTTCAGCGCTGTTCCCAAACTACTTAAGTGGTATGTATTACATTTTGCCATGCCTTGCTTTGCCTTCTCAGTTTTCAGCTGTAAAGCATAAGCAGGGACAAGGAATCTTTCACCTCCCCTGAAGGCTGCTGATACTGTGTAACATAATCTCATCTTCTCCTGGTCAACTGAACACTCTATATTATGCCTAATTTTAGGCACCATTCACAAAGTAAGTCTCCCCTTTCTCCCTTCCCAACTGTTCAACAATGCTGCTCAGTTAGGATCTGTAGTCACACCTACAACTTAAAAATGAGTGCATGCTTAGGTGAGAGGAAAAGAAAAAAAAAAGTCAATCCTGAAGTAAGAAGAAATAGCCCATTAACCAGGTTGTCAGGCAAGTAAGAATGCTCTGCCTCACAATTACTGCTTTAGTCTCTCTTGTTTAGAAAGGGGAGAGCACAGACCCAATTCCAGGAAAAGGATTCATGTAAGGAAACTTATTTCAGACTTCAGAAAGCCTAAACTTCAGAAAAGCTACATCGCATTTCTTTCAACTAGATCAATAAGCACATTTTAATTGTAAGGTTTGTTTACATAAGACTGTGAGAGCTGCCAAGGCCCATCAGCACTGGATGGAAAGCAACTAGCCGCCCACTCAGCTCCACGCTGCCAACTTATTTGGCATTGCCTCCTCTAACAATCATTGACAGCCTTGGAGGCAGGAGCCCTGTTTTCCCCCCTACATTCAAGGGGTAGGTCAGGAAAATAAGCTCAAAACTAAGCAACAGCAAATTTCACCTCATCTCCTCAGGTTTATGTTTTTGTTCATGAGGTCCATTTAAACTGTTTATGTAGAAAGAGAGCCCATTCCACACCACCTTCGCCTTCAAATGTCTATGGAGTTTTATTCACAACTGCTGACATTCCTTGTTTTTAAACCCATATGATTGGTAGAACATTAAGTCCAAGATAAACCACTCCCCTTCAGTAAAGGCTTCTGGACACACGGCTGAGGTATTTCAACATTGAAGGGCAGCAGCTTGCAATGTTACATGGAAAATATCTGTGGAGGTACAAGACAAAGAAGCTCTTCCAATACTGGATTAGATACTCCACAGCTGCAAAAGAAAGTTCTTCCCCCAGATACAATTACCAATTTCAGCTGAGTCAATGTAGAGATGAACTTGAGTTTGTTACAAGGCCTCTTCTATCTAGTGCACTACTGACAAGCCATGCATTAGACTGAGCAAAACAAGTTCTTCCCTGAAAATTAGCCCAGCATCCTAGAAACTCCATAATTAATTGTGTGAAAGCCAACAGACAGCAAAACTTTGTTAAGTCACCTTGTTAAGGATGAGAGCAGGCAGTACAAAGCACATGTTTAGCTCACAGCCCCAGGAACCCTCTCTCCATACAACATGTGCACGCTTCTGCACAGAAGAGAGATAGGGACACAGTCCAGCCTCTTTCTTCTCCTTCACAGGTGCCAGAAACTCCGAAAATTCCTGCCCTTTTACCTTAGCCCCTTCGCTGCTCTTCCCTGGTGGTGGTAACCTTAAGAAATTGGAGGGGGAGGAAGAAAGAGAAGGTGCAAACAAACCATTTTCAAATGGATAAAGGAGGAAAAGATGGCACAAGGAGGCACTCCGCACAGTAAGTATCACAGCCCTTCTATTCAATGCAAAACTTCTGTTTTCTGTTGACAGACAATCCAGCTGCATTCCCCCCCCCC
>VWZL01000808.1:225783-279487 GCA_013396915.1 Stercorarius parasiticus
CCCCCCCATTTTGGGTGAAATCCTAGAATTTTCTTTGGTTAAAAGACAGACTTGTTTATAGGAATGTCTGTAGTCCACTTGCGGAAGAAAATGGAAACCAGTAACTTCAACAAAAAACCTTTTAAAAGCACAGACAAGTAAAAGGCACTGTATGCAGTGCCCCTCAAGTGGTGAACACAAAATGCTATGGCTCACATTCACAGTGATATTTTATTCGGCAAATAAATCAAGCAAAACTTCTCCCAAAGGAGTCCATAAAGGCAGTCAAGCAACAACAACAACTGCATGAAGATTAGCTGTATCTCAGGCTCTGAAGCTGAACAAAATAAGGACAAGAGGCACTGGAAAGCCTTGCAACATAAGATACAGCAAAAGGATGACTGCTATGTACAAATCATGCAGGTAGGGCACGGACTGCACATTGAAAACCACAACTTGTAGCATGAGTGCACAACAGCGGTTCCCACATGAAAAACATTGCCTAACTATCATAGCCACCAAGCCTTAGGAATAGATGTCAGGCAAAACAAGCCTAAAATCTAGCTTTAGATCAAAAAAAAAAAAACAAGAATAAAAACCTTTCACTCTACACTAGGGCACATATTGTTAAACTTGCTGTTGAATACTTTTAAAAATAAGTAAACAAACTTCAGCACCCTACAACCAAGTGTACTTTAGTTTGTCCAGTGTCCTAAAAACAAGAGTTTGCCATTTTCAATCACATAATTATAGAATTAGTCTTCTATACATAGGCTTTCTAACATAATTGCTGTTCGTTTTGGAAATCATAACACCATAAAGCTTGCATTTAAGAGGGAGGAATGCTGCTTGGGAATAGTGCTACAAGCAGTTAAGAGAAAAGAGTCTGAAGAACTCAAGAGTTTTAATAAAGCCAAGGACATCTAGGACTTTTTGCTGATTCTTACTTAAAAGATCATTTGCATTTTGTGGCACTCCTAGTGTGGCAAGAGATGCCTGTGATTCTGTGAGTCTGCAGCGATTCTTTGCAGGACCAGAACACCTTCGCCTCGCCATACACAGCACTAGGGGGCCCACCTCGGCTGCTTAAGCAGCTCAGACTCTGCAGCAGCAATTGCTTGTCAGGCTATATTGTAATAGTCTGGCAGATGTGATCTCAGAAAAAGCAAAAAAAAAAGCATACGATCAACTCCCCTTCATTTAACTGTAAATATTTTGTACTAAGTAAAAAAACCCATCCCTCTCAATAACGTGTTACTCCAAATTATAGCTTAGATTACAAACAAACCATCCAACCCTGGAACTACTATGAAAGAAATCCTGTCTTCTCTGCCTACATTGATAGGACTCTGACAACACCAAGATCAATCTGTTTTTCTACAGAACTACAGTGCAGTGTTTCTCCTGCAGATGCAATTGCTATGTACTTTGAAAAGCATGACTTCAAGACTGCATGGCAGTTTCGAGCTCCACCCTTAAAAAACCCAAACCAATTATTAATGAATAATAAAAGCAAAGGGAGGGTCTCCTTTTGAAAACATTCCTTTTTCTTCATGGTACCCGCTAATTCAGAAAAATCTATTCTTTTTCCCCTCTGTTGGTCTCCTTTTATTGTCTTCAGTTTTGTTTCCTTGCATTTCTCTGACCCTAAAAACTTGCTTCTGTGTTTCCCTTTTACTGCATCTTCCCCTGAGCTGGGCTTAATTGCTCTCTTTCTTGCAAGCAATCTTTTTCCCCCCCCAAGAGTGCTAAATGAACACTTTTAATCTGCTATTACCCTGGTTCACATTAAACAGGAAGGGCAGGTAAAGACACACTTCTTTCAATCATTGTAGCTGGTGTAAAATAATGCATTAAAAACTCGATTTTTTTTTTTTTTAAAAACCGAATATAACCTAATCTAGGATTAAGTGCATATATGAAGATCTGTAAGTATAAGCTATCCTTTACTGAATTTTAAATTGGAGCCTTCTAAAAAGAGGATGCAAGCAATTTGTAAAATGTCGTCAGTGATTTTTTTCCTCATTCACTTTAACTCCTCAGCATCTACAGACTGTTCCTTTGAGAAAATAATTTCCATTTAACTGACATGCAACAACAGCAACAAAAATAATGTTGCTTGTGTATGCAGAATCTCAAACAGCTACAAATGAAATAGAAAAGGATTTTGATATATGACCACCAACTCTCAAATAGAAGCCTCATCAAAAGAAAGAGTATTGCATAAAAACATGACACAACAAATGCAGATCATTGCAAAGAATGATTTAATAAGATGATGGATATTATCAAAAAAGCAGCTGGCTTTTCATCCTCCAATGATTTCTTGTTTTGCTAAATTAAATGCAAATAGCCCTTAATTTCTTTAATCTCAATTAGTTATATAGGCAGAGGGGAGAGTCTGGACTAGCTAAATGGAAATGAAAAAACTCCATGCATTCAGGATAATAAAACCAAAACAAGTATCTAAGGCTTCACTCAAGCCTTACAAGAGCAGAGTTCATCCGGATTTACCAGTCTCCAACACCCTGCCCAGCAGCACCCTGCTGCTCTGAGCAGTCAATGGAACATTCATAGTTTTCATTCCTCTCTCTTAATTCCCTTTTATAGAAAAAAAGAAACTGAGCAGTGAGGCCAATATCTAGTTCTATCATCTGTTGTTTTATGTCTAAACAGCTACTTCTCTTGTTCAGAGAAGTCCCAGCTCACAGAGGTCTAACCCTGGTTAGTCCCACGCTCCCCCAGATGAGCCAGGAATGGTGCTGCAGAGGGCTGGTCATGAGCAATTCATTGTTTTACAAAAGGGTGCCCAAACAGATCCAGCTATTATTTCACTGTATCACCCTACAGACTGGGAAGATTGTTAAGAGATCTTTCCATCTACAAGAAGCTTATCGGCTCATAACACTGCAGAGCCCAAATTAATCCCCTTGAATTAAATCAATACTGCAGCTGAAACTGATCTTATGACATAATGTATACCAGCTGAAAGGGAAGCACAGGCTGAAAAGGAAAAAAATAACACAAGATAAGTGCAGCCAGAATATAAAAAAGTTGCAGATACCCTAGGCCTAATTCCTTCAAACTGAAGATCTCCAGGTACGCTCCCCATACTCCCCCCACGATGCTGGAAGAGGGAGACCTGCACATAAATGAAATGGACTGAGTTTTACAAGCAGTAAACTAGTGCATTAGATGCTAAGAATTATGGATCCATTACATTACAATAGCCTGCAAGGTACCTTTCTTGAGCACCAACAGATTAAAGCAAAGTAACTATGAATCTTCAGCAGCCTGCCTACCATAAACAAGGGTTAAAGAAACCCAAACAAACAAAACCACTCTGCTAGTAGCATGTTGTGTTCAAAGAGATCCTATCTCTGTTCTCTAATACCAGTTCAAACAGAAATCTGTTCCATTGTCTCAAAAGGCTTCAGCAACAACCACTTTCAATCTCTCAGAGAAAATTGTCTCTTCAGCTCCTGAACCTAGGAACTACATAAGCCTAGCGGGAAGCAAGTTATGGGGAAGACTCAGGACTCCGGGAAGAGATTTTAAGCTGCATATATCAAATCATCACTCTGAGATTCAACTACTAACACAGCTCTGCTGCTGCTGCAGGCCTCCTCAAAAATTAGAAGGGGTGGCTGACACTACCTGTCAAAGTTTGCTAGCATTTGGGCTTGCAGCCAGCTCTGCAAAAGCATTTCATTTTCTGTTTGGTGGTACAATCACTTCAAATCTCTTCCCTGCAGTGGTTTATGAGAAAAGTGGAAGAAATCAGCTTCTGTACACATCCATCTTGGCACTTTCTGTTTGGAGAAAGTACCATCTGTAGAAAAAGTTAAACCAAATCTATTCAAGATACATTTGGGGTTAGAAAACGTGGCTGATTGTGTTTCTGTAGGCTCTGCAGTCTCCAGTTGGACAGCAGTGATACCCATGCCGATAACGAAGGGGTTGGTAGGGAAAGCGTTCATGGTATGTGCAGAACAAGATATAACTTGAAGAAAAAAAGCACTTCTTCACATGGTAAGGGGACTGAGGTTCTGATGAGTCTCAGCAGTGCTTTAGTGAAGCAACTGCTGTGGGATATGACAAGAGGTCAACAGGCTTTCCTTGCCTGTAGATCTCAGAGAGCACGCAAAATGTTCTTAAAAACTAGTATTTGGGAGATTCACTTACATGAACCTTTTTAACATTATTGGAGAAAGAATTTGATGGTGGCATCAAATATGAATAGAGGGGTGTAAACGTAAAGTCTTTACAACATAAGCTCACAGAACTATTTAGGGTTACCATCATTCCTGCTAGTGGTTGAATGTTAATGTTTTTTCCTAGAAGAGACAGCATAGCAATAGTTGTCTGTTCTGAGTGCATCATGGCAACCCCAATGTAGGGATGCAAGGTGCAATTCCCACCTCCCAGGAGATCGCGCAGGCAGTGATTTTTGCATGTTTGTTCCCTAGGCTATCAATGGGAATGGATGGCTGTAAGTAGCTTAATCTTGTTTATTAAAAAATATTTACCTGAAAACGGAACAAAATTCAAAGCAGCTGTCAAAATTCTCTGACAGCTTCAGAATGTCAGAGAAAACAGATGAGATTGTGTCTGCAAATGGATGAAGAAACCAACAAGGCTGGCTTATGAAGGGGAACCTCATGATGGTCACCTGGAGATGACCATAGTGTCATGCATTAAGTACACAGAACTGTGCTGCTTTAAGTTACATTGCAACCAGAGCAATGAGCTCCATTACATCATGGAGACATCTAATCCATGCTGCACTCTGCCTCCCACAAAGAGAAATGCTTTAAAAGCTGACAATCTTCCCAATCACACCAGCTGCTCTTCACACACCACCAGCCATCAGCAGCTACCAATTTGAGCAGAACAAGAAAGCCACTGCCTGCACCCTGCAGTCAGGGACCTTGCTACTGCCAGATTTAAGTTTCAGCACAGCTAGAACCAAAGTGCCACAATCAGCTCAAGGAAGAATAGAATAGAGCTGCAGAACTCACAGCATGAGAAATACTTAAAGAAGCATATCCATCACTCATCATGCAACAAACCGAGTTATAGTGGTATTTAGTTGACAGGTAGAGGAAAACAATTGTGGGAAACTATCAGTATGTATGTTTGCAGAAACAGTCAAAATAAGCATTTTTCTACTACACTTTTTTTTCTCCTCTCCATAAACCCTACTAGCTAGACACTAGTGCAACATCACTTTTCTGAAAAAGCTGGAGCTGGCCTGTAAGACTCCATGTGTTCAGTGGTCACATTCAGGCGATTTTAAGCAACTCCAGAAAGCATCACCAAACTAACACTTACTCAGAAGTTGCACTTCCAAACAACTCAATATTTTCCTAGTGCCCAAGTATGTCTAACCGACACAAATGAAAACACAAGCTAATCAGATGAATTTGCTCAGCAGCATATTATGACTTTACACTTCGCATACACGCATGCCGCAAATAACAATGGATGACCTAGTTTAACAGCCTGAACCACAGAATTATTAGTTTTCTGCCATAGCTGTTCTGAGTATCCTTGAATGGCTATTTCCTTCTGCACTTTCCTCTCACCCTTAAAACAAAAGCAAAAAGCATCACAGTGTTTTGAACAGAGCTCCGTAATTGGAACAAAAGGTGGCAGTTCAAACCCTTAAGAACACGTAGCATCTGCTTACAATTCTACAGTACAAACAAACCACAAGCTAGTGAAAGCATATTGAGCTTGTTCTGGCAGAAAACTATGTCACCCCCAGGGAAGGAGGTGGTGGTAATGCCTTAGGGACAGAGACTTTGCTGTCTTCCCTATTGATTAGGTTTAATGACATAAGGCTTTTTCTGTACATGCAGCTTTTCCTGTTGAAAAGCATGGCACTCAGGACACAACACTCTGACCTCTTCTTCCGAGTTAACAGCAAGATCCACAAGTCTGTCTACACTGCAAAAAGCAGCATAAGGAGGAGAGCCCTGAGCTAGACAGAAACATGCTGTGAGCATTAGAGTTACAACACTGTGGTGCACTGCAAAAGCTACTTACCGAGTTGAAAGGTAGTGCTAATTTACACCAGGTACAATGTCGCAGTCACATGGCCAAGTAGCTTTCAGGAGCCACATCCATAGCTTGGAACAATGTGATTTTGCACTTTGTAGTCGTAACTAAGCCCGGTGCACATTGAATATCCTTGCAACACAGACAGTGTAACTAGGCAGGTACACTAAGTAGACTGCAGTGACTGGGATAAGCTTCACAAAGCGATGAAGCGAACTTGTGAAAGATGATTCCATACACTGTTTTTAAATGCAAAGACATCACCACTGGTCCAGGGAGTGCACATTTTACTCAACACAAAGACTTTCAAAATCCACTTGAACTCCGAAGGAAATAGTTGTTTTTCTCCTGTGAAGCCTTCTCAGTAAGAAATTTCTCTATTCTGCACCATCACTGCAAACCATCCCCTTCTGTCACCAGTAACTGTCCTAGTAATCTTCAGAAACTAGGACAGGTAGGATGCAGTTAGTCAGAGTTTCAACCACCAGGAATTAGAAACAAGATTTCCCTGTATCACAGCTGGGTGCCCGGTCCCCTAGGTTATTATGCATGCAGAGGGATTTCTCCACCTCTGGCTTCCAGAAAGTCTGCCTAGTACTTCATCAGCCTTCAGCCAAAAAAACATCACTGGATTGGGTAGATTCGTAACAGAATACTGACTGGTGTGGGCTATACTCCAACACAGCCACTAGCAGATGGACTAGCAGCTCTTCTCTTCCACACTGCCGTTCAAGTGGTATACCATATGGAAGAAAAAAAAAAAAACAAATCTAATCTGTGTAGAGCTGAGTACTACACATCCAAACTTAGTCCACCACTTAAGCAATTTTACACACTCTTGTGGCAAAAGATACAGTAGTGGAGCCCAGACTCCTTTTATGGGAATTCCCCCATCTGAAAAAAAAAAAATCTTTGGTAGAATCCTCCAACAAATCTTAACATCACTGCCGCTGTTAAGGGCCTGACCATAGGCAGTGCTTTGCTATAGCATATATGAAAACAAGCATTACAATACAGACAGGACAGATGTTTTTAAGCTGCATTCTCACCGCACTACCATTAAGACAAGGTTTACAGTTTGTGTACTTGTGCAAGACTAAGTATTCTTTTGCCTTTTACACTCTTCAGAGACATTCACACCTTTGTTTAAGCAATGCTGAGAAGCTCAAGTATTACAAGTATATATATATTCAATGCTAATTACTAAATACTCACGCAATTTTACATAATACCATATATTTTGAGCTCCCACTTTCCACAGGCTGGCACTGTAATTTCAGTCTGAGCAGGAAGAACAATCAGCCTCACACTGGTTCCTTGTGATTTGTATTGACATAACACTGTTCACCCATCCCAAAGCAGTTTTTTTCCACCCACCCCTGAAAAAACAGCCATTTCTAAAACTGAAACCCATCAGTCACCTCTGAGGGCTGGTGACACAGCCATACCACTCCAGTTCAAGAAAAGCAAGCAGGGGTGGGAGGCTGTAAGGGAAAAAACCCTGCAGACAGGTCAGTGTCGGCCAACAGAAGATAAAGCATCTCTCTTTTGCCAAAGAAAGACAAACTATCTTCTAGCTTAAATTAGGTATTTCCAGTAAATAAACATAGATTAGGAATAGTTTAATAGCAAGCACTATTTTAAGATTGACTCAGGCCCCAAGGTTAGCAATTATATTCTCCAGTTATTCTTTTTCTTACCTGGCTACTTCCTAATAAGGGTTTCTAAATCTCAAGAGGTTTCAGATTCATATCAGAAAGGTATCTTCTTCTTGCAACAGCCACCTCAAAGTACTCTGGGTGACAGAGAATAGAACACAGGCCACGACACTTCAGATTAAAGGTCACCACATCTCATCCTCTCCTGCATATACCCTACCTGCCAGCCTAACCTCCTCCCTCAGTCTATCTTTGCAGCCCCCAACTTCCCCCTCACCCTGCTGAGGTGGTGATTTTTATAGCAGCTGTTGCTCATCACTCCTTGATTCCAGTCAGGGCTGCAATTAGCCCTTCATTAGCCCTGCACCAGGGTAGCTGGGGGTGTTGTTTCCCCTCCTCCAAAGCCTGTGTGTGGAAAGGAAATCAGCACCCACCCTCTGCCTGCTGTTTTCTGTCACTGAAGTCTGTTGTACGGAGCTGGCTGGTGGTGGTAACACCACCTCACTGTGGGTACAGGCACCTCATGCACTGCCTCTTCGCCACAGGGCCAGAACACTTCAGGAACACACAGCGCTCTCCTTGTCAGAGTGCATGGGCATGACAAAGTTGTGGTGGCAAGAATGCATCTTCTGTGGATGAAACATGTTGCAGGGAAGCTCTGAGTGAACTCCTTGTCATCTTTCATAAGCCCTCAGGCATGTTTATTGATAGTAGAATAGATAACAAGATGCTTTCAGTAGTGTATGCAATTAGGAAAAAATCTCTAGTGTAAAATGTAAGAATTAAATAAGCATATGTGAATCCTTCATAAACACAGTCATCCTTACTGTTACCAACAAGCCAAATCAGAAGCCTGGCCTGCTGCTGTGCAATTTGAGCACGTACTGTGGAGAGACAGTGAGATGGGCAGGGGGCCACCAACCCTGACTGGAGAAGCTGTGGGAGCTGGGCTTGTTCAGCCTGGGGAAGAAACAGCTTCAGGGGGGCACAAAACAAGGCCCCCAGTAACTACAATGGGTTTATTGAGAAGATAGATCTGGGCTCTTTATTGAGGTGCTCTGTGGAAGAAAAGGCACAATGGATGTAAATTTGAAAAAAACACATTTTAGCTAAAGAAAGTAATTTTCACTATGAGAATAATTAAGGAACGAGTTACCCAGAGCCTTGGAGGTTTTCAGGACTGGGCAAATCCGTAAGCACTCTGATGTGGATTCAGTGTGACCCTGCTTTGGGCAGGAGACCCCCGAAGGCCCTCCCAGCTGGGGTGTCCCTGTGATGCTACTAATCAGCTGAGTCCTTCCACAGCCAGCCAGAAGCCAGCCACTGGATGTCACCCTGCGCTCACCGAACACTGCTCCCACTGGCAAAATCAAATCCCATAGCAGTGGGAAGGCTTTCTTAATTACAAGCTTTTTACGTCAGGTAATGACTTAGGAGCATTACACTTCTTCAAAGCCAACCTTGCTGAAAAATACACAACAGTTTAGTTTAAACGCTTCTGAATCCCCACTTAAGGTTGAAAACTCAATGCTAATTTCAGGCAAATAGATACTGTAAGATTGCAAGTTTGAGGCAGTTTGAGGCCACATAAAGAGTCCTACACAGCCTTGTTTAAACGCAAAAATCAAATACACATCAAACTGTGTGTATATTTCCCCTATGCTGGGATAAAATGAACAGAAACAGACTGTAAGGTCTTGTCATATAAATAGCACACACTGCATGTAAGATATTGTGTACATATTACCAAAACAATAACAGTGAAACTGCTGTGATTTCTAGAAAGAGACTGCAAGGACAATAATCACTGTAGGGGAAAAGAAAGAAACTAGAAAATCAAAAGCATCCTCCACTGCCTGCTAGCATAATATTGATTCTCCTCTCCTCCTCCTGAAAGTCAGTTCCTGTTTATTTCAGCCAGGTACACTACAGCATGAACACTTAAGGGTCTAAATGATCTGTTTTGAAACAAGCTTCACCTAAGAATGTTAAAGGCAGAAAGCAGATCCATGTTCAGTGTCAAAACTATTGATCTTTAACCGTTAACTTCACATTAATAGTGCTGCCAACTGGAAGCACTCAAAGTTTTCTCCAGGCATCCCATGCTCCCCTGCCATTTCCCCCTTCCCCACTTCCCCCAGATTTCATCGTACAAGTCTGGGATAATTTGTTTACCTTTGGTGGTCGTGCTGTTAAGATTAAGGTTGTCACACTTCCCTACATTTGTAAAGGGTAGAAACTTAGACTTTCCTCTAAAAACAAGCGATTCCCAAGTAATAATTCAAGCCTCAGCAATGGGAATTTTAAATTAATCAAACATTGTGAAACTTGCAATAAAATAATGACAATTGAGGCATATTGCGCCTCTCCTCTAGAGTGAGAAGACCATGTCAGACTGCTACACCTCCACTCTTCTGAGCACACACACCACCCCTTGCGAAGTGAATCTACCCAACATGCCTACTCAGTGTAGCATTTACACCACGAAGAGATTGCCCTCAGAGAGGCAATGGCCATGAAGATCAGGAATTTCTGCACTTTTGTCACGCCCCTGGTGACAAATGAATGAAGTCACAATTCTCCTTTGGACAACTAAAAAAAGGATCCTGCCAAAAAGTCACATGATGAAGCTATAAATTTATCTAGTCTGTCACACCAGAGTTCAGATTGTAGCATGGGTCACCAGTGCTTGTGAGATGACAGTTTTACACAATGCGGATGTATAAAACAAGCACCTATGACATTCTGCAGACAAAAGGTGCTACAAAGCTTCATGAGATTGGGAACTGTCCAACAGTTGCACATTAGAGACTGAATTCAGTAGACAAGTAGCTTTGCCAGTACAATGCTTCTTCACAGCCAGATGCTTTACGAATTCGACAAAGTGAACCCTTATCTTACTTTCCACAGAATTAGATTTTCAAGTAGCAAAGACAGACTTTGATGCCCCTTGAAAGCCTGCTGAGTTATTTTCTGCACAGAAGAGATCACCGCAGAACAGGGCCTCTGATGGCAGCCAGGGAAAAAGCAAAGAAAAATAAATATATACTGCCCACATTCTGCCATGGTGGCCCCAGACTTGCTATAACTGCCAAAGAAGTAATAGCAGGCTGTTTTTCACCGATACTCCAAACGTTGCCTTTTGTGCAAGCTCAAAAAGGACAATATATGTATACCTACTCCCTGTTGTATGCATCCTGCACTGCCTGTATTCTCCTCTTTGTTGTTTTACTGTGCTGAAGTATCCATAGCTCATACAAGCTGGTTAAAGAGCAAACAGGAGCTGAAACCAGTTATGTCTGCAAAGCTTTTCTTTATGAGGACGTGGGTTAAGGATTTAGCGCAATGTCAAGGACTAAAAATACTGGTCTCACTTTATACCACAGTTCTCCTCGCCTGGAGCTCCTGTACTGTAAATGAAGAGGAAAGGACAGTATCTTTGTGGAGAAATGTATACAAAGCTTTTTACATCTGCCTCTTACACATTCACACAGAACTGGGTATATTAATAACTGTAAGTAGTTCTCTGAGATGATGAGTTGAGAAAAAGCTCCTATTTGCCAATAGCAAGTGCTAAGCCTCACCTCTGAATTTTCATTCACGATATCCACAGTGCAATTTAATGTATTTTGTATGTTGTTCGCAAACACCTACTGCTACGTGTACTTTTTCTGGTACCTGCAGCTTCTAATGTGTGACTAGGTATAGGATGGATTTCCATCGAGCCTGTCTAAAATGAATGCACGCCAACTGCAAACACCTCACCATGAAGAGCTGTGCTGAGTGGGAAGGATCCATCTGAAAAATTACACTTTGTTGGTTAGAAAGTAACTGTTTGCTCACAAATTGTCCTGGTGTGAGTGACACACGATTAATTTCTTTTTCAGTAATTTTACTTTTCTGTAAGGTCTCTTCTAATGCTAAGGAAAACTGTATTTCTAGAAGACTATAGTGTGTGAATCTGTGAAAATACTTACTTTATAGCCAGCTATGGTGTGCGGATTTCAAGGTCTCGGTGTTTTCGAGCTCAGCAGGTGTGGAGATGAGGAGTGAGACCCGGGCACTCGGCCCAACCTGGCCAACAGGATTATTTCATATGATGAATGTCACATTCAATATGAATTAGAATTCTGAGTCAGGAGTCTCCCTCTTCTATGATGGCTGTAGTGCTCGCAGCGTCCGACATTTGCTGTCCCCTGCTGGGAGTGCACAGCTTCATTGCTGAGAGAATGGGCTGGGTATAACCCTTGTGTATTTTATACTGGTATCAGGATCAATCCTGGTTCTGTAGTGTTGTTAATGTTAATTACTTGGCTTATTCTATTAAATCCGTTTATATTTCAACCCTCAGGTTTCCTTGTTTTTTTCACCAATACCCATTCCCAGGTGGGGAGGGCTCATCGAGTGGTAGAGTAATTGTCTAAAAGACAATGAATTGTGGTGGGTTCCTCAAACTGTAACACAAATGCAAGTACTGCTAGTCCTTCAACATTCCGTCATTCAGCCTCCCCAGAGCCATGAGATTTTACCTGAAGAACTCACTTTTCGAGGCTGAACTGACGACACGGCGGGTGAAAAGCACAGCCACTTTCAGTCACAGGCACGTTTACCGTCGAGTGACACAACCTCCCGCTCCGGGCAAGGGCAGGACCCTCAGCCCAGCGGCTCCCGGCCGGCGGCAACGGAAGGCAGAGCGACACCGCGCCGCCACGGGGCCTCAAGCCAGCCCCTCTCCGCGTCCCACAGCCGCGAGCTGGCGGCGCGAGGGAGAGGGGGAGAATGCCCGATTGCCATTGGCTGGCGTGCGCGCGGCCCCGCCCTTCGAGAAGGTTCTGGGCCGGCTGAGGCGCGGGGGCGTCCCTGAGGGCGGGAGAAGCATCGCCCGGGGCAGGGCTGCCGAAAGAGCGTGGTCGGGGCTACAGCGAGGCATCGGTTTTGAGGCGGAGGGCCTTCCTCCGTTCTGCGTGGCTTCAGAAACGTGCTTTTTCGTGGGAAAAAAAAAAAAAATATTCTTCTCCGTCACCCAATTCCACGAGTGAGGCTCTCAGCAGGCAGCCCGACTGCTAGAGGCCTCCTCCAATTCTCATGCTTTGAATATTTAGCAGAGGCTGAGCATCTTCTATATGGGTGCTCTAGAGAAGCAACAGGGCACTGTGCTCCCTCCAAGCTGCCTGGGCAGGCAGCACCCCCAGCATTACGCACTCGTGTGTCAGCCCATGGCTCTGGTCCACAGTTTCTGCTTGAACGTGCCACAAACAAGCACATACAACAGGTGAGAGTTTCTGAGACAGGATTAAGGCCCGTATCCAGTTCCTGGTGATTTCTCAGTTGTTAGATAGCTCTTGCCACAAAAATTATTTGTTCCAGTGAGCGGAATATGAGTTACATGTGGCTGACCCAAGGAAGGTGTTTTTAATATCTAATACACGGTGTAAGGTATGGCAGGAAACACAGGACAAGGTCACGCATCTAATCCCATACACACATTTACAGCAATTCAAAGGCTATTAGCTTTATTAACAAGTAATGAAGTATATGCAGGTAAAATCTAAAGAACAAATCCTGTGTGGCACTACTTCCCCATCCCAAATCACTCCCTTCAAATGAAAACTTTCTTGTTTTGAAGAAGGATTATGTGTTTCACAAACATCTATTACAGGAAGGTCTGCGTGTTCAGGGAGGGCGTCCAGGTTTCCTCCTGTCAGTTTTTCCTGGTAGCAGCTGAGAGATTACCTGACCACTTTCAGCACTATTCACAGAAGAAATCAATGTCCTGAAAGAGAGAGTCAAAAGGAAAGACATTTTGAGATTACTGAAGGATTAATGTTCCTTTATCACCCCCCAAAGGTACATGAGTAGATGCAAACAGAGAATACGCTATCATGTACTCAAAGTACACCGTAATATACTCAAATTATGTTCTCTGTAAATAAATTAACTTCACAGAATCCTGGAAAAGGTCCTTTGTCTTTCGACTCCTTTTGCATAGCTGGGCTGGTTTGTTCCTGTCATAAATTTTTAAAGTGAATTAGGCAATATCACCTTCTCCATTTCAAATGATTCCTTTATCTCCCTTTTTTGTTTTGTATTGCCACATCCATACCTGGATTTATTAGTCTTACGTAACCTTTATCTTTAAACAGTTCCTAATCACACATGAAAAGGATGCCTTGAACAGACTGGGGTTATGCGATACACTTGCTATGGAGAAGTGTGACTAGAAAATTAAATGTCAGTATTTTGCTTGAAAACTTCCAGCTTGGGCTAGACTTCCGCAACATATTGTTTTCATCTAACTTCCTGCTATTATTTTATACAGCTATGTAGATCTCTGTTCTGCTGCAGGGAATTATCACATAGCGGTGCTCAAACTGTACGACTTTTACATGAGACCAGCCTATCCCATATAGCTGTCCACTGGAAACAGAAGACAGGGAGCTGTTTCGGAACAGATGCTTACCGGTAATGAAAGTACTCTCATCTTAGCCAGCAAATGGCCAATTTTAAGTGATCGAGGGAAGGCAGACAATCCGATACTGCTTTGTAGTACACACAGTCTATCCTGTTGAGTCTATTGTATTCAGTGTGATTCAATGGTTCAGAAGTCGCCGCACTGGGGGAGGGAGGAGAGGGGGAAAATCTCCTAGGATTTACTACTCAAGCGGCAGCCAACAGGCATGGATTACCCAGAGCTGCACAAAAGGATGCTGAGAGAAGTTCACAGGCAGAAATGTTCATTGGCAGGGTTTGTAGCTGATGGNGAGGGTCAGAGACACAGAGGCCCCCAGGCTGATGTCCTCTTTCAGGCTTCTCTCCAGTGCAGCAGGTGCCCTCCTGTAACACTTTTCCCCATCAAGCTCCCTACCCGTTCTTCCTCCATGCAATGCCATTTGTGTGTGCCACCCAGGTGCTGTATGCTGATTAACCATGAAGCTTCGGGCATCATCAGGTCCCCTAATGTAAATGGCAGGCCCTTCCCCAAGAGAACCCACCATAATGCCAATATTGGGCTTTGCAGGGGCAAGGCCAGGAAAGCATGGCAAAAACATTGCGAGCAGCTTGGGGGAAGATTAGAGAGCTGCGAGCAAGAGACCAGCTTCTGACTTGCAGATGGAAGGCTGGTGGCATGAGAGGCATCTATGTGAGTGTGCAACACTTGCTCTGTATAAAACGGCGTCTTTAAGGGATGTTTCTGGAACAAGCAGCATGCCCACACACAGATTGGTCAAGATGTGCCGTAGACTGTTTTAAATGTGAATTTAGAAAGAGCCAGATCCTTAAGGTCACTTTTGCAACATACAGTTGAGAGCAGTAGAACAAGGAGATGAATGTATCTGTATTGCCCTTCATTTCTGTTGCGAAGCTCCTGCTTTGAATGCGAAGTAAGGGTGAAATGACTGTGAAAGTCTGTGTCGCTAGTTTTGGGAAAGAAAATTACTTTCCAGTTTTAAGTTCTGCATGCCACCTGACAACAGCCCATTCTGGACCCTGAGTCAAGCTGCAGGCTAAAACATCGCTTTAACCTGCCTCTGCTTCCAGTTCCACTTGCTGTGCAGCAGACTGGCTGTCATATTTTTGAGAAAAGAGCTTAGAAACGTATTTAAGTCATTCTTTCATGTTCTGTGACTTATTAATTGCTGCAATGCTTCTGGGCCAAATTCAGAACAACCTAATGTAGTGTCAAGAAAAGCAATCACTTATGCAAGATTCACACTTCCTCAAATAAAGCTTGTCTGACACATTATAACGCAAATCCTAGCGACTATTAACATGAAACAAAATTCTTCCTTTCACTTACTTCCTCTGTGTTAATGAAACCCATCTAGTAATCTGGACCTAGGATTAAAAACTCCGTATGTGATTTCAAGATTGAAGCACTAATTGTTGTATTTTGCCATGCACTTCAAAACCGCATATAGCTAAATGTTCAATATTGATGAAGGCAATTACTGTAAACTTACCACTGAACTTGGTTTTAAGCACAGAAATAAACTACCAGTAAGCATTACTTGTAAGCCAAACCATACCAGCCTCTGAGAAAGGACCCTCCTCTTCCACTCCTCTGTGAAGTGTTTCAGATCTTCAGTAAAATCATGAGTTGTGTGGTGTAGTGAGACACTACATAATCAGGGACAATCACCCTTTCAGAAATACAGCCTACTTACTCACACAACACTAATGTCTTTCCGAAAGCTTTTTAATTCAGCTTTTTGACATACCAATAACTTTGTTACGAGAAAGCCAACATGCTTTCAGTAAATCAGAAGTTCCGTATGACAGCGTCCATCTATACATAAAATTAGCAGAAAACGTACTTGTATACATTACTAAAGCATGCAGCACAATATCCCGGCTGTAAAAAATAAAGCTTTGGGTAAAACTTACGTGGCCTTGAAGGAATGCTATTCAAATCAACAGGAAATCTAATAGGATCAAGCCCTTAATGCAGCATTTGCAATGTGTGCAATATCAGAGCTTATGTTAAGGATTTTATTGGGGCTATTTGCCTATATAGAGGCCCAAAGATTGGATCCCATAGCATCTGTGATATGCTACAATCAACTGCCACAATTATGATTTGTTTTTACAGCAAATTAGCATTAAACAGCCAAGTATAATTACGTAGCCAGCTGGGCTTTTGCAAATTCCTTACCGTTGTAGGAACAGTCTTATTTGCTTCTTGATAGACATGTTGTTCTGAGACTAAACTGCTAAGGAAATAACCAACTGTCCCCATATGGTCTTCGTACTGTTCTCCATAAACCTTCAAGCAAGGAGATGTATAATTAGGTACCTTAAAACAGTCCTCATCTGGTCTGAGCTAGATCACAATTTAGTCAAAAGCAGTTACTAACATTGCTTCTTACTCTGGTTTTAGATTTCCTAGTTTCCAATTAGCTGGCACATGAAATGAACCATTAACACAAGTTCTGATACAGGCATACATTTTTTTGGAGTAAATTAATACCGCCTGTAGTTTATCTGGATTTTGTTTTTTTTTTTTAATAAATGCAGCTAATATTTATCTTTGCTTCCCTTAAATTTAAGGGCTTTACGACCCCCCGTGATAAAAGCTTTCTCCTCCATAGTTTCAGCAAGCAGCCACAGAAAAGACTGTCAAGCCCTTCTGTTAAGGTTCAGTTCCTAATTACCACATAGTTATTGGAGATACTCCATAAAACAAAAAAATAAGTATTAAAACCCTCAAAACTCCTCAATCTGTTTAAGTTTAAACATTCACTTTGAAAACTAAGTTGCTACTTTAAAACCCACAATAGCTCAGGATTAGCATCCATTTCTTGATAGAAATGTGTGTTAATCTACTTCTGGTTTGCTCATATAAACAAGAATCTCCTCTTACGCTTCCAGCCCAGAATTCTCCAGAGTCTTTTTCTTTCACTAGTTTTGAGTAAACATAAATCAACTGCCCTTTTTTAATATTAATGAATCTGCAGTCTGGAGCATTATAATCCTCTTCTGCTCTGGCAAGGGAAATGGTGTCTAGGAAAAAAAAAAGAATGAGGTGGACGAATTTAAATACATCTATACTTTTACAAAGAGAAATATAAATATATGTGTGTGTGTATGCACACATGTAAAACTATTTCTGCAGACAAAAGTAGGTTATCCTGAAATTAATAGAAGTCTTCAAGAATTTGTTCTGCTCATTTTACTATTCTCCAGTAAGCAAAGTAACAGCTTAAGAACGTGCCATTTCATCATAGTGGAAGTTATAATCCTTCTCTCTGCATTTACCTTTCACTTGAGTGAAAAACGTCCCTTCCAAAACCCTTTTTGCAGTAAAACTGCATGTGACATTCCACATAA
Source organism: Stercorarius parasiticus (assembly GCA_013396915.1). Lineage (NCBI taxonomy): Eukaryota > Metazoa > Chordata > Aves > Charadriiformes > Stercorariidae > Stercorarius > Stercorarius parasiticus. Next base: position 243,312 of record VWZL01000808.1, read on the forward strand.
ACCCTCCCACTCTGCTTTTAAAGTTGACAAACTACTGCAAATATTAAGAGAGCTAAATAAGCAGAATACTTTTCCCCCTCAAACTATAGCATCTAAACTGCATTTTTGAGACTCTATTCTTAAAATTACTTACAGATACAGTTGTCATCAGCACAGAGCTTCTTGCTAGCAAGCTTGTCCATAAAAATTCCACTTACAAGAGGACACATTAATCCAAGACACAAAAGTAAAACAACCAAATAAGCATGCTGTGTCATTTTTCTTTGCTGCAGTGCTTGCCAAATGCGTACCGGGTCCAGCAATCCCTGTCTTTTATGGAAGAGGCAGACACCTGGACAAACACGCCGGGCCAATGGGAAGGGCTGAGGGTAACATTCCACCCCACCAGAGCAGCCATAGGCAGGAGGAAGACCTCAGGGTCCACTCACAAAACCGAATCCCTTCCCAAAGCCATTCTGTATTAACATTTCAATCAGCAACTGTATTATTTAAACGTTTAAAGCCTTCCTGTAGTGGTCCATAGTCTTAATCTTACCTCAAGCGGAGTTTGAGAACAAAAATTAAGTCAGATCCTGGTAAGCAGCAAAGGAAATTACATCCTTCCAAATCCTCAAGTTCTTCATTTTCACAAATGCTCACTGACAAGTGTAATCTTCACAAGACCGTAAACCCTCAGTGGCAGAGGTTCCCCTGTTACGGTCTACAGAAAGGACCTACTAGGACCCTAACACATGGATGCAAATGTACACAAACCATCAGGGAGCTGAAACAGTGAAAGAAGGCTTTGCAGGTCAGCAATTTAAATTTGAAGTCTAAAAGGTTCAAGCGCTGCATACTTGTACAGGCAAGATCCCTTCCACAGGGAGACAGAGTTGAGAGCAGAACACACAGGTTACAACAGGACAGCGACCATTTCACTTCCATTTACATAGCTGAACTCAGTGGGGAGTTCGCAGATGCAAGACACCGAACAACACACAGCACCACGTCTTCCATCACCTGAACAAAACACTTTACCCTTTGAAGTGATTTTTGCACCCAAATACTTAGAACAGTTACAACTCGCAATACTACATCTGATTACTTCACTGCATTCATTGTATTTCATGTCACGCTAGACCTGTAAACGTTTTTGCAAGTGGAAAAACACCAAACCAAAAGCCAAACCCAGAAGCTTTAGGACATGTATTTTGAAAAAACTTGCCTAAAAACAGACCATCAGACCCATCAGCACTGACTTTGTAAAGAGCCAGAAAGCCCTTCCTAAACCGTTTATTAATATCACTGGCAATAGGGCTGGGAAGAGCAGAAGAGAAGACAACAGATAAACTTTTATGTTTCTTCTGTGGACCTGCTTCTACAACCAGCCACCATTAGAAAGACAAAACCAAGCTGAACAACAGTGCTGTCAAACTGTAATCAATTTCTACCGAAACCTGGAAGAACACCCCACTAATGATAATTTGTTTTTCTTAAGTGACAAAATTATCCTTGCCGAAAAGCAGCTGTCTCCTTGGTAACAAGACTGAGATTGAGTGCTGCATTTATTTGGAATATGCTGACATCTAGCATTCCTGCTCATGCTTTTTGCTCTGAAAAGAAAGCTATTTTTCCAGCACTCATTTCTGAGACATGAAAGTAATCTAAAAAGTAGTTAAACTAATATACTGAGTAAGTCTGCAAGCCTAACAGATCAATAGCAAGACAGATTCAAGGAAAACCATGGCTTGAAAACAGCACAAACTGCATTTATTTTATAAAAATTAGTATTTCAACACAAAAATGTACTATCCAGTAGATCTGTGGAAATCCTACATCTGTCTGTTGTGCCAATTTTACAGAAGTCTTAAGTTTTCTGCAGAGAACAGCAAGCATGCTAGCTGATCAAAGTATCATTGTATTAAAAAAACCCCACAACTATCTGCAAAAGTCCTTTACAGGAGCATCCCGTTATTTCTTCGCGTAAGTGATTTTCATGGCATGAGACGGAGTGATCTTGAATCCTTGGAGAGCATCTCGAGCAGCTCCTGCTTGATTCTCATTTTCAAACTCCACAAATGCAATGTCGTGGCGCCCAGGCACTAAGCGTACTTCTTTGAATCCAGGAAACCTTTAAAATAAAGTGAGAGAGTCAGATAATATTTCCTAGTTTGATAATACATCGGTCTTCCACAGCTGTAAGCCCTTATCATAAGCATCTAACAGTATATTTACTGCTAATGAAAGACTTAAATTGAAGGGTTTTACATGTCCAGTCCTTGGAACCGTGCCTCAATTAAGGATCATTACATGGAAGCAATTTAATCAGTCTTGTGCACATATGGAAGCAACTAAAGCTAGTTTTAAAACTGCTCCTGCTGTCGTAAAGTCTTCAATATTGCAGTCACTAGCTTAAATCCACTGCAGATTGATAGTAGGTAACTTACACAATCAAAACCAGCTATGAAAAAAAAAAAATAATCGGATTTGCTTTCCGCACCAAGTCATCAGAAGCAACATCTGTAATCTTGGCAGTAAGACTAAGAATTGAAATACCTTCAGAAGAAATTCTCATTTCTAAAAAGTCAGCTTGCCAACTGAGAAAAAGCATACAGGTAACAGAAGAATTCAAAGGAGAAGTTAATTCTATTCAAAACTTACTGATTGAATAACATGGACAGCATCATCTCATTTGTTTCCTCAGGCAAGTTATTAAGGAAAAGGATATAGTTTGGTGGGTTATCAGGCACCTGCAACAACAGAAGATCAAAGCTTAGAAGATTATACGCAGCTGTCTGTTCCTCTTGATCTCTCTGCATGACTATTTGAAACAAGACTCACATATTCTTAGTTTTCCTCATCACACTGCTATCTGGACTTCAGTATACCTTCACGCAATATGCGGACATAGCCCCTTGGTTCTTTTAAACTGATATATTAATTTGGAGAGGCTCTTCCACAAAAATCACAATAGCATACTGTCTTATACGCCATATTTAAACTCTACAACTTAACTGCTGATACTGCAGTACTCTCAGCACTGCCAGGGTGGGATCCAGGTGCTGAAGCACTGACTGTCCAAGACACACGCGTGGCAGTGGAAGAACCTATGAAAGACTTACACCCTTCTGGAACAGCAGTTGGAAGCCAAGATAAATACCCTGTTCATCTACAGTAGTACTGAAATACTGAATATCTTTGGGCAACTCAAACCTAAAAAACACATATGGTTTTACTACAGTGTTCTCAAATGTATTAATTAGAAACCCCATTAGATTTTAAACTTTAGAGTCTTTAACAGATTTGCCTGCTAATATGAATTTGTAGCAACCCGCAAGGCTGAGCAGTCAGTTTACTGACACTGGACTGAAAGGCTACAGCCGTCCTAAGTCATCAAAGAAATTACAAAAATGAAGAGGAACTGGACACTTCAAACATCCTAATAGTGGTGCCAACTTAATGCCTCGGGAGAACAGTTTCCTTCAGCTGATGGAAATATTCCAGGCGGTGCCATTAGAAAATAAACTTCTGAAGTTCAAACGAATACCTAAATACTCAGTGTTGTGCTTCCATGCAAACTGACCTACACATATTGTGCCTTGTAACAAACGATGCCTGAAAAAAAAAAAAAACACAGACTGGGAGCAAGTAGTTTTCCCCTGTGGATTATGCATGCAATTCTCAATGACAGTACTTCAGAAATGCAAATTCTTCTACAGTATTTGACCTCCTGCAGATCCTGGCTCTTTAGTACCTCCACTTCTAACACACATGAAGCACCAGGAGCTCGTGCTACATCCCCACACAATCCTTTGGAAAATAAGACACTTATGAGAAAAGAGAAACAGTGGTTAGAGGACCCCCAAACTCCTGAAAGGAAGCTTTTAGGTAGATATTCTGTCACCCTGTGTAGTCTTCCTTCTCCTTTTCTATTACTAGAACAAAGTTAAAGGGAATTTATTAACAATTAAAAAAAAAATTAAGAATCCTTCAACCGATACTAAGCACAGTCCAAATTTAAGAATCAAGTGGGATTTGTTAATAGTGTGGTTTTCTGTATAATGCTGAAAAACTGTAGGTTTTCATTTCATATTAAGCAGATAAAGTAAAAGTGTGATTTCTTTTGTTTACTGTGATTTAGCGGTTAAGACAAACTTATCGCAAAACAAAAAGGAAGCTGTAAAATATATCCTCAAGTTTCCACGTGTAACAAACTATTATTCATAAAGAATAATTTTAAACATTAGTGCTTTTACTAAAAAAAAAAAAAGCATTACCTGCTGATTCTGTGCTGCAGTCCCTGGGGCATTGGCTGAATTTTGTGTTGCTCCCTATTAAGTAAGTACAAAATACTTTTACAAAGGTGTTCTGTTAGAAATATATAAGCACACATCACCATAGTTCTGTACAACTCAAGGAGTATGTTAAGATTTTTTTTAAGCTACAATCCAAGGAATATTTATTGCTTATGAGATACCTCCCAAAGGGAACCATAAAGCGCATGAATTTCATTGAACTTCAAAGCCAGGCAATTAAAAAAAACCATCAGTACTATCTGATCTCACTAATGGCCGAGTCAGCAGATACAGCAAATCACTATTTCTCCACATTATAAAATTTAATTTAATAGACAGGAAGGAAGTAGTTTGGAAAATGAAGGCCTGCACAAGACATACCTAAAAGGAGAAAAATAGGTGTTTCTCCTGAGAATTCCAGTTTAGTAAGGATAACTAAAGCTATTACCATTATAGCTACTAGCAATTACTTCTTTCTAAGAGATTTGTATATAATGATTGGGGTTTTTTAATGAATCCTGAGAAATCTGAATATTCTACCTAGAAAATGTTGCTTTCTATGACCACTCTTATCTCTCCTTGATACCAATTTGTGCCTTAGCAGGAAGTATAGTTAAATATCGCAATATTCAAAATCCGTGCCTTGATGTTTTCTGCTATACTTCACCACATAAATTACTAGATGTTAGTTTAGGCCAGGCCACCCTTAGTGGAGATATATTCCAAGGCAACTCCTTTTCATCTACCTGTAAATGAATCATCTTGTTCCCATTTACCATTCTTCAGTGCTTACAGAGCAAAGAAGGCATTAAAATAGCAAAGGGCAAAGCTGGTTGAGCACTTGAAGCTGGCATTAAAAGACAAGCACACACACCTCTCCTTTTTTTGTTTTTTAAAAAGATGTTAGTTTCTACTTTGGTTTATTGTACCTTTGCCCTACATCTTTGTTTTCAGCAGGTAATAGGAAAGGAGAAAAAAAAAAAGGGGGAACAGCAAAGGCTATATTAGCAGCCCCTTCTCCTTCAACTTACAGTGAGTGCTCAAGAGCACTAGATATCAATAGACCACAGTTTAGGGAATTGAGAAATACCAAAAGATGATGCTTAGTCCTAAAAAAATAATTTAAAATAGCTTTTGTGTTTGGTTTTTTTTTTTCCTTTCTTTAAACAGAGAAGCAGCTTACCTGGATAACCTTTTTATTCGCTGCATTTGCTGACTGCTCCAGAGATTTGGCCTTCTTCTTTTCTTTCCTTTTTTCCTTATCAGCAAAGGTACCACGCATTTTAGAGATGATATCAGAGTCTGTTTTTGCATACTGAATACGCTTTTTAAAAGGAAAAAAAACACAGTACATTTTGCAGTTAATAAATCTGAACATTTTGCACCTGTCCTGGTTTCAGCTGGGAAAGAGTTCATTTTTCTTTGTAGCGATTGCTGTGAAAGCAATGTCCTATTGTTTTTAGTTGTTGCTATGTGATGTTTACACTATTCAAGGACTTTTTTCAGCTTCCCACAGAAGCATAGACAGAACGATGGAATGGCCAGTGAAATATTCCATACCATAGACATCATGCTCAGTACATAAATGGGGAGGGGGTGGAATCCGCAATCACTGCTCCAGATGGTGCCAATTCACCAGGCAGTGAGAGTGACCTGTGTCACTATTATTATTTTTGATATTTTTCCTTTTATGTTATTGTTTCTATTAAAATGTCTTTATCTCAACCCACAATTTTTTTTCCTCCCTTTGACTACCCCTTTTTTCCCCCATCTCTTCCCCCCACCCTTTGGAGGGGAGGGGACGGGGACTGTGGTTGTAGTTGCTGGGTGGGGTTAAACCACAATAGCTCTATTTTCATTAACTGTCTCCTACTAAACTGCATTTACAGTTTTTAGCAGAACTTCTTATATTAAAAATACTGTTACGAACTGTAGGTATGCTTACAGAGTATCTAATCCCCATAATTAATTCTGCGCACAGCTAGGGAACTCTAAAAAACCGTAAGATGGTAATTACTAGTTTTAACTCATTGAAATCGGAACTCTGTTCATCCAACAGCATCTTTTTAACAACTGTCAAGGTAACATATACAAAGCAATAGAAGGACATTTGACAAAACTGGCACTAGCTTCTATTAAAAAACCTGAGAGGGTTTTTAACCCCATTTTAAGGGGAGTTAAAATTTTAACAGTAATTACTCAGATCTGTACAGAAAATCAAGTTCAACAAAACTCAGACTTCTTAAACAGAAAGGCAGGTACCTGCCTTAATCCAGACTGGATTGTGTCAATTCTGTCAGCAGCACAGCCATGCTTGTTTCCTGATAAAGGCTGCCCAGTGCACTAGCCAGGGGGTAAGCAGGTTCAGCTAAGAGGATACAGGTGTGCAACATTATATACACACACAATCCTATCGCTTTTACTATCAGAGACTACCTCAACGCAAAATTACACAGCAGTTGAAGATTTTTTTAAAAAATGTTTTTGTTTAGTGATTACATAGGATATGCATGCTGCAGGCAATATTCAAAGAGGGAAGTACACCTGAAAGCTTATAAAGCCTTAATCTTTTTATTTCCTATTGAGTTTTACTGAGCACACAACTCTTTAAGGGTAAATGACAGAACTGAGCTTGCACAATTCCTTGTTAAGGATTTAATTAGAGAATCTGAAAGCGTTAATGAAAAAAGCTCATGGCTCAGCAACACAAGAACCGCCTATGCTGTCCTTAATGCTCAAAGCTATGAGCTGAAAGCCAGTATTAATATACCCATCCATCACTGAAGTCAAGTGGGCCATTTGCATGTATCATTATGCCTCACAAGTAATTGCAGAATTAAGAGATGCCTAATTATCCAAACGGGCAACAATGTGTCAATTGTTGTGCTATTCTGCACATTATCAAGTACATTATTAAATCACATTCTATCAACCAGCAGTGTGTTTGCTTCACTGAAGTTATACTGAAATTCAGTAACTTGGTTTGGTGATGTGATGCACGCACAAGCAGAACTAACCATCGATTTAAAAAAATAAATCACTGGTCACATCTGTTGATTTCTGGAAAGTAAAACTGCAGAGATCTTCATCCAACTCACTGTTACCTCAAAAAGGAAGCATCACGTTCTAGCTATTTATTATGAATATAATAGTAATTAAGGTTACTCTAGAGGAATTAACTGAAAGCACCTTATTTCAGTAACATTACCAAAAAAACTTAATCAGTTCAACAGAAGACATGAGTAAAATGGAAGTATTTAAGATCTTAAAAACTTTAATCCAGCATAGAAAAACAAAGCCACCCCTAAGGAAACCTAAATGCTAAATTCAGTCTCTCTCTGTGTTTTAGCTACAGGCTCTCCAGCATCCCTCTAAGCTTGCATAAATACATATATTCATCAAGACACGACGCGAGTGAAGAACAATACAAGTACACATAATAGTTAATTCACAATGTGCAAGTACCAAAACACCATATCCTACCATGGCAATTTTTTTTCCTTTAAAAAGCTAAGAAAATAACTTACCATTGGTTTCCCATAAAACGGAAAGCCTTGTAGTTGTCTCAAAGCATTAGTAGACGATCCAAGTTCTTTAAATATAACAAAAGCCTGTCCTCTCATCTTCATAGTCTTTAACGCCACAATGTCGACTACATGACCAAACTGTGAGAATAATGCATACAGGGACCTCTTCAGTTCTGTTGACAATACAAAAAAATAGACTATAACAGGCTACATGCAAATGCCCACTGCTACAGAGCGTGCTGTCCTTCAGGGACAGTGGCTTTTGCCAGCTTTAGCTCATACAGTGATGTGTTACATCAGTTTAGCCAAAACTGTTGCACCAGTACAAGTTTATTTACCCAGTTTTTGTAAGTTGGTGCATAATGCTTGGTTTCACACTATAAGTATTCAGTTAGTAAAAAAGTTGTACCGCCATCCATTCCACCATTCTAAGAGTAACAATTACACAAAGGTGTATATATATATTTACACGTTTCTGCATATACATATACAAACACACACTCACACATTCAAGTATGATGTATGAAAGCCATCAAAGACTGATCAGAAAATCCATACTGTAACATGCAACAGTAAAGAGGTATGACTTAAAACAGGAACACAGCAAAATAGTCACTACTTAAAGGCTAATTAAATTTGGAATTTTTTTTTTGTAACTGTTTAATCAATTCACTCACACACATGAAATAGATTTTCATATTCTAGATATGCATTGTTTTTGTGTTATCACACTGTACCTTACAGCTGCAATGGATTTATTTGCATTATTTAAAATCACATGTCAAATTAGTACATGCCAAATTAAACCTTAATCTTTCCCAACTGCATAGTTGTTTTAACTCACAAATCTTACATTTGAAATATTTCAGCCACATAAGAGCACTGCCTCGTGTTTACTACTGTTAAGACTTGGTAACACCAGCCCACTGACACCTTCTCCAGCTGCACTTGACCAACCACAGCACTCTATTTTTTTAAAAAAGTTTTTTAATCAAAAATAATATCCTTGAAAATAACTTTAAAAACTGTATTTAAAAAAAATAAGTCGCACTTGTAAGCTTTACAGAGAATTTGAAAACCTATATGTAAAAATTATAACCATGCAACTTCATAATGGAGACTTGCTAGCTTATAGGGCACTTAACACGCTACAAAGCAAGCCCCAAATTTAATTTATTCAGTAGAACCATCTTGACAAGTTAATAAATAATTTCTCAGCAAAGCTGTTTTCACTTTCAGATCTCTCCCTGAAACACCCTGAAGAAACATTTAAGTAGAACTAGTCTGATCCAGCCACTTGGTTCACAAACAATAACAACTAAATTACCTTGATCGCTTTAGATTACAAGCTAAGCATGAGCATTAAGTGGATGGTTCTATGCAGACATTGTATATACAGCCAGATAAGGACAAGAGCTTTTTTTTTTTTGGTAGCACACTGCAAGGAGCTAAAATTCCTCAGGATGACATCGTTTCTCTCTAGAGAGGGCTGCAGTAACTGCAAGGCAGTGTCTCTAAGAGGATGATGCAAACCAGGCTCGCTCATGCCACGTTCACCACTTCTGCACAGTGCTAAAAAAATGAGGAGCACAAAGACGTTCCTACATTTCAGTGAGCAGAGAGTACTGACCACCAAAACCTATAGCAACACCCCTCTTCGCATCCATCAGATATTCTGATTACTGCTGTGGTTGCAGTTATTCACTGACCAACAAACCTAACCTATACAATTATAGAATCATAGAATGGTTGGGGTTGGAAGGGACCTTAAAGACCATCTATTTCCAATTAGTGACAAAACTACAACAGAGAGGCAATCAGAAGGTTCCTCAGAAATACTGGTCCTGGTTTACAAAAAGAGTTGAATGTTGTGCTGTGTTTGTTGCTGGCAGCTGCTGCTTCCTTACAAGATGCAGGGCGAGGGAGGAGATTCTGCCCCTCTATTCCGTTCTGGTAAGACCCCACCTGGAATACTGCGTACAGCTTTGGAGCCCTCAGCACAGGAGACTCTCTCAGTCTGTTCTGTAAGAACAGACTGAGAGAGTTGGGGTTCTTCAGCCTGGAGAAGAGAAGGCTCCAGGGAGACCTTAGAGCCCAGACCCCCTTCCAGTAACTAACAGGGGCGCCTACAGAAAAGATGGGGAGGGGCTCTGGATCAGGGAGTGTAGTGACAGGACAACGGCTAACCGTTTTAAATGGAAAATGGGGAGATTTAGATAAGATATGAGGAAGAAATTTTTTCCTGTGAGGGTGGTGAGGCACTGGCCCAGGTTGCCCAGAGAAGCTGTGGCTGCCCCATCCCTGGAGATGTTCAAGGCCAGGCTGGACAGGCTTTGAGCAACCTGCTCCAGTGGGAGGTGTCCCTGTCCACGGCAGAGGGGTTGGAACTGGGGGATCTTTAAGGTCCCTTCCAACCTAAACCATTCTATGACAAGCAGCCAGCTGCTGCGAGCCCCCTGCAGGACGACCATTCCTGCGGCACCTGGGAGCCCTGGTACCGCCAAAACGCCAACTGCTGCGTGCGAGTGGGTGAGCAGCCACGGAAGCCAAACCGAGTGACAGACACCGATACCTTCTTTCTTAATCTTGTCGTTGATGTTGTTGATGTAGATGGTGTGGTTGGGCCTGATGTCCATCCTCAGCGGCGGCTGCAGACCTGCCTGCGGGCAGAGCACACGCGGGGAGCCCTTAGCGGCGGCCGGGGCGCGGAACGAGCCGCCAGAGCCGCCAACATCCCGGAGCCCGCCGCGGGGCCTAGGACAGGCCCCGGCGCTCCCCCCGCCCTGAGACCTGGGGCAGTGCGCGGGGGCCTGCCCGCTCTCCCGCCCCGTTCCACTCTTACCCTCCCCGGGCAGGCCCGCAGGACGAGCACTACCGGGAGTCAGCCCCGCAGCAGCCCACCATCTCTCCCCCGCCGCCCGGATTCCAGGCCACCAACACACCTCACCTCACCTCCTCCCGCTGAGATGGCGGCCGGCTCTTCCCGCCCCGCCGGGCACGCAGCGCAGGCGGCAGAGCCGCTCCCGCAGCAATCGATGGGCCGAGCGCCGACGAGCCGATTCGCCGAGCGGCGCCTGCGCAGTGGCGGCCGGAGCCATATTAGTGGGGCTCGTCAGGCCTTGGCGCGGCTGGAGGGTTGTGCCCTCACCCGTCGAGCAGCGAGGTGACAGGGGAAAACGGCTGATAAAGCCGTTTGACAAGCAGCTCGATTTAAATAACGCGGGCTAGCAAACTGTATCGGTTATGCTAGGCTGAGAGGGTTAGAGGTGATATCAGAGTCTGTTTTTGCATACTGAATACACTGTTTAAGATTGTTCATCCTAGAGAAGGGAAAGCTCCGGGGAGACCTTACAGCCCCTTCCAGTCCCTAAAGGGGCAACAGGAGAGATGGGGAGGGGCTTTTTACAAGGGCATGTAGTGGTAGGACGAGGAGGCTTCAAAGCGGAAGGGGGGAGATTTAGATTAGATGTGAGGAAGGAATTCTTTCCTGTGAGGGTGGTGAGCCCCTGGCCCAGGATGCCCAGAGCAGCTGTGGCTGCCCCATCCCTGGAGGGGTTCAAGGCCAGGCTGGACGGGGCTTGGAGCAACCTGGTCTGGTGGGAGGTGTCCCTGCCCACCATAGGGGGGTTGGAACTAGATGATCTTTTAAGGTCCTTTCAATCCTAAACCCTTCTATGATTTGTTCCTGGCTCTCACCACAGAGGGAAAGTGGCCTGTGGCTAGACCTGGCTCCGCTCGGGCTGGAAGGGTGCTGTGCCCACACTGCCGTCTGGTGAAGCCCACGGTAACACCTCGGGGAGCTCGGTCTGCCTGTGGATCCCTGACGGGATGAGAGAGGGTGGTAGCTGGGGCTCCACAGAAATCAGTGAGAGTTGAAACTGACCGACATGGGGATTTCCTCCCCCAGGTTTAACCTCTGTGCCAATACAGTAATAAACAAAGCGAGTGGTCATTTTACTGTGTCTTCGCAGTTAACACCTGATACAGCAACTTTTAAAGAACTAAGAGAAGCAGTAATTTAAAAATGCCTATAGACATTCGTTAGCTAACATTTGGTTTTGATATTGAAAAGGCAGAGTATTCGAGAACGTTATTTCTTGGAGGTACTTTGAAAATCCCTGTGGTAGTGGTAGCTCAGGATAAATAAACAGAGCAAAGATTGAGGTTGCAGCCTTTGAATTTTTGGGATAATTTTGCAGGCTGCATACCTTCATTTCTATGAATAATTATGCAGGCTTTTTCAGAAACAATTTAAGTTGCAAAGGTTAAACCTGGTTACATATCAAAAAGAAGTTTTTGAGAGGGGGAAATAATAAGATAGTTCTTGCTTAAACTATAAATTTTGTTTGGACAGACCATCTCTTTGTAAAGAGGCAGGAACCTTGAGTAGTAGGTTCTTGGTTCAGTTACACTTCAGGAAAAAAAGCCAACATTACTTCCAGATTCTAGGGTTTGCTTGAGTAAAAAGAAAATCTGCTATTTAGGAAGCCTGTAAAGAACAATATGGATTGTAGTGATGTGAGTATAAAAGCCAAAAAAAAAAAGCTGTTGATTGAGTTGTTACTTACTGGTGGAAGAGAACAGCGTGTTCTTCAGTAGTTGATAGCCTTGCATGGTATGGGAAATGGCGTGCTGGTACAATGCCATGCGCAACGCATACATGCCACAAATTCAAAACGTGATTGGCAACAATTCCGGTCAAGTTTTGGGGTCCTATTTATTTTTATTTGTTTATTGTCTTAGAAGTAGTTGTTAAGATAAAGCATAATTTTGAAACCCAAACGTGAACAATACATTAAACCACTATTTTTCAGAAACTCTGACTGTGCTATTTTACGTGTTGATCAGCAGTGTAGTCCATGTAACTTCATAATGTAGTAACAATGTTCAAAACTACTTACATGTTATTGAGTCAACATAGCTAAGGGAGTTTGTCCTGTAGAATCAAAAATACTGACATATTATAAATGATTTTTAAAATAAAGTCCTTCAGCTGTTCATAGAGAAGACACTCTAAAGAAAACAAACACACAAAAAACCTCAGCCTGACACAAAGTAAGGAAGAATTCATGGCTTCTTTAATTCTTCCAGTGCAGCATGCCACACTCATACTTGCTCAGAGTCCCTTTAAGCACAGCTGATTTATTTTTGCAGAATTTGAATGCGATAAAGCAGAAAAGCTATGTCTTTCCTGCTCCTCAGGTGGGATTTCACAGTCTGCCTGCCAGTTCAATAGAAGTGACATTCATTCCTCAGGTTGGCTTCCCGCTCTCCTCCCCAAGGTTTGTTTGGATTACTTTTGTTTTCTTAATCCCCAAACAGGGGTATACAGTGCACTCATATTCACTACAACGGCCATTCGTTTAAAAGTCCCTGAAAGCTTGAGGTATTGTAAAAATTATTTCAAGTTTCTTAGCAAGAATGCCTGTAGCAAGTTAGTAAGCAGTTATAATTCATCACCAATGTAATGGTCTAGAAACCTGCTTCCAGCTTGAACAGGTAGCTGCTTTGTCAGAGACTGTCAAACAGTGTTGGAGAAACAAGGCAGAGAGCAGAGGGTTCTCGAAAGTATCTTTGTAGCCACTGCTCTTCCCCCATTCCTGCCCTTTGCTCAAGGTCAGGGGAGCATAGCATTTCATTATTGTTGCTGTTGTTTGTTATGAAACCTGTAATAAAAATCGCTTTTGTTTGGTTTCTTCCCCCCTTCATCTTCCTTTTCTAAATTCAGTGCAATTCCCTGAACTAAAGCACAGCAATAACCGAGAGCTGCATATAGTGGAAGCTTTACAACATCGTGCCATCCTCACAGCTTTGATTTGGTCCACGTACACATAATGATGCCTCACACTTTTCGCAGTTGTTATTTCACAATCTTTGTACAGGAAGATGAGTAAAGTCACTCTACTTTATCAGTATAGAAATATTTTAATCTCACCAGTGGAGGGGAGGGAATAAAAATCCCACGCCAGGAAGAAACACAAGTGTGATATGGCTGGATTGGTCTTCGGTACTTTGGTTCTACCCTTTGACTGATGTGTTTTGCTGTGCCAAGGAGCATGTTAACACATCATTAAACATTGGAACATGGACAAAGACGATGAACAAAATGACAGGAAATAAGGAAATTCCCTGGCAAGGACAAACATGGCAGTGGTGCTGTGAGCACTTGCAAAGTCAATGTACACAAAACCTCACATTTAAGACAGAAAAGGTTCTTTGAAGGGTGAGCAACTTAGGGATCTATATTCAATTGGAAGGTGCAAAAGAGGAGGAATTGCATCCTATAAATCAGTGGTTGCTGGGCAGTTGTGCTGACTGCCACCCACCAGAGTAAATTGCCAGAAGGAGCCGAGGAGGCTGCAGTGATTTACAGATTATTGTTCACAGTCTCAGGATACATGATCTCCGCAAACTAACAAAGCAAAATGAATGGACAACGTGATGGCAGGAGAAATTTAGTATTGACAAACGTGTGGCAAAGCACTTGGAAAAGCATCATTTGAGCCACTTGAATTAACTGTAACCACTCAGGAGGAGGACCCAGCTGACCTCCTTTGGGGGACAATAAAACACCCAGAGGTAGGGAGAGCAGCAAACAAAAACGCCGTGTGGAAGGGGAAAAATGCACTGCAGTTCCTTTAATAAGGCTGTTCTTAACCTCTGAAAAGGTGCTTGAATGTATTACTGCTTGATCAAAACCAAAAAAACCTCCACATGTTCGTCTGACATCTGTTATTGGCCGTCTGTACTTTTAATTATTAAATACAGTACCTGACAGGCCTTTCAGGCAGATGATGTGATTTAGTCAAGGGAGCTTCATCAACCAAGAAAGAGTACACCATCAAACCCAATTATTTATTACTATTGTTTCAGAGGAAAATCGTTCTGTTGTGATTAATGCAACTGTTTTCTTGTTCTGTTGACCAACTCTCCTTTTTCCCTTACCAAGTCCCCAGGAAAAAGCAGCAGAGCACTTTATTTCTTTGGACGTGCTTCTAGTTTCTGGCAACAGAAAACAAGCACGTTGTTAAAAAAAGGTAAATTTAATATTTTCCATTGTTTAAGTGAACCAGAATTAAATGTTAGAGACTGGACATTCATAGTTCATTAGTTATATCTAGCATAAACTGTGGAATATTTCATCTTGGTGCTTTATCAAGTATGCTAGGAAACAAGAATCGCTGCAACTGGGAGGGGGACTCACCAGGTCACGCAACAAACTTGTTCAACAGAAGCCATCCAAGTTCACTGGTGAATTACTCACTTTTCCACCTCAGCTGGGTTTCTTCAGTTTTAGGGCTCACCAGATGACAGCAACTATCACTGCTCTATTAATACCTTAAAGTTTCAGTTAACATCAGGGCTTTGGGAAGCCAGTAACAGACGACCTCCCTGCCCCCCCCAAAAAAACGCAGACCCACAGAAAGGAAGGCTCTGCGCCCCAGAGAACGTGCCAGACCCTTAATTCAGTTTGCGCTGTGGTCGTGTTCTGCTTCCAGACTGGCCTTTCCTTTATGGGAGAGCCTATTCCCTCTCAGACCAGATGCTGTCACTGACACTTGTGTTGCTTACATTACACTGCCTCTTCAATCTCCTGGGGCAAAAGACATCTGAAATTGCAAGTGTGCTGAGCACTGCCCTCAACGAACTCCTCGTATTTGCCATATTTATCATTAGGATGATTCCCAATTAGTTTGGGTGTGCTAATACACTGAAAAAGATTAAAGGTGGGTAGCACTTTTAGTTTTGTACGGGTGGTTCCAAATTGGTTCAGGGTGCTGGGGTTGTCCTTTTGTTAGTATTAATTGGTGGCAGTGCCATCTGCCCACACTGGAACTCTTTGCTGGGAAGGATAGCACCACACCGGTTAGATTTATTATTGTGCAAGAATACCTGCATTCCTTCCCTTTTTCTTTCAGTCTGGATTAATTTTTTACTTTTACTGGAATCAACATACTATAATATAGTATAAGAGACGTGACTTACATAGAGCATTTGAAATTCAATACTTTTGAATCCGAATATATGCAGTACATTGTAGTATAATGAAATCAAGATTTAGCTGCTTACTTGTATAAAATTGCCTGTTTGTTTCCATCACTTTTTAAATCTCACAAAGCGCCAGTCCCCCCCCGCATTGTGAATATCTTCACTCACATCGTTACAAACCAGTTTTAGCTGCAGCTCTTGCGATGTTTCCCCAGTGCACGAGTTCTTAGCCACCAGGGGTGTCCTGGCTGTGAAGCTGGGCAAAAGAAGAGGAGCAGTGCTGTGTCCACCACGCTCACGGGCGTCACGGGGTACCAGAGGGATGGGCTCTCACAGGCCACGAAGCCCTGCCCGGAGCAGGAAACTAGGAACTGGCTGCAGAGCGTGAGCTGCTACAGGAACAAGCCTGGGTGATCTGTGAAGCCAACCACGTTTGGTAAAACAGCTGGAGAAGGCATCATTGTCAGTTCACAGGGAAATGGAGACAGAGGGGCCACCAGACACCCGGGAAGGGCGAGCTAGAGACCCTGATGCAAACTAGACACCTGAAGGACTGCTGAAGGTGGACATGGGTGCTGGGAACGTTACCTGTATCTCTGAGCTTAAAGCAGCTGGGAAGTAGGAGGCTAGAGGTGACGTCTGCAACAGTCATAGAATCATAGAATAGTTTGGGTTGGAAGGGACCTTTAAAGGTCATCTAGTCCAATCTCTCCTGCAATGCCTGGGGACATCTTCAACTAGGTCAGGTTGCTTAGCGCCCTGTCCAACCTGAGCTTGGAAGAACTGTGGCGAAGAGGTGAGTAGGAAGCTTTGCCTGCTTTAAGTGGCATTGCTGGGCTGGAAGCCAGGGCAGTGGGTGGGCACGGTGGTCTCAAATAGCTGGTGGTACCACTGTGGAGCTGAGGAACCCCCCTCCCCCGATGGGGAGGGAATACAGTATGTCCTGGATGGAAGGGCAAACCTGCCCTTGAAAATATGGATTGACAGGGAGGCAGAGACAGGTTTGCCCAGAAGGAGGACCTCAAGAGCAGAGGGTTGGTTACACCAATCCTACCCGAGGAGGGAGGTCTGCCCAGCTGAGGGTTTCCACATCGAGTGTGGGGCTCCGTCAGCAATAAGATCCTGTAAAGAGGCCCTCAGATTTCCAAACGCTTCTTTCTCAAGCCAGGTCAGCCTTGAAATTGCCGAGACCTATGCCAGCATCAAGCTATGAAGCCATAAATAAGCTTGTTTATTACTAGCCTTATGGTTAATAATTACTGCATTTTGGGCAAACAGCAGTAGTAAGCCCCTCTAACAAGTTCTGCCTGGGCTTGTGTTGAAGCTCTGCCAGTTCCCCGTATGGATACTAATAAAGCTCGTGAGTTATTTTGATTGTCTCATTCCTTCAAACATTTATTGATTTAAATCATTTCGTTCTCAGTCACAGCAGACACTGGGGAGCTGATGGTAAATCATACCATCTCTGGTACTTGAGTTGGCTGTAAATTTACCGTATCTGGTAGTCTTGAGCTGGCTATAAATTTCTTTTTGTGCTCCTGAAGCTTGGCTGGCTGTGGAAAAGCCGGCATGCGTTGTGCTGCCGTATGCTTGCAGAGTCAGAGCGCGTTTTGGTGCCTATTTCTCATTTAGCCTCAGCGTGGTAGAGCCCCTTCCAACTGTTAGGGTTCTCCTCTGCCATCCCCTTAAAAAAAACCCTGCATCAACAAATAGCGTAGGTTAAGAGCAACATCAAACGCGGCTTCAATCTCCTCTCAGTCAGAATTCCGCCCCGGAGCAGCTCTGCGCGTGTTCGCTTTCTAAAAGACTCTGTTCCCACTATGATTTACACCGTCTTGCCTTCAGTAATGTAAAAAATAAATCTCAGCTCTGCGAGATGAGATCTTCCCTCCGAATGAATAAATTTCCCTCCTCCAAAGAGTGAAGTGAGAACAGGTGCTCGGATATATGAACGTATGAATCCACTGGCTTAAAATTAAGTGCGCAGGTGGATTAACACAATTCTTTCCACCGCGCTTCTTGTTACAAAGTAAGGCTACACGATATTAAGCAGTCAACATCCTAAATCAAATAAAAATTTCCTGTTTTCAGCCTGAAAGGCGATTATTTCACATACAGCTGGTTGTAATTTTTCAAGAGAAAACTAGTAGTGACAAAGCCTCTTGCTTAAGAATATTTTTATAAATTATATTAAAATCTTATAACAGGTTTTTCTTCTTAATAAAATGGATGAAACATCGAACATTTTCAAGCACTGAACAGTTCGATATGAAAAAGGTATTTTGTTATTTTCTTGCAAGGCAGGGGAACTATGAAGTCTCCCCATATTCTTCTTTCTGCCTCCTTATTTCCATGTGAAGCGATAGTTTATCCTGGGGAATCCCATCCAACCAATACAGCTTCATTACTTTGAGGTTAGTCGTTTTTCAGATAAATGTGAAAATGTGGTTGCTATCCGAAGGTAAGTCTCTGCCGAAGGCGTGATTTCCAGCACAGGGAGACATTTCTGCTCTCACAGTAATTTAGCCAGCTTGTGCAGCAGTAACATCAAGGTGACAAAAGCACAGAAGGATGACTTCTGCAAAACCACTGGCGATTTCAGGTGCTTGGATGGCAGCATTTCACTGTCCTTCCCTCCCCTGCTTCATTCAGGTAGGTATTCATAAAGTCATAGGATCGTTTAGGTTGGAAAAGACCTTTGAGCTCAATGAGTCCAACCATTAACCTAGCACTGCCAAGCCCACCACTAAACCATGTCCCTCAGCACCGCATCTACCTGTCTTTTAAATACCTCCAGGGATGGTGAGTCAACCACTTCCCAGGGCAGCCTGTTCCAATGCTCGAAAACCCTTTCAGTGAAGTTTTTCCTAATATCCAAACTAAACTTCCCCTGGTGCAACTTGAGGCTATTTCCTCTTATCCTTTTTCTTGTTACTTGGGAGAAGAGACCGACTCCCCCCCCACGCATACCCCCTCCTTTCAGGGAGTTGTGGAGAGCGAGGAGGTCTCCCCTCAGCCTCCTTTTCTCCAGGCTGAACACCCCCAGCTCCCTCAGCCGCTCCTTGCAAGACTCGTGCTCCAGACCCCTCACCAGCTCCGTTGCCTGTCTCTGGACACGCTCCAGCACCTCAAGGTCTTTCTTGTAGCGAGGGGCCCAAAACTGGACACAGTATTCAAGGTGGCATTGTGTGGGCGTTTGGAATAAAGCAGTGGTAACCATTCACAGGTAACGCCAAATCGAAATTTGGTGGCTGGAAATGCGTTTTCTGTGAAAGAGAAGAAATTTCTTCAGCCTGTCCTATGCAATATTATAATATTAAATAAAGGCACGAACCTCTGGTCCCATTCTCCTATACCAGTTTTGGCTGTTCCCAGTGCAGACTCCCTCTGCCACAGTCTCCATCCAAGCACCAGCAGCCAGCCCTGTGAGGGACAGCCTGGAGCTTCTCAGCTCTGGCAAATCGACCCCTAATCCTCTGAAAACGGGGACTGTGAGTGGGAGCTGGCATCCAAAACATGTCTGAGGGCAGAGTGAGCTAATCGGTTGCATTTGGACCTCAGCATGCTGCATCCGTGCCTGCTCTTCATAGCCAAGCAGCAAACAAGACCTGGGACTGTCATTGCCCCTTTGGACTTCAGCAAACTTTGAACTCTCAATTTCAGGCGATGCTTGAAGGGAGAAACCCATACCCTGGGGAGGGAGTAGCCTGTCCTTTAGCCTAAGTGAGTCTATCGATGAGGAGAGGATGAATATTGTTCCTCAGTGCTCAGTGCTCACGTCTCTGCACCCCATGTGACTTTCCCCGGTCCTTTGTGGCCGTAACGGTGTCACCTCTTGCCCCTCTGTACCGAGACCACACGTGTGTATAAATGACCACAGCCATGAACGGTGTCACAGCTCATATACCACAGATTGGCTTTCTCTTCTTTGGTGAGTCCTTCAAAAATGTTAATTTTGTTTTTTGTGGGGCATCTGCTTTTCCATGGGGAACATCGCCGTGCCGACTTTGTTCAGCAGCCGCAGCCTTCGAGGAGACAGCTGGGGATGCTGTCACCCTAAGAAATACTGCTCAGCAGCCAGATTATACGCCATGAACCATTTCTTCAGGGAATCCATCTTAAACTCATTTTAGGCTAACACTGTCAGAGCCATATATTACAGAAAGGGGCAGCTAACCCTTTAGATCTGCTAAGTGTGATTGAAACCCATTACTCACTTTCTCACTACCTGGACCGTTTTATCCAAGAAAACAATCGTTGGGGGGAAAAAATCTCGCTATGCAGACTAACATAGAGCAATGTTAATGATCCAAAAGGTTTCTTTGCCCTGACTTCAAACTAGACCCAGCTGCCAGAGGGAAAAGCACAGAGAATGATCTGTTCCAGGGTGCGCTCAGACGTTTTTCAAGTCAAACAAATTTTGCCTTAGGACATTAAAGTATTAACAATATTGGCAGCATCAGTACAAACCCGAGTATTGATTCTTTGTCAATAAAGTGTTTTTTCTTGATGACAAGACCACGCAATGTGTTTTCTCTGTGGCCACATGCTGTGAAGCTGAGAGCATTTCGGCAGGAGCAAGCCCTTGGGGAAGGCAGGCGCAGTGCATGAGGGTCTGTTCATTTGTTAAACGAGCACCGTATCGTTAACTAAAGCCTCACTCGGGCTGGGGAGGGAGGTTGTGAGGAGTGAGGGTCAAATGAGATGTTTGTCAGAGGGCCGTAGATACCCTGTATAATCTAATAAAACCAACAGAATGGAAATGAGAGAGAAGCCCCCTGGTAGCAAAACACTGGTGGAAGTTCTCCATAACCAAGAACACTCTCTTCCCATATACTTCAAAACCTGTCCTAATCCTAATTCAGCAGAATTATTTTTGGCTATTTTCCGGAGTTTTTTTTTTCACCAGTCCAGGTTTCCTCTAGGCTGAGAAAGATGCTTGCTAGCGGGTACCCTTTCAGATGACAAGTACAGATGATTAACTGTCCACCAGTCCAACTGGTGGACAGTTAAAGATACTGGCAGAGCAGAGAGGTCCAAGTGTGGTGTGGGTAGCATCACAGTGCTGTGGGAGGATCCTGCCTATTCCTTTCCCCTTCCCCTTCACCCCTTTTCCCTCTTTTCTTCACTTCTCCCCCCTTTTCCCTTCCCTTTTCCCTCCATTTTTCCTCTTATTCCCCTTTCCCCCCTTTTTCCCCATTCCCCCCCCTTTCTCCTCTTTTCCCTCCATTTTTCCTCTTATTCCCCTTTCCCCCCTTTTTTCCCCCTTTCCCCCCTTTATTCTGTTCCCTTTTCCCTTCTGATTTTTGTTCAGTTCAGGGCCTTCAAAACAGTGGCTAGCTATGGGGAGGAGGGGAAAAGAAGGTTAAATATTTTTTATTTGAGAGCACTGGGAGCGTTGCTCCTCCTGCATCGCCTTTCTCAGCCCCTGCCTGCTCCAAAGTCAGGGAGAACTTGCTCTTGGAGGGAGCAATCCTCTCTCCTTGTGCATTCACAACAGTTCACAATCCAAAAAGCATCTCCTTTTCCAGCTTTTCTGCTCTTAGTTATTTCTGCCTTCGTTTAGTGCTACGAAGGCTCAAGACTGGTATCACCCAAACTGGAGAAAGCCTCCCATCCTCATGGCATGGCTCTTTGTCTTTTAGTTTTGCTATTAATGAAACAATCTCTCTGCTTAAAAATGGAAATGCTAGTTATTTACCTTTTTAAAATAAAGATCTGTGGTAACACCCAGTATTAGATTTGTCACATTACCACACATTGATCCTGTAAACTGGGGAAAAAAAAAATTACCCCAACCATCAAAGATAAAGCCAACCCCCCTGATAGAATCAGGCTTGTTCTACGCAAAAATGAACACAAATGGGATTGTTATATTGCGGGGTGAAATGATACGGTATGACTCCAAAAATAAATGCCTAGAGAGAAAAATAGAAGTGATTTTTAGATAAAAATCACATTAATAATGCTTTCCCCATGCAGGAAAAAAAAATGATTTTGTGTTTGAGTCTGCTATTGTAGGAGCAGATACCACTGATCCACTCATTCATTTGGGCAGGGCTCTCCGGAAAGGTCTGCCGGTGGGATGAATACGGATTGTTAGCATTCACGAAAGGCCCTCGGTGCTTTGTTGCCAGGAAACAGTAAGGCAAGTATAGGGATGCCAGCTTGATGATGGGGATAGCGGGCAGCCGCATTAATCGCGTGCTTTGCAGACACGAGATCTCTATCGTTGGCAAACACGAATTCCTGCACAAGCTGGCAGAAATTTCAGAAGGTCGTTTCCCTAATGGTTTTGTAGAGATGTGGAACATTAGAAAATCTTCAGCCAACAACAGCATCATGTTAGAGCTCTGGAAAACTTCCTCTACCCCTGTAGAATAGGGTTTTATGGGATATTATACTCGTGCGTAAAGTATTTGTGCTGTTTGCTTTTTAGGTGAGGAGACTATGACTAAGGTGACTTGCCTCAGCGAGGATCAGGGACCGTCGAGTGTTACCGTTAGATGATAAGCAGAGGGATGCTCATATTTTTACTGTAAAAGGAAGAATCTGGTAAAAAGAGATGGAGCTTTTCTAGATAGGCTTGCCTGTGAGCAAAAGTAAGACACGATCTTTGGCAAGTCCCAAGGGTGGGGATGCAGTGGTCAGGATTTTACTTAATTTTGAGGGCTTTCATTTTTGTTTCTTGTGTGCAGTACCTTCTAGTGTTCACCCAGTGGGAAAGACATAAGGTTCATAGTTGTGCATTCATAAAATGGTGGAGTTTCTTAAAGGTTTGTCCCATACAGGGTACTTTATGTTGCCCTGCTGCCTTTCAAGGGATTAGCGTCAGTTCCTAGTAAGGGTAATGAAATCTTGTACAGTTTTCTGATTCCACTTCTTTGGTTTTTACCACTCCTTCTGAATGGTTTATTCAAATGGGTGTAATAGGAATAGAGTGAACTACAGCAAAGACTTCAGAGAAGTTGAGAATAATTTTTTTTTTCTTTTTAAAGCAACAGCTATTCTTCACTCTGACCAAACACTTGTCCTTAGGCTGGAATTTCCAAGGCAGGGAAAAGCTCCAGGAAATCTCAGTGCCCTTGAGCTCTGCTGGACTCTCACACAGGAGACTCCTTGCAAGTCAGGGGGCTGATTATAATGGAAGTCTGAGCCAGCTTTTAGGCCTTCTGTTCTTTAATCTTCAAGAAAAGCAATCTCTGTGTGTGTGGCTCTTCTAAAATGGCGCCGCATGTGTTTTATAAATGCTCAGTGGAAAGTACAGCTCGGCTGAAATGGCACTGGGGATAAGGACGGAGGTGTCAGCAGCGGCAGCGCGTCTCCTTGACCATCACCCTGGAAAGCTCGCTCACCTTACAATGGATGGACTGCCATTTGCGTGTCTTCGATTGCAATCACTCCGAAAGCAGCAAACCTATTTCAATATCTCGTTCCTAATTATTCAAGTAGCCACTTCTCGAGAAATGTTTAAATTTGTCATAATGCTCAAAACTCGCCCCGACGGGAAGCGACGCAGAACTCCTGAGTGCTGCTCTGGGGTCGCGTGTGGAGAGGCTGTCTTGTGCCGTCCCTTCAGAAATTACATACCGTGATATGACATTTCCTTTTAGCAATCTTGGGAAGGTCTTCCAGTGCTGATAGCAATCATCTCCAAAGAAAAAAAGTGCACTAACCTCTGGTAAATATATCTCTCAAGAGAAGCAAAAACAATCTCGTGAAAGGTATTACCTGGCTTCTGAAGGAGGGGGCCGGGGTGATCACGCCTGTCATTTTCACCTTTCCAGCCGATGGGATGTGAAAATGGGGAGATTAAAGAGGCAGAGCCGGTTCATTGGAGGGGAGCTTCTGAGAGGGGACAAAGCAGAACATGAGAGAGCCCCAAAGCACTGTGTTTGCCTTCGTGCTAGAGGCCTCCTCTAAACGGATTCAGGGAGAAAGGGAGAAGTGAAATGGTTCTCTGGAAGACCCTATGAACCAGATGTAGATGGCTGCATCTCTCTAATGGCGAGTGCTTTCTTGCTGCAGCTGCCTACCGCCCTGCCTTTAGGAAGATGCCTTTCCTCAGTGAGATGAATGCCGACCTTGCGCTGACTTTGTGGTGGGTGGACACCTGGAAGATGCCTGTGGTGGAGCGACCAAGTGAGCTACCCTTAGTCAACGGGACTTCTCTTGGGTCTCTGTTATTTGACAGGTCATTTAGGGCTCCGTTACAAACAAAACGGTTGAAAATTGTGATCGTATTTAGCCTGCAAGAACCATCATTGTCCAGGGCTGCTTCTCCTTTGCTATGAGTGTGCAGGAAGACACTGATTACCGCTGCTTTTCCACATGGGATTAGCAACGTGTCTTCTGACTCTACGCTGTTATGAGGTGTTTCATTTCAGCCTTTGAACGGTAAATACACCTTAAAATTACACCGGCTTAAATTTCAGGACTTTATTGATTTACTAGACTCAATTTCATACATGAGCAGGTTGGTTTTTGTTTAGAGGCAGGGCACATTTCTGCGTGGCATGCCAGATGGGGCAGGTATACGAGATAACACCCATGCAGGACATTATATCGTTAGTCTTTTGCTTCTTTTTAAGCAATGGGAGGATTAGATGGGGGGGATGCAGGGGGCTGTTCCTTGGTTTTCTAACGCGACGTGCACCAAGCTCTAGCTGTGCCCTTTCCATCAAGTCCGTGTGACCCAGGTGTTGGGCTGTCAGCATATGGTTCATAAAACCTCTGTTCATAAAACCTCTGCTCTCGCGAGCTCATTGACTTCTTGTGTGACCATGTGCATCTCCTTTCCCATCTTTTCCCTATCCTCTTTTCCCTGCCTTCCCTATTCAGCCGCAAATTCCTGGCATGGAAGGAGCCACACTACAGCCTGTCTGCTGCCATGGGCTTTCTGGCTTGAGTGAGTGGATACTCCAGCCATTTTATATAGCAATATAAACTGTTATTGCCAATAACAATATTAACATATTTATCCCAAGGCAAGGAGGGTAAACATAAATTCTCTCTGGCAATGCTTATCATCTGAAAGTGTGTGTACAACAATATCCCATGTAAATTTTCAAAATGTGCCATCATCATTATAGCAGCAATGATGCTTCTCACAGCCAAGATAAATGCCATCAGCTTTTTTTAATGCAGTCAAGTATCGGTGAAATACTGTCTTACTGTTTTATGTGTTTATATGCACAACTTTTTTTCCAGTAAGAAAGTGATATTCCTTGAAATAACTGACACACTGGTTATACCTCATATCAAATATGGGAAACTGTATCAACTGAAATACTTAGCAAAAATGTGTTCATATCTCCGTGTTACTTCCAGTTTGAACTCTAGCAAAGAATGGCGACTTTGTAATGTAATCGTTATATGGCAGATTAGAAATGGGTCTTGTGCTTTTTCGCCGGATCAGTAATTCAGCCAGTGGAAAGGCTGCTGGCCCCTCTCCAACGAAGTCATTTCGGTTTTGAAACAGATGATTCTCCCTGTAGCTCACGCGGGAGGATGTGCAAGGTCTCAGCGTGCTGCCTTCCACCAGCAACATTAAATCTGGGACCGAGACATTGCTAAGCAGAAAAGTAGACACTTGAAATGAAAAGCAGTTTCGGGTCTTTTTCACCCTTTCTTTTCTGGCGTGGTATGATTTATCTCCATGCCAGGTTTGGTTTTTGGTTTGTTTTTTTTTAATGAGAAGCAGCGGCCACTAGAGGGAGAATAGGTTGCGCGTTTGATTTGTACATGCATACTTCTTATTCATGTTAAATACATCTTTTATATGCAGTTACTGACACATAAAACCTGTTTTTCTTGTTCTGGTTTGTGTGATCCTAATCTAGTTTTATCTCATTGCAGAAGCACAATGAAGTAAGAATGACTAGCTGTAGTTTTATTAAAATACTTTGCTTGGCTTGATTAGAGTGTAAATTGCAGCAAGCATTGCCTAATGCCCTTTGCGGATATTACTAACAGAGAAATAAGGTTGTAAGTTGAAAGATTACTTGATAATAAACGAGTAATTTCTTATTATTAAGGGTTATTTCTAGAAGGAACTAGGACCAGGTAATGCTGGCAACTTGGAAGAAAAAAACCTTTCTGGTGGCGTTTAGTTTCTTGCTAAATTCTCCCCAAAATGCTTTTTTAAATAAACACCAATCCCCAGATTTGGTTTTTTTTTCTGGATGGGCTGTTCGGTGACCTCATCCCAGCACCTCTTCCGCTCACGGACAGTATATTTTGCATCAGTGAATGCAGAGAGGCATCTAAAGCCGCCTGCTAAGGGCTGTGTTTGGGAGCGTGTTTCGCAGGCTTGGTACCCTGTCACACCGTACAGGGATGCCCTCTTCGTGGAGGCTGCTTCACAGCTGGAGCATCACTGACGGCGATTTTGGAGGGCGCACCAACCTCTACCCATCCTTTCAAAAGAGGCCAAGAAGTCCCGCAGTCCTTTCAGCTCTGAAAAATTCCGTGATTCCGCGATTCTTACTTCTTATTCAGGCAAAACCAGCCTGCGAAGCCCACAATGAAGCTCATTTTAGCTTGTGGACGATAAAAGAGGAATCACTTCAATCGATCCCCAGGGGGTAGGCAGGAACTTCAGGGAGGGATGTAAGCAGTGGTCTTCCCGTCATGTCCCCCCGACGGGCTGAGTCCTCCCCTGTCCACCCCGTGCAGAAGCACAGCTGGTATTCATCCGTCAGTCGTTCTCCTTCCACCAATGCTTCCTGGTGGGCTCCTTTCTTCAGCAGGAGCCCGCCTGTCCCCCCCGCCAGCCCCAGGCAGCAGTCTCTCATCCCACCCTTGCTTCTGTTTGCTGTTTCTTTCCTTGCCCTCTCTTTTGCCCCTTGAAATTCTCAGCGGGACTGGCGTGCTGGCACTCTGGGTGGCGGACTGGGCTTGCTAGACTGATTAGAAAGAAGGTTATGTTTATTTTCATGAGCGAGTATCAGTAAACTGGCTTTCCAGGCGGCCTAAATGTTTCATTCTGGTCAAGAGGAAGCTGTAGATCCTTTGAAGACATGTGTGCCGCCTTTCAAGTACTTGCTAAAATAGTTTGTTTATGGATATTACCATATTCAGCAGCTCAGACCTACACTGTTTCTTTCCCTGGGGATTACAGATAAAGCCTTATCTTATTAAGAAGGCTGACCCGTACTCCAGTCTATTTTTCTGCTGATCCTAATCTTAACATTAAATACAACAAGATTTCATGTAGAAGCAGTGTATTAGGACATAAATGTGCTCTATACTAACAGAGTAATCTCTTTATTTCTCTCCAAATTTGGCTTATCCAAATCCTCCAAGAGTTTTCTCAGGGAGCATTATTCCAAGAATCTATTTGTCTGCTTTTCCCTGTAGATATTGAAGTCAGTACAAGATTTCTCAATGCTTTTCAGTGTTTTACTTTCAGCTTTGCATCAATTTATATTTTCCTAGGTTGTTGTTACTTTATTCAGAGCTTGACTATAACGCTCACCTTCATTCCCATTGGAAATCCATGAACTGCTAAAGATTACACTCAAACTGAGTGTAAAATACACGCGGTGATACTTTTTTCTGCCCACACTTCCAGTGTCCAGTCTCAAGCAGTCATTCATTAACAGTTAGCCTAAACCCACAGTATTAAGCACTCACTAATTCCCACCCTGAACCTCTCTAGGCAAAGATAAAGGGACTTTCTGCAATGAGAAGAAACAGAAATAACATTGGAAATGCAGAAAGAAAGCTTAATTACTTTTCCGTTCCTGTATGCCATCAACCAAACCTTCTCTGGCCTCCAGGAAAGCTTCTCATATGTTTTAGTTTCTTCCAGGCGAACCATGGCCTCCGTCTGCAGCCTGATGTACCCCAAGGTGGAGACCTGAAGGACACTTTCCTGCCTTGAACCTAGATACCCTTACAGCAACCATAGCTGAGCTCCTCGGCTTAGCAAGCCAGCGAGATGCCCTTCAAGGCCTTTATCTCTTGCTTGGCGAGGACGTGGGCATCAGCACCATAGAATCATAGAATCACAGAATGGTTATGGGTTGGAAGGGTCCTTAAAGATTATCTAGTTCCACGCCCCTGCCCTGGGCAGGGACATCTCCCACCATACCAGGTTGCACAAAGGCCCGTCCAGCCTGGCCTTGAACCCCTCCAGGGATGGGGCAGCCACATGTGTTTTGCGTGTCTGGATGCAGGGCGAAGAAGTGATTCCAGCTGCTAATCTCTTTGGTCCCGCCAGCACTGTGGCTTGTTGAGGTGCGGCGTGGCTTGGGGTGCGAGATGGCAACAGGTAGGTGCTCAGTCTCGCGTTTCACTGAAAAGTCTGGAAGAGACTTTGCAGCCTCCAACCCCCTCCATCTTTAATGCCAGTAAAGGCAATAAAAGGGGTCCTGGAGTGAGGAGTGAGGGGTTTTTTAAAAAGCCAGAAGTAAATGGCAGTGCTGTACACAAGGAATTTCCTTGTCCTTGTGGCTAAAACTACACTGGCCTACCCAAGAACTTGGCCCTGACCTAGCCTTGAAATATGTGCTGGTTTTGATCCCAAGTAGTGACATGTTGATGTGTTGTGTAAATCCCAGGGTGCTGCCGAGAGAACATCTCCAAACCCGGCACTGCGATAATTCATTAAACATTGTTAGATCTTTTTGCGGCTTGCTTTCTTATCCAGCCCTGTCATATTGCCTTTTGGACGTAACAGATTGCCTCTGTGTTAATTGAATGATACAACAGAAAACAGAGCAAACGAGAGAGCTCAGAGGCTGCCACCGTCCATGTATTGTAAATAATAAGAACTCGATAAGGAAAAATTATCGGAACATCTCCCTATTATACTTAATAAAGGAACAACAAATTGCTACGTTCTTGGATGGTCAGGAAAAATAATGAGTTGAACAATAGACAATCTCATTTCTGTTTCCAACTGTGCAGAAATTAAATGTCAACTGCAACCACTTATTCTTCGTTTCCACTTCTCTGTACCATACTTTTCCTTGTCAGGCTCCTTAACTGAAAGCAAAGTGGGAGAGGGGACAAAAACAACCTCATTTCTAAGAAGCCGACAACAGGTTTAAAATGCAGGGGCATGCTCTGTGAAACTCACGAGTGCTTTTCGTGATGAGAAAAGTTTCTGTGTAGGGCAAACTTCCATCGTGCAAAGCCATCTCCCATTAGTATTTCAAAATAGAAATTAGGTGGCTGTGTTTTCACGGTTAAAGTTCGAGGTGACAATCGTGTGTCAAAGGAGAAAGTTGTCTCCTATAGAATATATATATGAATATAAGCAGTACGTTTGCTTCTCTGTTGTGGTGTACCTTATTTGCTTATTCCCACGTGAATTATGTCTCAAATGCTTTGAAACTAAGCGGAGGTGGAAAGCACAGCAAAAGGAAAATCAGCTCACAGAAGAATTAATTAAGCAATTAGCAGTAGATGAAAGCAGCAGAGAGGCCGGTGACTTTGTGGTTCAGCTCTAACTAAGCTTTGGCTGAAGCTTCAGTTCTGGATCAAGCCTAACACAACAACTTGAAAACGATGATGTGTGCCCAGCGGTTTGAATCTTGGCTTGATTAATTCCCCCAGATGATCAAACTCAAAGGCTATTTACAATCCGTTTCTTCTTTTGTGTGGTCGAGCAGACCTCAGGAAATTTTTGGTGTGGACTTTGGTGTTTCCCCGTCCTGCCACAGCTGCACCACGGCAGCCTCTCGGCTCCCTCTGAGGTGGGGCAGGGACCTGTGTCGGCTTCCCCACCCCAGCGCAAGAGCCTGGGTTATGGTTTGAGGAACACACCACAATTTATTGTCATTTAGACAATCATTCTCTCACCCGATGAGCCCTCCCCACCCAGGAAGGGGAATCGGGGAAAAAAAAAAAGGAAACCCGAGGGTTGAAATATAAACAGATTTAATAGAATTAGACTAAATAATTAACATTGATAACACTGAAGAGCCAATATTGATCCCTACACCAACATAAAGTACACAAGGATTATACCCAGCCCATTCCATCAGCAGGCAGCTGTGCACTCCCCGCAGTGAACAGCCAATGTGGGACACTGCGGGCGCTGCGGCCTCGGGAGGAAGGGAAGGGCTCAGGGATCTGGCACCGGGGCAAGGAGTTCTCAGGATGGCAGCCATCATAGAAGAGGGAAAACTCAGCAAACTTTCTAATTTCTATTGAAAGGGATGTTCATGGTATGAAATAATCCAGCTTGGGTCAAGTGCCCGGGTCTCGCTCCTCCTCATCCCCGCACCTGGCTAACTCAAAAACTCCAGAGACCTCGAAACCCGCACACCATAGCGGGCTATAAAGTAAATATTTTCACAGATTCAGACACTAGAGTCTTCTAAAAATGCAGTATTCCCTAGCATTAGAAGAGACCTTAGCAAAAAGTAAAATTACTGGAAAACAAATTACTCCTGTATCACTCAAACCAGGACAGCCAGTGTGGCTGTAACCACTTTGCACCCTCCCTCATGGCTCAAGTGAAGGTCTGTGTAAGGGGGTGCCAGCGAGGACACCCTTCAACCCAGCTAGCCATTTCCTTCTGTCCTCGGGCCAGGAGTTTGGAGGATCCCTGCACGTGTGCTGTCTGCACCGGGAACAGGCCACTATCTCCTGTCCCAACCTCTCATGACGCAGCCTCCAAACCTTTGTGATGGGCACGGGGCTCTCCAGGAAGGGATGCACCTGGAAAGATGGGCAGCAGTCACCGACCACCACACCCAGCTGCTGGACGAGCTGCTGATGGTCCCTCTGCCAAGCGCGGGAGGAACGGTCACGGTCCCATTTATATTATCACCATTGTAACTGTGAAGGTCAGCAAGAGGGCTGGATGCAAATGAAAACGGACCCACTAGCATTTAATTTAAGCTAATTTCCCAAACTGTGGCAAACAGAGGGCTGGCACACAGCCTGGCACGGCAGTGGCACCAAAATGCTCCCGTGTCTTCTGCAATTGCTGCTGCTGCTCTACCCGAATGCTGGGGGTGATGCTGGCACCGCCAGCTCCAGGAGACCCCCAGGGCTGCCCCAAATTCTTCGCTCCCACCCTCAGCCACCTGCGGCATCCTGGCGGACGGACTGGCTCGACGCCCACGGTGTTTCATTTAAAAGAAAAAGGCAACTGCTGGAAAGAGGAAGGGGGAAACGCCAAACCCCAGCCCCAGTGGTAGCCCATTAAAACCGCACAGCTCCCAAGGAGAATTTCAAGCTGACAGCTTGATGCTTATTGACTTGAAACTGCATGCTGAGACCTGCTGGAAAGGGGATAATTCTCCTGGTTTAGTGTGGATTCATGCAGCACTTGGTTTAGTTTTTAATAGAGTGAAATCCTTTCTTTTTCAGCCATCGGGTGGCTCTGTTTGCACCTTCCATCAGGAAGCCGTAGTGAAGCCCTGGGGCTAGCAGGGGGGCACTCGTCCCCTTGAGAAGTTATCCATGGCAAGCTCCTCCGTCTGAACACGGAGAGTTCAAACCAGAGATGTACAGCTGCATTTTGTGCAAAGTGGGTATGAATATAGACCCAAAACTTGGCTTGGGAATGAGCTCCGGAAAGCAAAATGTGCGTATGGATTAAAAGGACCCTGTTTGTGTGCTGCTGGGAACAGGCAATGCTGTTTATTCCTAATGATTTTGACAGGTTGGATAATCAGAGCAGCCCAAGGAGGAGGGCGATTTCCCTGGATGAGATGAAGGAGTTCACACCCCATCTTGGCGGGGACAGCAGAAATGACATCTGGCTCTGCGTGGCACGTCGTGTGTGAAAAGCCCCACAGAAGCAGGCTGGAGGACGATGCTGAGCAATGGTTCCCAGGAATGGAGAGAAGGATAACTTTCCCGATGGATAGGGCCATGACGAGAAAATACCTTCTCCCAAATATTGGCCATGGAGGACCCTCTTAATCTCTTCAGTGGCGAGCGCTAGGCTTTCTGCATCAATTAGCAAATGCAAAGTGAACAGAGGCTGATGGTGAGCTCCAGCCCGACAGCAAGTCCCATGGGATGGGGAGATGCCCATCCGCCCGTACCCTCCATCGTCTGCCAACTGGAAGGGTATCTCAGCACGCTCAGGTAGAAGTCATGGTTGATGTCTCCTTTCTTGGAAACACATTTCAAACTCCGATGGTAAAAGAGGATGGTGGCAGGTAAAATGTAACCGTTGTCTGAGTCGTTAATTCCTGCCCTTCTAGGCTATTTGCATATGAACACAAGGAAAGGCATCATCGTCAGAGGGAGTGGAAGGGCTTGAATGAAAGACTTTGCACCACTCATTATTAGTAAGGTCCAGCCTGTCATCTCCTGGGCTTGGAACCTGTTTTGCAGCACCAGGAAACGAGGGTATGTGCCTGAAGGTGTTTCTGACCGAGAAGGTCCATCGCAAGAGGTCAATTAGGAGCAGGAAGGAAGTGCAGCAGCCAGTGGTCAGGAGTCCGTCAGGTGCCTGTCTCCTCGCCAGCAGGCTGGAGAGCCGCAGAAGCTCCAGAGATCCCACCTCTGAGTCCAACCGTAATTTCTACCACAGGGGGAACTGGCTTTCCCAACTCTGAGTGAAGGGTAGCAGAGAGGCTCTTTGTGCTAACAGAAGGAAAAACCTTGGAAATGCTTCATTAACCATATCTGAGCCACGTGCTTATTAAAGACACTTATGCCCAAGGAGTGGAGAAATATTTGGGAATGTGTGTGCTTTGGGTTTGATTTGGATGTGGGTTTACAAACTTTGCCAGGTGTTTCTGAGTGCAAAATATTTAGTATTTAGAAACTGACAACCGTATTTTCCATCCAGTTTTTAAGGAAAGGACTTTGACAGACTTGGTGGGGGGATATGTATATTTACATACCTTTGTATTTGCATTTTTTGGATCGATGTTTACAAACTGTCATCTGTGTATGGAAGTCTCAAAAATATCCCTTTCTGGAAAATTTTGTAGAAGTCAGGCTGGGAACCGAGTGACTTTCCTAAAGCCTCAATCCTTCGAACATCCACCGAATGGCTTCATTACAGGAGGCAGCCCTAAGAGAGCAGCCTTCTGCCTGGCTCCTCCTCTCGTAAAACTTAACTTGTTCATTACTGAAACTGCAGGAGATGTTAGATACGGTGTGTAATAATTTAATGTGGCTGAACCAATAAGAATTTCAAGCAAAATATTAACTTTTTGCTGAAGCAAGGGGCAGAAGAGACAGTAACGGGTCAAAGGAGCAAACTGTGCTGCCTATGGATGGATGTTAAAGCCGGGCAAATAGCGCTGATGCTAAATGTGTCTGACTCGAGCAATATTTAACCACGTTCTGCTTAGTTTTACGGAGCAGACTAATTTATCCCACTTCCCTGGCTATAATTTGCGTTATATTGGATGACAACCTGAGCGGAGCCAGGCCCCCTGACCCTGCCACCGGGTCCTGCCGTAACCATCCAAGCACGGGATGCTGGTCACAGCCCGTGGCCAAGGTTCAAGGTGCTGCTGGACAAAACCAGGTCTGGCTTTATTCTCCACAGGCTGCCTGCAGCGGTCGTGTCCTGTCCCGGTGAAGGAAAGGCATTTCTGAAATAGCCAGGCACCGGGAGTTGCAGGAGGACGGGAGAGCCTGCGAATGTTTTGCTGCTTCATGCTGGGAATGCTGCGGGTGCCTTCAGCTGCTCCAGCTCCCACCTGCAACGGGCACTCGCTACACAAGTGGAAAAGTGTCTTCCATTTCACAGGAGGATCCGTGCGGGTGGAGAAGCTCATTGTATCCCCTGATGGCTGGATGTCTCAAAACGCAGCATGGGGAGACACATTTACTGAACCGGACAGATTTCTGCAATAGCTTTGCTAATCAGGGGAAGGGGAAGCATGACTGTCTGAGAGGAGTTAGTAGATGCTCTACTAAGTACATATTGGTTGGCTTTTCTGGGACCCCTAACTGGTGTGGCAAATCATGACATTTTATTGTATTTCTTATTACTGCTTACTATTCTTTTATCCTATTATGCATGCATGTACACATCTATTTTTTTCTAACACACTTTTTAGCTCATTCTGTCTTTCTAATGTGTTTGTGCTATTCCCTGTCAGCTTGTCACATGTCTCCCAGGTCCTCTTTAAAGCTTCCAAGACACTTTTATCGCTTTGCCCGATGCCTTGGGGGAAGCCTCCTCCCCTGCACGTTTGGCTGCTGCAGCGTGTCAGCTCCCGCGCTCACCAGGGTGACCCGGTCCTCGGCTGGTCTTTAAGCAAATCTCTCTCCTTCTGTGATTTCCTAACGCCCCCATTCTTTCTCTCCCACTGAGACACCTCTCTGGCATAGCACAGTTGATCCCTTCCTCCTTTTTTTGTGCTCCTGTGACCTCTGGTCCACGATACTCTGACACTGGTGCCGAAACTTCTCCCAACTCGTCTTCTTTTACCCTTGGAGTTTGTCTCAGCACCACAAACTCTGGCTCCCTCCTTGCATCTTTCCCCCAGCGTTGTCCTCTCACGTCACCAAAAACCTCAGGAAAAATCCACGTTATGAATCGGCTGCTTTATTTTCCATCTCCAAACCTCTAATATGGCTTTTAATCTCTGACTCTCAGGACAGAGGTCCCATCTGGCTTTTGAAAGCCTCCTGAGTCTCTAACGGCATGCTCTTCTCTCTCTTTCTGCACATATTGTTCCTTCTTCCTTCTTTCCTATTACCAGCCCTGTATTTCTTCCTCCCTTCTTCTCTTTTAAGCTGCTGCACCAGTGACTTTGTAACCCCTTGCCCCAGACCTCTCTTGTTCTCATCCCTCCTCTTCTCTTTCTCGAGCAAATTGAACATGTAATAGTTTCTCTTTTGCTATAAAACCACCCCCTGGACCTGACCTCTCTCTTCAAACATCACCTCATCTCCCAGTTGATCTGATGCACTGCAGGGGACATCACTTCTCTGGCTTCTTTCTTCCTCCTCTCCTTTCTCCACCCTGTGGCATCTCTTTTTGCCCTGGTTTTCAGCTGTGTTTCTGTGTCCAGCGGGCTTCCATCCGGTCCCCCTTTGACCACCTCCAGCAGCCAGTCACTCTCCAAATCTCTTCTGTCCTGGCTCACTGTGTTCCTCTGACCTCCTCCTAGTGCTTCCCCTGCACCTCTGGGGTGCAAACCTGGGGTCCTTCTGGCTCTCGCTTTCCCTTCTCTGCTCTCCTCCTTTTCTCAGGTCATCTCATTCATCTATGTGATCCCAATTCCCAATTATAATTGCTCATCAGCTGATGTTTTCACTGTCACCCCCCCGCCTTTCTTCATTCCTTCCCCTTTTTGGAGACAGTTATTGGTAGGAGTCATCTCTAAAGACGAGGTCCAAAAAGGTCTGAGACCTTCTCCTGTGTTTCAGCAATTGGTTTTTTGGCTTCTCAATCCAGTAACGCCTTAATGACTTGTATGCAACTCTGCCTTTGCGCAGCATTTTAAATGGTACCTCCATCCTGGGTGTAGTTTCCAGGCACCGAAAGCTCCAAACAAAGAAAAATATTTATTATTTATGATAACAATACTTATCCTTCCTTTTTAATGTTGTCTTCATCACAGTTACCCCTTACGAGCCAGACATCCTGCTGCGTCCGGGTCCTCCTAGTGCCGGCTGCTCCCCGGGGAAGGATGTGCGTCGCTGGTGCCGGTGGAGCTGTTATCCCTTCCCATGGCACCGGGACCATGTCTCTTTCCGAGGCCTCGTTAGGGTTTCTCATTACTTAAGGCGTCAGGCTGGTCCAGGCTGGGGCTGCTCCTCTCGGAAGGCAGCTGAGAGGGTGGTGTTGCGGGAATGTCCCTGTGGGCAGTGCGACACCATGGTAGGGGGCCGTGTCCAGGTCCTGTCCCCCATCCCGCCGTACCACCACGGTGGCAGCCCGGCCTTGCCGGCATCTCACCGGCATCTCACCGCTGGCGGCCTGGCAGAGTGCGACAGGGATCATGCGCACAGCTCTGTTTTAACACCTTCTCTTAAACATGTACGTATGTATATACATATATATGGATATATATGTAGATATAGATAGATATATATGGACATATCTCTATATATCTATATAGACATCTCTATCCCTCCATATATAGGTGTGTGTATATATATAAGGGTGTGCATATATACAGGGGTGTGTGTATACATAGGGATATATATATGGGGTGTGTGTATATATATGTGTGTGTGTCTATCTATAGACACCCCTACCTACAATCCTATATATATATCTATCTCCCTATATATAATGGGGAGAAATTTATTATAGGGGATGTGTATACAAATATATATGTATGTATATGCATATACACACAGCCCCCCCCGCCCCCACTATGTATAGGGGGAGATATATATGGGGTATACATAGAGGTATATATAATGGGGAGATATATATTTATGGGGGTGTGTGTGTATACATATGTATGTATACGTATATACACCCCCC
>VWZL01000808.1:279627-354775 GCA_013396915.1 Stercorarius parasiticus
CCCGGCGGGCGGGGCGCGGGTCGGCGGCCACGGCCAGGCCGGGCGGGGCGAGGCCGGGCCGGCCCGGCGGCTGGAGCAGGTGTGGGCCCGAGCGGCCCGGCGGGGGATGAACCATGGCTTCCGTGAAGGTGGCCGTGCGAGTGCGGCCCATGAACCGCAGGTGAGTGCGGGCCCCAGCGGCCTTTCCCCCGCCCCGCTGCTGAGGGGGCTGCGCCGTCTCGGGGCCGCCGCTCGCAGGGGGTGCGCGAAACTCCGTGTGCCGTTGCCGCGGCCGAGGCTGCGGGGGAGCTCCGCCTGGGACGGGAGCGGGTTCTCGGCGGGGGCTGAGTGGCGGCCGGGAGCGTTTCTCCTGCCGGCAGGCTGGGGAGCGGCTCCCCCGATGTTCTGGAAGATGGGGGCTCTTCCGGGGAAGTTCGGTCCGTTTGTCTGATCCTTGGAGAATGGCGAAAAGGCTACTGTGGTGAAGACGGGAAACTACTGAGAGGCGAGAGCCTGCCAAGGGTGTACAACCGGGCTTCTGAAATGTGAAAGAAAGCTACTTTTTTCGTCTCATGCAGCAACGGCAGCCCCTCCTACCTACTGGAAAGAGAGGAATTGTTGTCTAGCTCATTTGTAATGCCAGCTTTTGTGCGGGAGCCATTATGGTAAAGGTTATTAGTAGGCTGCTTAAGCCCGAAGTATAAAAGAGGCAGTCTGCCGCATTTACTATGTTGGCAAGAGTTTATCACCTGCTTACCTGAGATGTGCCCAGGAAATAAACACTTTTCTTAGGTGAAATAAATATGTAACATGCACAGTGGAGTTAATTTTTTATGATATAGTTTAAGAACCATACATAGAAAATGATCAGATTCTACTGGCCTAGCTCTTGCTTCTTCCCTTGTTCTGGAATGATGTAGCCAGTTAAAAAAAGTGTTTTAAAAGCACCGGCAGCCAGTCAGGCTCCCACCCTTCCTTTCACTTGATCTGATTCAGGTATGTGAAAAGCGGTAATTTGCCAGGTTCTGAAAGTCTGTTGATATCTTGCCCTTTTCAGTGGGGGAAGGACAAACCTTATGAAAATAAAGCTGATGAAGGTTGGAGGGGGAGCATGTTGCAGGTCAGTTTCAAGTACTTTAGGCAGTTTGATGGAGCCGAGTGGTTAGAGGTCAGGGTTGGTGAATAATCTTGTCACGCTCCCCTGCTCCCTCCCCTGAGTTTAACCATATGGTTCTTTGAAATTTTTAAAATTATTTCATATATACACTTCACTTTTCCTTCCAGAATCTCTGACAACAGGTAGCATAGGTCTTTAAAGTATTGATAAGGCTTGTTATTTGTAGTGTTTTGGTAGCATGGAGAAGTTTTGTTTGTGGACTAGAACTATGATCCGCTAAGAGATAGAAGAGAGAGGGAAATGGAAAGCATATGGCAGAAGGGGAAAGGGCTGGTAATTGTGATAGGCACTGGCAACACCAGCTCGTAAAGCATGAGTAGAATTTTGCAAGTGTTGTGGCAAAAGAATATAACTTGGATAGGGCTAGATCAGAGCATACCTAGAAAATGATGGAAATCGTGATATGATGGAAAAGAAAAACCTAAGAGCAGGGCAGGCCGAGGCATGGTGTGATCAACATGGTCTTTGACACCGTGTACTGGGTGGCACTGTGTAGGCTGTGAATAAACTTATTCTGAAAACTACTAAGTGTCTGACTATGGAAATAAGCAAACTGTGCAGAGCCTTCCAGTTCAGGAAGCTGGATTCAGTGTCATGGGATGTTGCTTCTAAGCCCTTCTAAGCCTTGACTTTTCACAGACACAGTTGCTCTTCCCCGTGGCACCCAGTACTGCAGCCTGAGAGCGGTACTGGGGTTGGTGGTGCTCTTCTGCTTCAGTCTGTGCTGGACTTGTGTGCTGTATATTGTAAAACAGATCCTAAGCCTTAGAGGATCCAATAGCTTTTCCTATTGCAATAGTGAAGGTATGGTGAACCTAACCCAGGAGCAGTAGTCATACTTTGCTCATATCGGTTTCCCTTGTACATGTCTTCTCTCAACCGTGTTCCCTCCTTCTTTATGGGTCACTGCAGTGTTTTACAGAGGAAGGACCTTTCTGCCAGTTCAAAGGAACTTTCCCAATTGGGTGTTCATGCTGCAGCACTTATTTTCAAAATCTTTAACGTGATACTGTGTAGAATTAAATTTAATTTCATGTGTGTCTCTAAATTTGCTTTAGTTTGTTCGAAGCTTAATCATATAATGCAGCTTATTTCATGAGTCATTTTTAATTAGAGAAGACAGAGTTAATGAATGGTTATTGGTAAGACTCCTGCATTATGGAGCAGTTGCGCTGTGTGGTGTCATAGCACTGCTAATTGTGTAATAAGTCATGAACATGGATCTTGGAATGAATCATGTGATAGGGAGGGGGTTGTTGTTTAAGGATTACTTGCTGTTCTGTTGCTTAGATGACAAACTTTAGTCCTGTTTTTTTTTTTTTTTTCCTGCTGGGATTTATTTTTAGTCTTAATGTTCTCTGGCTTGACCTGGAAGGAATTTGTTCATTTCAGTGCTGTTCTCAAAGCCCTTGACCATTCTTCTTAAAGTAGTTAACATCCCAAAGTGTGTTATGCAGAGGTTACACTAGAGGTTTTTGACTATATCTCTGGTAACGTAATAAAAAATGGTGTCTAATGGCTGTACAGTTACTGCTTTGAAACCGGTTGTGAGCGTGAGCTTAGAAAGTTCAGTTACTCGGTGTGTCTCCATCTTTCCTTTGGTTTCCTAATTCAATACCAAATTGCAATGACAGGCTTTCAGTCTGTGATTATATTTTGATGTTTCTGTAAAGGGGCTAAAAACCTGCCGGCTAGCAGAAGACTAGGTTTTCTTTATCAAGTAGAAATCTGCTGGGAGGTGAGGTTGGGTGGCTGATGTATTTTGCTCTAGCAAGTTAATGCTTTTGGTCACCATTATTTCTAAGGTTCGTTTTCCAAAACAGTTACTAGAAGAAGCACTCATCCTTGTAATTCGGAAGACTTGGCTCGAGAATCCCGTACCAGGTCCCACAAAATGCAGTTTCTCATCAGGATCCCATTGTTCCTCAGAATGGCCGTTTCCTGGACAAAATAATGGGATTATAGAGAAGTATAGTCAGCTTTGAGGCGCTTTTCTGTTCACTTACTGAACAGATGACTTTGGGTTACTGGTTACTAGTCACTGTCTTCTGCATAGTGTGAGATATTTGGGATCCTGTTAAGCCTAACTTAATTCTGGCTCTCTGTTTCGTATTATGTACTGCATCTGCACAGTGCAAAGAAATACATTGCTTTATGTTCATCTGCTCAGAAGAATGAGGGGGTAATTTTTTCTTACTTCCAATTCATGTCACCTTTCCTCTGCATGAAACCTAGAATTCAATCAGTGTTCAGGAAAACCACTTTTATACCTTTTTGTCAGGTAAATAAAACCATTTAAAGTATGCTAAATAAGAAAAAAATGTTTTGATATTTAATAAAGGGAATATCAACTTGATTCTTTCTGCTACTGTTGCCAACTTTTACTCCCGATAGCTCTGTTCTATTTGGCTTTTAGTTCATGAAGTAATAGAGGAAAAGAAGCTTTTTCTGATTTTTAACCTTTTTCATCTGTTTCTTGCATTGCATAAACTAATTATTTAACTGGTTGAGCAAACTAAATGGGAGTCATATGCTGTCCTTGCCTGCAGAAGATGCAGCAGACATCAGAATGTGGCTTTGCACTGCAGTAAGTTCTTCTTTCCTGTGCTTATCCAGTGCTCTCAGTATTTTTAAATGTTTATTTAAATAGGCCGTGTAGACTTTCCCCCAGGTCTGTTCTTATTTCCAGTATAATGAAATAGACATTCCAATTTGATTTCATTTTTAAATGGTCAGTTTTTAACCCTTAGATTTGCTCTCCAAACAGAAGTGAGCAATGGCAATGGCAGAAACGCTTGTCAGTGGCTGTAGTGCTTTACGTGGTTGTACAGTCACTCACAATTGCTGCGTGAAGATTAACAGCTTTTATGTTTGATAGTGGGGAGGCAGAGAAAATATGTTTTGTTGCTTAGAGAAGGCTTTTGTGTGACTCTGGGATTTTTTGGATTAAAAGCCATGCTTACGTCAATACTTTAATCCACAAATACATTCTGCATGATTATTCATTAGACATAAGGCTGGCCCTCTTGGCTTTACATTATTACACCTCTCAGTTATGCTTGTAAAACTAAGTAACTCCTCTGCATGCAGAGCTGGAGTCAGAGTACCTTGGGAAATTTAGGACCAACGTTATATTGTCTTTAAAAATAACTGCTTGCACAACCCAAGCCTTAGTATCAGTAGCAGAGTTTTCAACAGCTCAAATTAATACAGCAATGCAAAGGACAGAGATATAAAATAAGATGTTTCATATCACAAGGAACATGTGACTAGGGTGTTTTTGTAGCAGCGAAAAGAGAGAAACAAGTAAACAGCAGAGACAGCTGAAATCTTAATTTCTATTCTGAATGTTTACAAGTGATTTAGGTTGGAGCTTCCTGGGAATGTGAAAGTTATAATTAACTACCCATGCTTTCTAGAATTGAGAAGAGAAGCAAAAGAAATACATGAAGAATATATTATAGAATTTCTAATGTGGGGAAGAGGGAAATGAATTGGTGTCTTATGATAAATTACTGTGTCTAAAATACAAGTTACTGTGTATATGTTTCATTTTCATGAATTTATAAAGATAGAGTGTTTTGACAAAATGTGTATAGCATCAGTGTAACACAGGTAGAGTGAGAGAAGATGGAGTGATTACAAGCAAGGACACCCACAGTTAAATATCATACTTGCCTCTGAAGTGCATGGTGAAATTTTTGCTCTGTCTGTTTCTGAGCACTGATTGTTAGTTGTTGCTCTTAAGAGGTGTCCAGAGTGATAACGGAAACATAACTCAGAGCTTAAATATGGCCAAGTGTCGCAATACTGTCACTTTCTGTACCGATGAGGATAAGCTATGTATCAGCAAGCTGAATTTGCTATTTCTGATGTTAACTCTTTGAACTTCCATTTTAATTATGGAGCTTGTGATTTGATTTATAATCACGTACAATTTCTCTACTATAAAAAGAAGCTGAAAGATCTTAAGGGCAGGTGAGGTTCTGGTGTGCCCGGGGTGAGTGTCTCTCTCACTTGCCTCTGCCTTTTTCTGTGGGTGAGTCTGAATCCAATAAAAATCTACTTTGATGCTGAGTTGGCAAGACAAACTAACTATTCTGAATGTGGCTTTTTCACCTTGCTGTACTTTGTGTCCAAAACCTTGAACCCATTTAATGACCTCCAGCAGATTTTTCCCTTTGGAAGAGGATCCAGAGTAGATACACTTCTCTCCCTGGAAGTAAGCTATGCATATATGTATATATAAGGACCTTCATCAGTGTGCTACTTCTGTTGTTAGTGTTGGACCAGTGCATAAAGGTGTGGACTGACCTGAGTTCTTGGATTGTGTAAAGTTGATACTAAGAGAACTTGAAGTCTGAAATTAAAAGTGTTTTGAGTTTTGTAAGGCACATTAAGAAGTTGTTTTGTTTTCTATTTATTATCTCTCACCTCTTCAAAAGGAGTGAACAGTTGGAAGAATTTTATTTTACAATATGGTCATGCACACCTTCTCAGGACAGGTCCCCTCTCTAGTACAGAGACGACCAGAGGAGTGAGCATCAGCATGACAATGTACACCTTGTCTCTCCCTAATAATCACTACCTTTTACCTGACCGGAGTGAAGATGTGCTTAACAGATGGGTTGTGGCTGGCGATGGCTTGGTGATACCCGGGGGTATGGCCAGGTTCTCGGGTGGGATTAAGAGGAGTGGGCTGCTTCATTCGCTTGGCCTTGGCAGCTCAGTACAGTGAGGCTGCCAGACATGAGAAAGCACAAAGATCTGGTACTTGTTCAATTGTGAGAAAGAAATGTAGAATCTGATCTGTGTTGCCTTATAGGTGAAATGAAATGGTGGTTGTATGGCCATGCATTTCAAGGTGTAGGACTTTGAGAGAGAGAGAGGAAAGGAGAGGTGGGTAGGACACACAGGTGTGCCTCTTCTGATGGGTCTGCTGGTCTCTGGTTTTGATGGTACCTGACCAGCGCTAGGGAGGGCTCTGCTTATTAAATGTGATGAGGACATTTTGTTCTTTGAGCAAGGGTACCAGCAATAAATTGTGACATGAATGTTAGTAATTATGTAAAAATCCCCTGAAAGATTATAAAAGTCTCAGTGATGGTTGTTTATGGCTTTTGTTATTCCTGTCTGTAATTCTGGAAT
This sequence comes from Stercorarius parasiticus, assembly GCA_013396915.1. Classification (NCBI taxonomy): domain Eukaryota; kingdom Metazoa; phylum Chordata; class Aves; order Charadriiformes; family Stercorariidae; genus Stercorarius; species Stercorarius parasiticus. The sequence continues at coordinate 285,932 of VWZL01000808.1, forward strand.
GAAGATGCAATTGACCTAGCAGTGTTTGCTAGGAAACATAGGTGCTATGTATTGTGAGACTCCTCTAAATGGTATCTATGCGGATCATATATTTGAGAAAGGGATGTACTAAGCTGTGTTATAAGGCTGTAAGCAGACCAGTTGAAAATTGAGGAAAGGTTGGAGAACTTGCTGTTGAAGCAAATGAGGTAGAAGCGACAGCTTCCTCACAGCAGAGCATTGACTCAAACTTGTAAGGACTAGAAAAGAAAAAAAACAGAGAAGAGCCTAGTGGGCTTACAGAAAAGTCTTGGTTGTCCGTGGCAAGAATAAGGAAGAGGTGACAGGAATCTTATAATCAATATAATAGCGTGGTAGATGGTGGGGTTTTAGGTTTTAAGATTTTTTTTTTTTGGCGTAAGAGTAATTAGTAGATAAATAGATCAGGCATGCTTATGTAGGAATGGAAGAAGCAGCAGCCATGAGGTGGGGGAGAAAAAAGCCAAAGTTATTTTACTCAATAGTTTAAGGAGAACCCTGCAAATGTAAAGCAGAACAGTTGCTCTCCTGAAGAGTTTAAGTTGCAAATAGTCTAACCATGTGTTTCCTAAGGGGTGTGGTAAAGTGCAGTATTGAATGTGTTAAGGAGCGGGGTCTAATGAGAGCATGGCCTTTGCTAAAATGAGAAGTTAAAGCCAAATAGAGAAGCCAACACCAAGGATGATAGTTGGCTGGGAATTTGTATGCCACAGGTCAGGATATTCTAGAAAAACTTGTTGGCCTCTCCTTAGGCTTTTCCACAATAGCAAATGTCAGCAGTACTGAAGCAAGCTGAAACTTAGGGGTGCGAGCAATAGGGAATGCCAGCACTCCCTGGTGGTTTGTTTCTCTAGAGTTTCTCACTTGTGTTAAAGTACACGGTTTTTGAACATCAGTGGCTTGTTTTCCTCTTCTTTCTGTGCCCTTTTCCTCTGTAGTTAATCTTTGAAGTTTTTCTGCTTAGAAATGAATTTGAATTTAAGAGTGTGCTGCAATCACAGTGCAGTTCTAGTTTGCAAATACATTGCAGAGCCAAACACTGAAGCTGTGGTTGGTGTTTTCCCCAGCAAGCCCCTGGGTCAGTATCTCCAAAAGTCCTGTTTCTGGAACGTTACTATGAGTTATGTTGGAAAAGATCAACAAAAATTACAGGAATCATTGATTCAAAAATTATCAAGCTAAATGTGTACTCTATGTGTTATGACTACAAGAATAGATTAGGAGATGCAAATCTAGAAATATTTGCAGGGCTTAAATGTCGAAAAGAGGAATTAAATATTTAGTTATGGCTCCTTCATAATATCTTGGGAGTCCTGGAATGAAGCTAATAATGGATCAGCTTAAAGAGTATCTAAGGAATTCCTGCTAAGGAGATAGTGCAGGTTGTGGAAGAGTCTCCCGAGGGGAATGAAAGCCCAGGCAGTTGGGAAGAGCTAATTCCTTTGAAGAAAGTCATTACAGGAAATGATCTTGCTTGAATGGGAAGGTGAGAGTAGACCTGGGTGGCTTCTGAGTAGCTCCTGTGCTTGCTGTTCCACCCCCAACCTCCTCTGCAGTGGTTTTTGCACAGCTTTATACACAGGCAAGAGAATAAACAGGGTATGCAGTCTTTAAAATGGGATCTTGCTGCTTTCATCTATCGAGCAAGACGTATCGGGGAGGGAGAGCCCCAAGTGCAGAGCTGTATCCTTGTCCTGGTGAGCAGCAAAACCAGAGCAGACGTGACCAGTGCAGAAGGAGCTCTATGGACTTTGAACAAAATACTGTCTTCCCATTAACTGAAGAGTTAATGGCCGGGACTGACAGTGAATCTTGCATAAACCATCAGAGATCGGGAAGCCCACATATAGCCTCTCTTTACATGTGCTTATTTTTCTATCCCTTTTAGTGCTTTAATGCAAATACTTCGAAAGTTTTTCAAGCCAGTGGGATTTGTCACAATTGCTACCTTGTTTCATCTGTCCCCCTCCGTAGCATTGAAGAACAAAGGCCTTCCAGTGCCAGCGGGGCTGGAGCACAGTGGCAGCGTGGGCGTATGTGGGGTAACGAATTAAACTGGGCTCATTTATGATTTCTAATCTCCAAAACTTCATGATCTTAAACATTTTGAACTTAAAAAACTAGTTTTAGAGTAGTGTTTCCTAATGAATTTATTTCAGTATTATCAAACACATTGCCAGGTTACCTACGCATGTTATATCACTAAAATAATGAACAATAAAATACTTTCAAACTCTGCTTTTTGTTGAGAGCTCCCTGAGACCGGCAGAGAAAAAGGTAACGAGTCTCTCTGTATTGTAGCTTTCCCGATGAAAGGAAGCAAGAGAAAGGTGAGTCTGTCGATTTCTCAGGCTTTGTTTATTTGAAATTAAGACCAGTTTTGAAATAAATGGGATTAGCACTCAGCTCTTTTAACCTAACTGAGCTCTTGGACTTGAAGACTCTTAGAAGTCTGGGTATCTGAAAGGCAGGTATTGTTGGTAAGAACAGCTGACTGAATTGAAGAGCAAAGTCCTCTGTTTTGCAGTAGCTATGAGTACAAAGCCAGGGTTATTTATTGAGAGAGGGTTTTTTCAGAGTTATCTAACAGAAAGAGGGTGTACATGGCACTCAGCATTTTAATTACTGATGGGCTGAAGTTCTTATTGTTGAAGACTTAGACACTTCAAATATTGGCTTTATGAAGACTCCTCTCCAAAGAGTTTATATGGTAAATTCAAAGCAGCAGTGAAATATAGAACCTGGAGTACGCCCATCATTTTTCTGTATGCTTACACGTTTGGAAAATATTTGTATTTAGATAACTGAAGTCATTTGTTGTTGAATCCAGATTGCTTGTATGTGTCTCAGTTGAGGAAAAGAATGGCAGAACAACAGCCTTATGGGTTACTTGTGGGGCTAATAAATCTGTGAGGTCAGGCACTTTTTTTTTTTTTCTGAATTTCTAACTTGAGGACCTTCTGCCCCAAAAGACAAGGGCACTGCAGGGAAACAATGTGATTTCTTTGGATTGCATTTTGCTGTACACGAGAGGTTAAGTCAGTACTGTCTTTATGACTTGGAATAGCAGGAGTGAAAGAACAAACCAGAAGAAACAAGATACTAAAAGCAGACTATCATAGGGACTAAAATCCAAGAGTCCTAGAGAAACTTCATAGTGTCATAATAGTTACAATAAAATTCCATGCTGTCATTCAAATCAACTTGCTTGTGTCTGAGGTTATATTTTATGTTGCTTCTGCCAAAGGTGGTCTTCTGCTACATTTTCTTAAAGGCTGACATCAGAAATGTGTAAGAGGGTTTTCACGCGTGGATATCTTAAGACTTAGCTATGCAGGACTAGTTCCTACTGGTAACACCATTACTGAGCCTGGTCTGATGCTCCATCTATGCAGGCAAAGCAGAAAAGTCATTGCTGAGGTAGTCTGCTAATGGAAGCTTAAATATTTTTCAAATGATTATGTGATTGTTGACCATGGTGTGTGTGGATACAGTAACTTTTTTTTTTTTTAAAGCTAGCTGTTGCTGATGACTTATAAATTTGCTGATGTGGCTACCTACCAGATGTGATCTGAGGTTTTGGGAGGTGAAATCTGCCTGTAATGCTATGAAAAACACAAATTTAAAAGCCAGGTCAGGTACTTGATTTAATGTACTGACCAGTCTGTATGTGTTACCATGAGTGTGCATAGTTCCCCCCAAAAAGCTAGTTATCATTTGGCAGAAGACAGCACAAGGACGCCTGTCTGCTCATTTCCAGGAGAGCCTTTCTGCTGTAGATTAAACTACTGCTTTTCAGTACTGCTGGTAAAATTTATTCTTACGGCTAAAGGAATTTAATCTAGGTTGTCCTTCATACAAGAACTGCTGCGTGTGTGCTAGTATAGAAGCTCAGGGAATATTTCTGTTTCATGAGATGTGCAAGATTTCCCCTGATTCTGCATTCTCTGTCACTGGGTTTATTATTCTGGTTTCAGACACACTGTGAAGGAAGTTCTGGGAGTAGCAGAACTCTCTCATTTAACTATTTGCAAAGTTTGCCAATGCTGCTTATAAAACTGGTATCACAAAAGGGAACATGGATATCATTGTAAGTCTGCGCTAGCTAATTATTAAGATTACACTGATCACGAAAAACCTTATGCCCACACGAAATGTGCTTTACGACACAACTCTCTTTTAAAGTACCAAGTACGCGCACAGTTTCTTTATCTTCCTGAGACACAATCGCAATTGTATTCATAGAAAGCTGTTTCTTTTAACTTCAGTCCCCAGGAATTTTTTCTGCTGTTTTCTCATCTGGCTTCTTGAGGTGAAACTTGAGAGATTGCGCCACCCGTCTGGCAGCCAGTCTGCTCCCATCTAGCAGCTTTTGAATCTGTTGGTCGATGTCAGCCGGATTTGACAGCTTGGTAGAGGTCTCGAAGATAATGAAGATGTGTTGTTCAGAGAGAACGTGAGGCTGTAAAAGAGTCTGCAGAGTTCTCCGGAACGTGGGGGAGGCTTCAGACCCTACCAGCTATTGGAGAATCCACCTAGGAATCTCCTTGCAAACTGAGTCCAAAGGGCATCCCATTGCTGTCGTGCTGCTGGGTGTACAGTGTGGAATTGTTCACTTTTAGACTATATTAGTGTAAACATGGCTTCAGTCATTTAATTACTGGCTTGTAGCCACATTGGTCAACAGCATGGGGTCACTTTGAGCTCTGGATATGCTGGATTATTGCCCTGCTATGGAGGCAACTGTGATTTTTATACAGTGTCATTGTGTGGTACCAGTGACTCAAGCCACAGTGGATTCCCAAAGTCTTGCGATTAAATCGGATTGTTTGACTTGTTCTGACTTTAGGTCTCAGCCAATATTATATTTAAACTACTTGTTATTGGTGCTTGTGGAAAAAATTACTTTAACCCAAAGGGTAATGAGGATGTTTTATACACAGACCACCAGATTTGTGTTTTTAACTGCACCCGGATGTGGAATCACATTTTAAAAAAAAATAATGTACTTTCTACAAAATTATTCAAAAAGCATTGAAGAAGTTACAAAAACAGAAAACAAAACCAAACAAAAACCTCTGGATAGGAAAGAGAAATTGGGTGGTATTTGAGATTGCACCGACTTTACTTTTCCTGTAGTTACAGAAAGTAACAAAGAATTTCTTGTGTAATAGGGTTTTTGTTTGACTTTTTTAAGCATATGGTTGAGTTGAATGTTCCCCTTTTAAGAGTTACTCAAAGGGAAGTGCTCTCGGTCTGTGTAATTCAGTGGGGCATCGGGGCAAACGTACAGTTAGCGTGTTACCAAGCTACAAGAAAAAGTCAGGTTCTTTCTGTGGCACACTTTGTGCTTGTTTTTCAGTTAAATCTACCTTGAATTCTTCTGGTCATTAGGCAACCCTTGGGCTTTCACTGTGTGTGACCTCAGAAATACCCGAGTAGTGAACAAGCAGAGTGATAAAATAGGAAATTTGTAACATTGTGCCTAAAATGTGAATATAAGAAGTAGCAGGCACTTTGCTGAAAAGAAAAGCCATTGAGTGCGGTTGAGTTGCTTTTACAAGTGCTCACACTATGGTTTTGAGTAGTCAAAAACCAAAATTGCACATCTGCTCTTCAGTGTAATCATTTCCCAATAGACTGTTGGGATGTCTACAGTTAAGTGAATTTCCAAGAGTATATTTTACAGGCTTGTCTTTCCATTTTGACACAGAGATGCTCCGCGGGCAGTTGAGGCAGTGCCTGTGTCCTTGTCCCCGCAGCCTCGGAGGTCTGCTGAAGTGCTCTTTTGAAGCACTGTTTGGGAGAACTGGTTGCACTTTGTCCCATCCCTTTCGGTTTTCCCCTCTCACCCCCCAGATGAAACACATCTTGTTCTTTCTGTTCTCTTTTCAGAGTCGTGTCTGACACGTGTTACGGTAATCAGAACTGATTCCCATAGTACCAATTTAATGGAAAACAGTATCACGATTTTCTAATGGGATAAGCTATAATAAGTGCTCTAGTGTCTGAATAACGCAGAGCAGATTAATAAAAAGCCACTGTTTAAAAAACTTAAGCGTCCACTGAAGAGCCTTGGAGATGAATTTGGAAAACACCAAACACGTTTTGCATGTCTGTAATAGGGATTTTTCTAAAGCTTCCCTTGTTGATTTATAATTGAGGTGACAGTGCTTTTCGACGCTCTTCTCCCTTCTCTCTGTGGTAGGATCTTCACAAAATCTTGTGGAGGACTGGGTGAGTGACATGATGATCAAGGGTCATTGAAAGTTGCCTTGAAATCTGGAGGTACTGCTAACATTTGATTGCCTGTAGTATGCTATTGACTGAATGCCCGTGGAGGAGCAAAAACCACTCTGGTCTTTGCTCTGAAAATAAGCAGGGAATATAAGGGAAGTAGGGAAAGAAACTTGACGTAGAGATATCTACGCTGCTGCTTTTTCCATGAAGCTGCCATGTTTTGATAATAGCTGCTGAATCCTCTTCAGTTTGGGGCAGTTCTTCATAACCCATGTGTCCCTTGTGATGAAGAGAAATTATTAAAACTCTGCCCAAGTAAACCATTTATCAAATTATCCCATTACAAGACAAGTATACTGTCCCCTTGTGATTAATTACTAGGTGACTAGCTGAATTTAGCCATAGCAGAGGGTTAATAATAGCACTGGACTGATGTATTTCCTGGTGTTTGTGCCAAGAAGCTTGCCTGCTTGATCACTTTGTAGTTTGGTTAGAGGCCATGGGATCACGGGTTCTAAGTTTCCTTCCCTTGTGATGCTGGAACTCCATGTGGTGTATGAAAGAGCAGGGAGAGCAGCCCAGAGGCTGACCCTAAACACTGCTGTGGGAGCAGACTGGGCTTCGGGGGAAGCAAGCTTTCTTAAATCATCAAAGCGTTAATTGTGAACTAGTTTTGGCAGCTGGCCCCTTTATGTTGCTTTGTGATAAGAGGGGTGGAACTTGCAGGGGCAGAGGTTTTGGTTAGTGGCTGTGGCTCGTCTCTGGGCTGAGATAGGGCTAGTGGTTCCTATGGATGCTGGAGGAGCAGCAGGTTGCAGTAGGGTTCTCCTAGCCCTGAAGGTTCTTGGAAGGGTACCCCAAACTGCAGTGCAGCTGTTTACAGCCTGAACCTTTAATTAAGGTGGAACTTGCAATCAAAACTTTTTGAAAGGGACTCAGCCCCTGCTGAACTGCATTAAATGAGTGCCTGGAAATAACTGGCGTCATGCAAGCAATTGGTTTTTTATGAGATCCTCTCAAATTCTTTATGTGTACAATAAATTATACTTGGCTGTCTCATATTAAAATGAAGCTTTAGCATTTGATTCCTGTTACTTCTTTTCACTTCTCTCAGGTTGGCTTATTGATTCTGATCGTAGTATTCCTCTTTCGGGTTGTCTTCTCCTTATCCCTTCTCTTACGAAAACGCAAGATTTTATTTATGAATCTTTTTTATTGGCTAGTGCTTTACAAGGTGTTGTGGTTTTGCATTTTTTCCTCATTCTTTAATAATATTTAGTAATATTATCAGTGTTCTCACAAAATTAATGACTGTAGGATTCTCAGAATTTTGTGTGGTTCATATATGGGTGTTAGATTTTTGTACCAGAATGTAGACTTTTTGTAAACATTTTGTATCAGTTTTCCATTATTGAGTATCTTTAGGTTTTGTAATATGGAGAGCTGGCTAGGTCTTGGGGGAAAAGAGCACCAAAATATTGTATTATTTCACCTCGTACACCTCAAGCATGAACAAGTCTAGACAAAAAAGCAATAATTCTGGCCCAAACTTCTTCCCGCCTAGAGTACTTCCACAATTCCTAGAGGAAGCAGGTTACAAATTATATTTGAAACAAATGTTCATAGTAAGATAGACCATTTAATTGCGCCACATTAGTTATTATACCTTTGCAGAGCAAATTGTTACAGAGACCGTTGAGGAAGTAGGATGAATGGTAGCCATCCATTGCAGTAACAGGCTGCATTACTGCAGTGCCAAAGTCTATTTCCTACTAAAAAATACCATTGGAAACTTTTTCTCCATTTCCTTGTTTATTACGCATAGCTATATTTTAGTATTTCAGTCTCTTAACTGTAGACCTAGTAAAAGCTACTAAGGATGACATGGAAATGACTAAGAGGCATCTCTTAAGGCATGCCTCTAACATTTTTTGATGGTAGATCTAAATTCAGTTGTATAATTAATGCTGTAATTATTACAATTATATATTTTATTAGCTTAGAAAATAACTTAATGTGTTGATATTTAAATACGCGCTTTTATTTGCCTGATCTTTATTCATTAATGTAGATTTTAAAATGGGGTTTGCTTTTCTTTAGAATTTCTGCTGGAAAACTGAATGTGAATAAAGGATAGCTGCACAGTCAACCGAGGAAGAAAATGTCACACTAAAATCCTGAACTTGGGTCTCCTGTTAACTAGGACGAAGTTTCTGTTTTTCATTTTTGGTTGGTGCAAGCTGGCATCCAGTAATCACTGAGATACCGTGCAATATGGTAAAGCAGCACTTTATTGCTTTAAAGCCCTCTGCTTTCCTTTGCACCAGTAGGGCGCGCCAGTTTATCCAGCGACTTAGCAGATGCTTTTGGAACTGGCGTGTCTGTTAGCATTTGGGGAGAGAGGTTTTGTATGGTGTATATGCCAGTCTTCCTCTCCTGGCTTTTTTTTTTTTCATGTACATGTTTTTAATAAATAGCAGAGGAGATGTTGTGCTCAAGGTTGTCATTCAAGAGCAGCCTGTGTTACTCTTATGACTAACTATAATGAAATCCCATCTCTAGCAAGCAGGTTGATACATGCTGGTTTTAGACGCTAAGCTAATGATTTTTTACGATAGTTTTGAAAACAGTCAGAAAACAGCTGATGTGAAATAGCTGTGGGTGCAGGAAAACACTGTTGCGGAACTGGAGTTTTTTCTTCCTGGAATCCCTTGGTAGCTGAACCTCTCTCCTGTGCTGCCATGGTCCGTCACAGCTCAAAAAATATGTTGGATACCTCATTTCTAAAAGAGTTTTAAAATACCGGGGTTTTGTGGTTTAAATATTTAGTCCCTGTTACCTAGGCTATATGGGTAAATGGGAACTGCTGGTACTAGGATGGTGGTAAGAGGCCAGGGCTTATCTTGTAATGTTCCGTTTTGCAGTTCCTTAGAGCCACATAATTGACTTTGCTGGGCTTTGGATCAGAGTACTTCAAATTAGGAACAAACCGCTTAATTGACTTGCAGAGTCAAACTTCTGAAGCAGGTTTCCCCAAGCTGCTGCTCTGTTTGTGGATGAAGGGATTTGGAAGCAAGCTCAAGTACCTCAAATATATCCCAGAGCAATAAATAAACATTGATCACAACAATTAAAAAAGGAAATAAAAATGAATTCACTTGGTAATTGACTGTGGCAAGCAACTTAGCGAGTGGAGATATGACTGTGGATTTTTGTGATATGTTTTATTTACGATACTCAAGTCTTGTTTTTCTTGCAGGGAGAAAGACCTAAATGCAAAGTTTATTATTTCAATGGAAAAAAATAAAACGACAATCACAAACTTAAAGGTGAGTAAACACAATTTAAAAAAGGAAGTCCTAACTGAATAGCTGCCAAGATATGACTGGACAAAACAGCGGTGCTCACTGCACTGTGGAGATCAGCCCTTAGTTTTTAAAATACAGTGTTGAAGTAATCCTTTGGGGAAACAGGTTAAAATTGCCGTGGTTTTCTGAAAACCACTCTATAGACTGTATCTCACAGGTATTTCGATGGCTTATCTCTCTGGTTATTAATTAGCTGGAAGATGAAAGCCAAGAATAGAATGGAGGTACATGCCTGGTAGCTGTTAAACCTTTACTTCATCTGTAGAAGTTTTCTGAAATTCCCATGAAAATGAACTAAACCCAAAGTACCCATCCCTTTTTACAATATTTTGATGGTAGATCTTAGCATTTCTCTCAGAAAGAGAAACCATGCACAGCAAATGGGATTTTTCAAGATAGTTTCCAATGACAAATGTATGAAAAGGCATTTCAGTGTGTAGTTTGTTTAGACTGCTTCAGATCCCAGTGAATATTGCTGAAATATAGTGCTAGCTGTCATGTCCTGAGCACGATGATAGCTTAAGCAGCAGGTATGTAGCACCATTTAAATTACGACTCTGCACTGAAATGCTGTTCACAGTGCAGAAGTCTCTCTGGCTCCTATTAATTATATGTATGGGATAATCCCTTATTATAATCTGAATGTCATATACAGGACTGATTTAACTAAATGTAAATATTGTGACAAAAATGTACTGTGGGTGTTAGGAGCAGTAAGCTAAGATCCAAATAATTCCTTCTGTGCTGTCTTGTAATGTGACTGTCCTTCTGACTGAATGGTATATCTGTTGCTAATTTTTTCTCTGTTGTTGGAGTAATAGGCTAACCTGTCATTATAAATTCCTAAATGTGTATAGTCTTTTTTTAAAATTTGCGTTCTGATTATTTATTCTAAAGTGCTTTTAATTACTTCATCAGGATGTATTGTACCAGCTCTCTTTTTTTTGCCTTTTTTTTTTTTTAAATAGGTGCCAGAGGGTGGTACTGGAGACACAGGACGAGAAAGAACCAAGACATTTACCTATGATTTTTCCTATTTCTCAGCAGACAGTAAAAGTCCCAGCTTTGTTTGTCAAGAAATGGTAGGATTTCTGAATGTGAATAATTGATTTATTTTTTTCCTTTTCTTTGGCTTGAAAGCATTCTTTGAAACTTCTTTCCATTGAAAGTACTTCTTACGCAATTTAAAAATTCCCTAGGTACCTGAGAATTTGAATTTTGTTCTGTTTTTTTTTTTTTAACTTATCTAACATTAAGTGCTGTGTTTTCTAGTAATGCAGACTAAGTGCCTTCTTTCTAATTCTCTTGCCTGACTTGTCTTGTAAGGTCAAGTTAGAAAACTTCTCTGAGCACTAAGTTTGTTTTTGAAAAGCTTTTTTTTAAAAAAATGACTTTTGAGAAACAAGCATATATCTTTAATTCATTTAGACACAAACATTCTTGTTATCTGGTTGAAGTGGGGTTTGTTTTTGTCCAAAAGTCTTGCTACACATTGAAGATTATTATTCCTTTTCCCTTGAGTATTCACTTAGGAAAGGACAAAACTGCCTTTCTTCCTGCACGCTCAGAACAGAAAATAAAACTCAGAGCTATAGGCATTTTTTAGATGAACAGATAGGCTCTCCCTGACCTTGCGTTTCATGTGAACATTAAACCTTTTTGCTATTTCACATTCCCAAATAAATGTATTACGTAACATTCAAGTGTTCTGTGATTGCTCTCTTCTCTTTTGGTTTTGTGGAACTTGGGATGCTGTAAGATCAAAGTGATAGTATTTCTTTCCCATTAAAGTAATGCAAGGGTTTGCCGAATGTACTGTAAGCCAGTTGGATACATACCTCTTTGGTATGTACCTCATATTCCATAACCCCCAAAATCAGGGATATTGGCATGGCTAATCCTACAAAGCCTCAGAATTAAAACTAACAGTAAGAAACAGTAAGTTGAAGCCAAGTTGAAGTGGGTAGGTCCTCTTTTTTTTTTTTTCTGAAAGCTTCTTTCTTTATTTCACTGAGTTATTAGTCTTTAATCAAAACATTTGATCATTTATAAACTTTCTTGTTTGTTATGCCTTGATGGTGTTCTTTTTAAGTAGCACAGTTTTTGCTGTGTTCTCTGAAATATCAAGAAATATACATTTATTTGGACATTGATGTAGAAATACCCTAATTGCTTTAGCACTGTGTCAAATTAAAGAAGTCGAGTATTTGAGCACAACGATTGGAACTGTAGTTTCTAGCGGATGTTTTTAAGCAGGTCATTCAGTCCATATGGCCTTACTAGAACTTTAGTGTACGCTTTAAGTTGAACATGCAGAGAGTTATTTATTTTAATTAAAGCAGCTTTGCTCTTGTATTTTTATGCTTTGGTTCTAACTGAAGCTTGAGATTTTTGGTTGTGGTTCTGCAGATGTGACAAACGATTGCTTATACAAGTCAATTAGTGTCTCAGTTTAATATTACTTAGTTTCTTGAAAATGCATATAATTTTCAGTAATAACTGATTACCATATCCTTAGCTCTTCCTGATATAGATGAGTACATCTCCATAAAAAAGTATTAATGATGTATCAATGCATATTTAGAAAAGTCTGCAAAATGTACTGTAAGAGTTGTTATAGAAATTTTTTGTTAGCACTGATTGTGGCTTAGGTTTATGGGTATTTAATTCTTGGATCCTTTAGGTAGCTTTTTCTTTACCTGACTTTAGAGACTTCTGGAAAGCTGTGTTAGACAAGACCTCATTAGAAGAATCCCCAGAAGAGAGACCATTGTGGTGTTCGGGTTTTGCTGTTACAGTGCAGGTTTTTTCCAGAATCTGCATGTGTTGCGAAATACTGAAGTTAATTCTTGTTAAAACAGCCATTTGCAAAGGAAACTTGAGTTAATATAAATAGATATACAGGTTGTATCCTGCATTGATGTCCAGTTTCGACATATAAGTGATAAATTAAGTTTTCCTTGTTCTAAGTTTTCCCTTACTGGTGCCATTTTGCCTCCGTTTCAGAGCAGGTCACATTGCGGCAAGACGAGGATAACTTGCCTGTGTCAGGAGCTTATAGAAAAAAAGAAATTAAAATGCCCATATAGGGATCGCTGCAGCAGCCTTGAGCAATGATTTTTTTTTTGTTTGTTTGTTTTAAAGCTGTGAGCTTTATGGTTCATAGTAATAGGATGCTAACAATAAATCTTAAGCACGGCTTAGATGTCCATGTTCAATATTCTGCTATTACAGCGTGTCCTACAACCCCAGACTGTCTTCTTCACCCTTACTGTCGGGAATGCTGGCTTCTCTTGCTCAGCCACAAAAATATTGTGCCCGGCTCAAGTGTTGCTTTAATTACAATGCATGCAGCACATTGAAAACAAAAGGAGTTTTCAAACCATGGGAGTGCAATTTCCCAACAAATGCTGCACAAGCTATTGTTTCGCTTGTGTTATTCATGTCATATTTAATTGGAAGACTTTGTAGTTAAGCTCTTATCAAGTTGCTGCAGAATTTCCAGTTTACTGCACTAGTGGCACAGAAGAAGGGCGTCTTTGATTCACATTCATCTTGCCGTGGAATAAAATTCATCTTGATTGTTGGTAATGCGGTTGCCTGGTGCGCTTTGTTCATGATTGTTATATTTTTCCTTTTGAAAGGCAGAAAAATAATAAAGGGAAGTTTGTCTAATACTACATGCCCTGTTAATATGCCTTATAGATGCAAAATATGCTTTAGTTTTCAAAAATTAGAGTGGGAGTGGCAATTTACCATCAAGCTACTTAGTTGATATTCATGGAAGAGAAACAAACAGGATTTTGATGAGTGTATTGCCCTTTTGTGATAAACCAGTGTCCCAGTTATTTGCTTCTGACAAAGTCCCATCCTAACGATGTCTTTTCTTCTACCTGTGTGTTAAGCCTCTGTGTTCAGACAACACCGACTGTAACTGTCCTATGCAAGCTATACACAAATTTTTAAAAGGGTTAAAATGCAGTCAAAACTGTAGTGCATAAAGACTTGGTCCGGATGATGAGGTAAAAACTTGGACATCGGGAAATGGAAAAGTGGGGAAAAAATAAAGGAGCAGTTACTCAGGAGGGAGAATTCCAGCAAGATGCTCCTTTTCAAATGACAAGTGAAAAGGAAATTGTGCTTTGGCTGATCTTTATACTTTTCTTCTTTGGGAAGTATAACAGGTTACAGCATTGTAACTCCTTTGCTCAAGGGAAGGTCAAGTTAAGTATTCCAAAGGCATGCTTGCAACTGAGCATTAATGATTAAAGAAATTACCCAACACTCCTCCAGGGGAGGAGTAGCATGATTATACCGTGTGTGCGCGCCATTTGCTATTAATAATGATTTGTACACCTTGATTAATTGAAACCACATATACTGTGGACTAGTAGCCAAATTAGGTGAAGCATTTATGAGATTTTTTTTGAAAATAATGTCTGGATCAGGAGACCCAGATTAATATTTTCATTGAGAGAATTGGTGCACCAAGTATTACTCCTTGCCCAGTGGGCCAGTGGGGGTATGGATGGAAATGAGGGGTAATGATAATGAAAGGTCAGGAGCCTGGGAGGGATACTGGAGCCAGTATTGCAGAGGAAGGTGGTGAAGGCATCTCGTTAGAGCTGAAGTTACTAGGTGAGAACAGATTCGAAATTATGGAGTGTGGAGGAGGGATCATTACCAGTTTGTAAATGTCGAGGGCAAAAGAGAAGGGGCTAGCTGAGGAAACAGGGTCACTTACGTATAGAAAACGTGTTTCCATGTTTGCCAGCCTAAAAAGTAATAGTATGTAAAAGCCAGTTAGGGAGGAAATACGGAGAAAATAATGGGCCATTTTCTTACGCTCGGTTAAAGCAAAAAAACCAAAAAAACCCAAACAAACCCCTCCAGAAACGCAAACCAAGAACCTGACAGGATCACTGAAACATTTCCATTTGAGAAGGGGCTGGATGTTTGCAGAACATGGTGAGTTGGCAAAGATACAAAAAGTGAGCAGGTGTTAACAATAAGGAAAAGTGAATGAAATATCTGCGATGAGCTGAAAGAAATTGTAGCTATAGAAAGAAGGGAGTGTTTTGGTTATTTTTTTTTATATATTTCTGCATGTCAGGTAGATCTCTCGCAGAACAAGAAGTAGAAAATATACTGGTGGCAGTGCTGTAAACTACAGTAGTAAAATTTAGTAGTAAATGTCGTTGGTTGATGCCTAGCTTATACTTTGGTAGTTTATTGTTTAATATTGCCATGCTGGACCGATGACAACTTTTTTTCCCCAAGCTTCTGTTGTCCTAAAAGACTTCCTTTGTTTTTAGGTTTTCAAAAATCTTGGTACAGATGTGCTTAAATCCGCTTTTGAAGGTTATAACGCTTGTGTTTTTGCATATGGACAGACTGGATCTGGGAAGTCCTACACTATGATGGGAAATGCGGTATGTTGCATTTTGCAAATGTGCATTTTATTCTGTAGCAATGCATTGAAATTTTGCTATTGCAAAAGAATGTTTATATGGAATTATTATTGCTGATCCTGTCTGTATGTGACTGACCCCCCATGTATCATATCTTCTATTAGTAATTGGAGGTTTTAGAAGCGTTTTCTTTTATACGTAGATATTTACAGTTGGAAGAAGTGCCTCTAAGTGATACTATGTTACGTTGGACAAAAAGCAATAATTTTTGTTCAGTTACAAACCCAAAAATTTCAAATGTTATCGCCAATTTTCTATGCCCAACTTGAGACAAAAAAGAAGATACTGATTTTGAGAATGTGAATGATCAGCTCTTTCTGAAGAGATCCGTTTTCTGTGCCTCTTTTGAAGGGTTAGGAGGTAAAAATAGGTCCTTCACCCCTGTTTAGGGAAGGCTGTCAGGTGAGGAGTAGAGACTGGGAATGAAAGTTGCTAAACTTAAGTTTCAGCAAACTGTTATGAGATGATATGGTAACTTTAATTTTAAGGATTAAGTCCTGTTGAGCGGTGCAGTGAAGGCGGTGGAAAAGGAAGGTACGGTAGGAGGGACATTTGGCAGTTTGTGAATGAAGGGCTTTCTTGCAGTTGCTTCCACGACTTCCCAAGGACAGAAAGAACCCACTGAATTGTTGGGAGCGGAGCAGTTTAAAATGTCAGACTGATGAAGCCCGTTTGCTTCTACAGGTTTCATTCCCCTTTAATCCTTGGGGGGAAAAAAAAACACAGCATGTCTTCTCCCAGCAGAATTGAACAGGGGGATATTGCTACGTGTCCTTCCTCAGATAGATCACTCTCTTGAAATGTGGTAAGATTGGCCACTTTGTACCTCCTTTAGCTTAGGAGAGTAAATTAGCTGTAAATCTTTTTCTTTCAGTTGTCACAGAATAAGTAGGTTTATTTTTAACTTCAATATGGTGAGCAGAATAGACTTTTGTAACCAGAAAAGATCTTATGACCTAGATGTGGATTTCTATTTCAGAAATTTATAAAAGTGACATTTTTATGAGACTGCCTCACTATATGTAATGACCGTAATCATCAAGACATTTTGCAAATAAATAGGTGCTGAAGTTTGTTTGACACTATTCAATAATAAAGGTCTAATCTTCTTGCCGTGATACATAAATACTTTAGTCTGGCTTTGTACAGAGCATGTATAAAATATACTCAGCCACCAAGTTAAATGCTTGAAAATTGATGGCCCTGTCAGAGAGACTACAGTGCTATAAGAAAACTTGAATTGGAAATAAATTTCCTTTTTTCCTTACTTCTCCGTAAAAAGTGTGAATTCTATTTTCGTTTTGCTTTCAATATCTGCTGCTCTTGGCTCTGGAAGGCTTCTTCTGCAATACTGTGTGCAGCAATCATTTCAAGAAATATGTGGACCAGTTAGAATCAGTTTTGAGCAGAGATACTGAAATGACCGGAGATATATAAAATATGATCTATCAGGAAAGGCAGACTTGCGTACGCAGAGAAAGGAAGACTGTGGAGGAAAAAAAGTCTTCCAAGACATGAAAGGCTGCTGCAGAAAAGAAGGGAATAATTTGTTCCCTGTGCCCAAGGTAGATGGGTAAGAAACAGTACATTTAAATTGCAATAATGAGTTTTCTGGCTAGATAGCACAGAAGGAAGACAGGCTTTTAATGAGAAAATTAAGTTCTGAATGAACTACCTCTTTTGGTTCTGCAGATTTCTATGACTGGAAACTCTGTAACCCAGAAAAAACCTGTCAGAGATGTAGCTGATCCTGCCCTGGAGCTGTAGGGAGTGAAAAGAGAGAAAATGTTTAAATATAGTTTCTAATAAAGAGTGTACATTCTGTAAGATGTATATTTTACTGATGAAATGCGCTTGCAACTGTGCATTCTTCCTCTCTCATCACTACATTGCTATGGTTGAAGTTACTCAATTAGAGCTAGTATTTCCCATTTTAAGACTCCCTTTGCTGTTGCTAAATTATGTCAGACACTAATGTCTTGCCTAAAACTTCGTGATGGACCTTTCATGTTTTTTCCTTAAGCTTTAATTAAAACTATTCAGGTGTTGCCAAGCATGAGATGAAAGAAAAGTCTTACTTTTTCCTCTTTCTGTGTTTTTTATTTTTAAAAAAAAGTAATAAAAATATGAAGGGGAAATTCCAACACTGAACCCTGAAACTTTATCTGGGGTAGAGATTGATGCATGTTGGAAAAGGCTGCTCCTTTGTTAGCAAAGGCAACTGTCTCAAAAAAAAGCCCTACTAAGCTGCAAGTTTCTGCCTTTTTCTAGGGGTGGGGTTTTTTTGGTTTTGGTTTTTTTTTTTTTACTTTTTAAAGCGAGGTGCAGCCAGGTGAAGGGCTAGGTATGATAGAAGGAGAGAATAGATTATTGTTTCAAAGAATGAAGCCTGGTTTGAGAAGGATGGAGAGGCTGTGATTAAGAGGAGGAAGA
Organism: Stercorarius parasiticus; assembly: GCA_013396915.1. NCBI lineage: Eukaryota > Metazoa > Chordata > Aves > Charadriiformes > Stercorariidae > Stercorarius > Stercorarius parasiticus. The sequence continues at coordinate 303,462 of VWZL01000808.1, forward strand.
AACCGGAAAAGGGCAAAATGGAGGGATAGAATATGATTACAAAAAAAAAGGGGGACTGGATGATGAATCAGGAATTCGATCTGGGCAAAGGAAAGAGGAAGAGGAGCTCAGAGATGGCACCTGGAAGAAGACTGTTGGGCCAGAGAATGCAGTGGGAAGCTGAAGAATGAGGACAGAGGGGACCAGCACAGGAGCAGACTGGAGTGGGCTTGGGCAAAAAGGATCAAATTTTCTGTGGGAGTTTGAGTACAAGAGAAATATTTGTCCGTGGAGCAGTCACCCTGCCAGAGCCCGATGCAGAGTAGTGCACCATCTTCATGTTTTCCTTTGCTGCCAGATATCTGTAGAATCCCACCAGGCAAGCTTGCTTGGGTGCCTGGAGTGCCTGGGCTTTGCTCGTGTGGGATGTTGGGTCTGGTTTGTCCTAAGATGCCTCCTGCTTAATTACAAGGCCCCTAACTCTAAGCAAGAACATTTCTTGCCTCAGTGGTGCATAGAATTAGAATTAGTCCATCGCATCACATCTCTTACGCATTTTTGGACGGGAGGCAAATTATAGCTGACTGACTGTTTTGTAAAGCCACTTCTGAGTTTGCAGCTCTGAGCCCAAGGCTCATCTGTATGTATATGTTCCTCTCCCTTTATTCCTGGGAGCCACACTCACTAATTTCAGCTCTGAAGGAGCGTTAGCTGCTGTCCTCCTGAAGTCGTGGGGAGGAGGTGCTCAGCAGGTAGTTGGTCATTTAGCTAATCAGACTCGGTGGGAATGGGGCAGCTGGGAGCAAGCAGCCCCTTGGCAGCTGGGACCAGAGCTGCATGGCGCCCTCCTGCCTCCTCTCTGCTGCTGGGGAAGACCCTGGCTTTGACTCACTGCCTGCCTGCTTGGCTGGAAAGGGGTCTCCCTGGAGCAAGGGGAAGAGGAGAGCTGCATGCTAAGTCTCTGGGTATCTCAGTGGTGTTAGCTGCTGCCTTGCAGCCTGACACGTGTTTGACATCGGTGGCAGAGCAGCAGCCTCCCTGGGACGGGGCTCAATTCTCGAGTGCCAGCTTAACTAAGAAGATGACATGCTGCTGCATTAGCTGGGGTGGCAACGACCCTGTAATGGATAGTTGCAGCCCTGCTAGTACACCATGTCTGTAGGGATCTGTGAGGAGGAGTACGTTTTTTCAGTTTGCTTTATTAAACCGACCGAGCACTTTATGCATAAAAGCTCTTTAACGGCAGAGTTAAACATTCAGAAGTTAAATATCAAATTTAAGTTGGCTGCATTGTGGGATACAGTGAACGTAGCTTGGATTTTTGATTTATCCAGAGGACCTGCTGCATCTTTCAAGACATGCGAGCTTGGGACTGGGAGTTTGAGTGGTGGATGCACGTATATGGCTCTTCTCCCGTTCTCTGCAGATGTTGCCAAGTCCATAGTGAAATGAGTTAGAAGGAGAAGTTAGAAAAGATAATATTAGATAAGCCAGTTTGTAGCCTGCTCTGGGGAGCTGGTTTCTGCCTTAAGCAGTTGGGGTTCTTTGAACTAAGTGAGAGGGGTGAAATGTATCCCAACAGCAAAGAACTGCAGCTAGTATATACATTCCAACGCACACACGAGGATTACCGTGGCAAGATGACTGCAGGTAAATAAATGGCAAGAGAGTATTCGCTGAAAAGTTTTCATGTTTCTCCTTTTCTGGATTTGGAACTCTTAACTAACTCTTAGTGGTCTTGGGTTCTATTTTTCAAAATATACTGTGCGTGCATATATAGCCGTGGAAATAAGAATTGTTGTTATTGCAGGGTGATGCAGGCTTAATACCTCGAATTTGTGAAGGTTTATTCAGCAAAATAAGCGAAAAAACAAAGCGGAATGAAGCATCCTTTCGAACAGAAGTCAGGTAGGTCTTGACGTGTTAATAGTTTGCTGGTTATCAAACTTGTTTCAGTTACAACCGCCCTGTTTCGCTTATCTCTGAGGAAAGTGTGTGTTTTTCAAATAACTTTCCATGCTTGGCCTCAGTCCTATAATTGATTTTTTTTGTTGGCAGTCGTAGTCAAAATGCACAATACTTCTAACTTCAATCCAACAGCTGTGCATTTTGCTTTATTTAAATGATAGTGAAAATGCCTTTGCTACTAGACAGCATCTTCCTTATTTTTACCCTTTATTTCAGACTGACGTTGGGAGATCTTGATCTTGCTAATGTCTGCTTCCTTTCTACTTCATGCTTTTTTGGCTTTTTTGCCTTATGATACGAGTACACTGTAGTCATTACTATCTTAAGCCAACTTTGGATCCACTTGCTTCTCCAGGCATCTTGCTTTGAAACACAGTGCTAACATGGCTTTCCTTTTTTTAAAGACTCTCGAATCAGTCAGTGCTTTTCTAATCTTTTTTTCTTTCAGTTATCTGGAAATTTATAATGAACGTGTGAGAGATCTTCTCAGACGGAAGTCATCAAAAACTACTAATTTACGGATACGAGAACATCCAAAAGAAGGGCCATATGTTGAGGGTAAAAACACTTCCAGTGTTTTGCACTGGATATTTTATTACCTTTATATATTCCAAAATGTCCTGTCTAATTGCATAGGGCATTTTTATCTTTTTAAAATATAAACGATGAGGGATGCAGTGCATTCCTTTGATATAAAAACATTAAAGAATAGCCTCTCATTTTGTATCTCCACTCTCTTTCCCAATTCTAAGATTATTATACAAATACAGTTTTTATCTGTAAATTTATAACACGTTTGTGAATACTGTTAAGAATGGTTTTAAGAATTTGTTGACTATAATTTATAAATCTTGAGTGTTTAGATGGAAAGAACCTATTAGGATCTAATTGTCTTAATCTGTCCTCTACCAGGGAAGGTTCATGTCTCTTGAGGGATTATGCTTATGTTATTGCACTAAATACTTTAGTAATATTGCATGTTTTTTTCTTAATTTACTGTAAATGTGTAAGCTTTCCATTGTTCACATGAGGCCTCATTCCTTTCCTTAAGTGATAAATGAGTTTGACGATAAACGCTAGTTGCTGCAATACTTTGCAGTAGTGAGAGCAATGTGAATCTTTTTGTAAAGAAAATGAAGTGCACACATGAGTGTACTGTAACACTCTGCTTTTCTTCAGATTTGTCTAAACATTTAGTGCAGAATTATACTGATGTAGAGGAACTTATGGACGCAGGAAATATAAATAGAACGACGGCTGCAACTGGAATGAATGATGTCAGCAGCAGGTCGCATGCCATTTTCACAATCAACTTCACTCAGGTAACAAAACAATCCCCCTCGAGCACGTTGTCTGAGACTTCAGCCGGAGCTGAACACAGGCTACCTTTTACACTCTGATGTTACCCAAAGTTTGTGACAAAACCTGTTTCCATGGCCCAAATCGTAGAGCGTAGAAATGTTTTCTGAGTGTTTTCCTGCTGACTCTTCATCTGTTACTGTGGAAACCTATTTATATTCCTTGATTTATTGATGGAATAATGGAGAGATTTAACACATTTTCTCAGAGCATAACGATCTTTTTGTTTATATGTAGTAAAGTCCATTTCTAGTGACTCCTGCTCTTCATCGTTGTTTTCGGGCAGCTTTTTAGACAGTCCGTGCATAACCTGCTGGATGAAGAGAAGGTAGCATAGAGGTGCTTCATTCTACTGACAGAACTTTACATGTGTCCCCCCAAAACCACACAGACACAAAGTCCCGTGCTCCAGCTGTTCACTACTGATGAATTGCTCATCGCAAAGCTTTCAGAAGAGGATGAGAGTCAGGCAGCAAAAGGTCTTGCTCTGATGTTGTACTGTAGAAGTAGAAGGAAGTTTGAAACAGGGCAATCTGAGTTGACTTACGTGAATTAAGATAAAAATTGGGAGGAAACCTCAGTTAAAATCATGGAATAAAATTGCAATTGATACTTACTTGAACCTGGAGGCAGGGGGAGAAATTAAGTGTAAATATGTCTGTGTATGCTGTAACTGTAAATGTTGAAAGCTTAGTAAAATGAATGCAGCACGTGTTCACTGTGCATCATGTAAATACCAATTCATATTAGTCAGTGCGTGTGCATAAATGGCAAGGAAGGTGTAAGTGCTACAATTTAAAGAAGGTAAGTACTTGTGAGGGACTTACGCAGCAATTCACGATCAAATGCTTTTCTGTGGCACCTCTAATACGCCTGTCTTCTGAACCTCTGCTAGCGTAAACGGGTTAAATTCAGTCATGACATGAAAAAGGCCACTAGGTTCGATTCAGTAAAATTTCAGAATTTGGTAGCTTAATGTTCTTTCTTTTGTTTTGGTTGTTTTTTTTCCCCTGTAGGCTAAATTTGATTCTGAAATGCCTTGTGAGACTGTTAGCAAGATTCATTTGGTAGATCTTGCTGGAAGTGAGAGAGCAGATGCCACTGGTGCCACAGGGGTTAGATTAAAGGAAGGAGGGAATATTAATAAATCTCTAGTTACTCTGGGAAATGTCATTTCTGCCTTAGGTAAGTCTCTGGTTTTTGCGCTTGTCTCTTTTGGGTTGTTGTTTTTGGTTTTTTTTTTAATCATTAAATACCTGTGTGTTTGTCTACTTACACTTCTGTTCATTTTTACTTACACAAATAGTGGCCTAACACATACCATTTTTGAAAATGAATGAAAATACATAATGGCTATTTTTTTTTTTTCTACCTCCACATCACAGCTGATTTATCTCAGGATGCCACAAATCCTCTTTCAAAGAAGAAACAAGTATTTGTGCCTTACAGGGACTCTGTGTTGACTTGGCTGTTAAAAGATAGCCTAGGAGGAAACTCTAAAACGATAATGATTGCCAGTAAGTGTTTTTAAATTACTTTTTTTGCATCCTGAACTGTTCACCCTTAATAGGAATGGCTGTAAATTAGATTCCAGGTGCTTTGTTTAAGTAGAACATTGTTTACACTTGCTAATTTCTTGATTTCGGAGTTTTCTAGTAACACACTGCCTTTACTTAGACCCTGCAGAACACCTCTTCCAGCAGTAGAACTATTTAGGGTCCCATTGTGTATATGGGGACAGTCTAGTTGTTTATGACATTAGTAAACAATAGCAGGTATGCCTCCAGAATTTGAGAGCTTCATTTTCATACGTTTGGGTGCATGGATCGCTGGCTGGAATATTTGGTCACAAATGTAACAAGGCGTCCAGGTAGTGTATGTACAGTCACTAGACATTTGTTTGCATAAGTAAGGATCATCCAAATGTATGTGCCTAATTGCTTATGTTTGCTCTGACATCTGCCTCACCGCTGTGATTCTTTGACACGTGCGTAGTGTAATGGCTAGCTAATCTGACCAGTTAAACTTCAAGTGATAGTTCCTGGTTATTCTTGAGGTTTATTTACATTCCTGACAGCTCTGTTACTCGTGGTAAATGCTCAAACCTGGACCTAGATAAAGTCTTCTACTTCTCTCCCCTTACGCCTCTCCTCCCCAGGTTGTAGACTTTGATCACAGGTAAATAAAATATTCCTGCTTTGTGCATCGAGTCAACGCTGATGTGTGAATCAGTTTGCATTTCCAAAACTGTGTTGTTTTTGTTGCATTAGTAGCAGAAACAACCTGGTCTCTTTTGACATTCAGTGGGAGAGACTCATTTTGATTTAACCTACTTTTTGAATGCACACAGAACATTTTAACTTTTTGTCTAAATTTAATTATTTATGATCAGTCATCGTGTAAACTTTTCTTACAGCTTCCTTTGTACCTGTAGAAAGCTCTGTAAGGATCACTTGGTTTAAAAACCTGCTGATGGCATATGTATTGCAGATTTTTCAACAAGTTGGAGTGGGAATTCCATTCCCAAAAAAACCTCCGTGAGGACAGGGGGAGGATTTTGGATGTTGGACATGTAAGGTGTGAAGAGAAGAGCAGCTCTGAAGTTTCTCTCACTCTTTCCTGCATAAATGAAATGCAGTCTAATGGATGCAGTCCTGTCTTGGGAATGATGGGAGAGCAGAATCGAGGGAATAAAATGCATTGGGTCAGATTCTGGTTCTTCACTCACTTTGCTATAGTCAAATTTTCTGGATAGGAGTTCCTTTATTGCATGACTTTGGGGTTGTTTTTGGAATCCGTGCCACTTTCCTTCCTCAGGCTGATCACAGTAGTACCAAAAGAGGATTTTGGACTAGACTCTGCTTTGTTTTGCTGAGTGTTTAGGTACCACTCTGCTGGCATCTTTCTTTTTGGTGCTTTCTTTCAGCTATGTAGTTGAGTAAGTTGGGGTTTCTTTTGACAGAGGGATAGGGATGAGAAGTTTTAGAAACACAGAGAGCTTTCAGTGCCTATACTAATGATTACAGTGCACAGCTGCTTTTTCATCTACTTCCCCATCTATTAACGATGCTTCTGCTCGGCAGAGCCCTGATGGTTGGTCTTTTCTCCAACAGTAACTCTACTGGTAATGTGGCTGAATGGCCTAACACAACCTGACAAGCTGTCCAGATACATTTGGCCTGCCTTTTCTGTAACTAAACACAAAAAAAAAAGCAGGATGATCATCTGTAGGAAAGGTTCTTACGATGAATCGGAATTGGATGTATTTTTATATTCCTGTAGTGTATTGTAACATCCTTCCAGAAAAAGAATAATTGAGTAGTGGAGAGGAGACGGTAGATAAAGCAGGGAAGTGATAGTGTGAGCTAGAGGAAGTATAGTCTGTTGCCGAGTGTATCTCCCCTAATTCAGGGAGTCTCTACCACAAAAAGTGTATTTGTTACTATGAGGAAGGGCAGGATATTTTGGTTACTTGATTATTTTTACAGGTGTTTTCATTGATTCTCTGGGTCTCTTGTTCCATTTCATTATTAAGGTTTCTGGTCCCTCATAATTTCTGCACGGTGTTCTCTTCTGTGTTTTGGTTCATCTATTTGGATGCAGTAATTATCTCTTTAATTGGGAACATCTTGTGTATTGTTAGGAAAATTAGTTGAAGGATAGCATTAGCAGTTTCATTTGAACTCCGTTGTTTTTCCTGGTTGTCTATAAAAAAAATACTGGTTTTTCTTGATGCATCAGATGGGTAACAGTTCTGTGTGCTGCCAGATGCTTGCAGCTCCGCAGAACAGCTAGGTTTGTAAATTATAGAAGCTCTTGGTTTTGTTTTCATGGCTGCGTTTGCTTGAATGCTGTTTAATTTCCCTTCAAAACTTGGGCTAAACCTACTGTGTTTTTACCTGAAATGACTTTCCCCTTCAATGATTATGTTGATACTTACAAAATACTCACCGGTTTCCCCACTGTTCTTATAAAAAAAAAAAAAAATTGCAAGAAAGCCTGTAAAGTATTCATATAGGATGTTTATGCTTACCAGAGAAATGTAAATGTTAAATAGATTGGCAACAAGATTTCTTTACAATGCTTGGTTGTTGGACTTGATTATTCTAACACACTATTCTATTACAGTGTTTACTTAAACAAAGTTATAGTGACATGAAAGCAGTGGAGCTAGGTGACGGATTGGAACAAATTGTAGCCATATGGTTAATCATATATTTCTTTCTCTTCATCCATATTAGGTTTGTCTGACTTGTAAAGTATAAACTAACTTTACTAAATGAAACGTATGGTGCGGGATAAACTGTTTCTGACTTCATCTCCTTAGCTATTTCACCTGCTGATGTCAATTATGGAGAAACTTTAAGTACACTTCGCTATGCAAATAGAGCCAAAAACATCATCAACAAGCCTACTATTAATGAGGATCCTAACGTCAAACTGATCCGTGAGCTGAGAGCTGAAATAGCCCGATTAAAAGCCCTGCTTGCTCAAGGGAATCAGGTTAGCTTTACTTGAAATTTATGTGTAATTTTCCTTGAGTTATAACATCTATTTCTAGAATGTGATGAGATAATTATCTTTCATTATATTGATTTGAGTAAACAAGCTCTGTGGGGCTATGAATGAATATTATTTTCCTGATTGAATCAGTTTCCGTATGGCCAGTAGATTGCCCCTTTTAACATAAGGGGGAAAAATTGTCATCCCAAAGCCTTTAGCTTTCTCTTAATATAATCAGAGCTTGATTGCAGTGTGCTGCGGAGCAGTCACCACAGCATAAGGAGGTTGAGTGGTACCATATTTCCTGGGTCTAGCCTGGTAGATTGAAGAGGTACTTTATCTAGTACCTTAAAAGAAGTAGAAGATAAAGTATTTAAGATACGTAAATATAAAAAGTAGGAGTATGGATGGGTTTGAACAATAAATTTTATTTGTGTTTGGCTGCACAGTGTATTAGAAAGCAAGTAACGTGCTAAATATGAGAAAGTATTTTCAGTGGTGGTGTAAGAAAATGTGTCACGCTATACTTCTTTTGTGCGATTGTCTTTCTTACGCTTCTATCAGTATTAGCCACTATAAACATTTGCTGCACAAGCTCAGTTAGCCTTAATTTATCCTCTGTTTCCAGGATGGTGAAACCAAGCTAACAATAAGGAATATGCAATTGGCTCAGGCCAGTCCTCTCTTCTAAATAATGTCGCTCAGGACTGCTAGATTTCATACTTGAGCAAATGCTATTTGGAAGTATCTGAAATGGTACTTCAGATTTATTTCTAGAACTATCTAATTTTATTTGAGGTAGGCTGTGCAATCTGAAATACCAGTTCACCATAGGCTGTTTTTAATGGAAGGCTCGACTTGATGCTATAAAACATTTGCTGAAAAAGGAGACGGGACCACAGTTGGAAGCAGTAATAGGTATTGTGGATGATTGGAGAGCTCTGCTTTGCTAAAAACAATTAGAAAACTCTTTATGGGGTTGAATTACTGTATTATACTTGGGTTTCTCCTGTATTCTTTGGGAGGAGAAAATTAATTTATTTTCGAAATATGGTTTGATTTAGAGTTAGCAAAGTTAGGTGTAACTTGGACCCCTTTGAAGATCTAATGCTTTGACCTAGTTCTGAGCTGTAAAACAGTGGATATCACAAAATAAATCTGTTTCAGTTGTAGGATGTGATAGATGTCTGTGTGGGAGACAATAGAGAACCTGCTTATGTTAATTGAATTTGTGATGGCTGATAAAACAGCAGGTGGTGTTATGTATGCACAGTAGAATATAAATCTCTGTGTAATTTCTTTTGCGGCTTTCCTTTATATTCCCAGAATATACTGTATCGCAAATGCTTATGTAGATCACTGAAGATACTGGCTACCAAAATATAGTACTGGATTCAGTGTAGGAGGTCACATAACAATGAGTATTATTTGTGTGCGCACATGTTCATAGTAGCTTTCCTTTTCTAAGGACAGTTACCCTTATTAAAGATAAGTAGTATACATATGTTTTATAGCAAAATGGTTAACTGTTGACGCATGATAAATTTTCACGTTTAACAGAAATGTAAAGATAGATGTATCAGGAACTACCTGTTACAAACTCGTGTCCCGTTTTAGTGTGTGCATGTGCGGCAATGCGTATGCATAGTGAATGAAAATAGTACTCCAAAATGATGATTTGTATGCGAAATATCTGCTTTGACAAGATTTCGATTACTCTGTTTACAGTATTTCAAGGTAAAATGATGTGTTGGAGTTTAAAATGCTTCATCCTAAGTAAACAAATAAGTTGAACAATTGCATTTCTTTCATTTGATTCCAGCAGAAATTATTACCTTTTCGCTTCCTTTTTAACTTGATGATGTTTACTTTTTATGATTTTAGATTGCACTCTTGGATTCTCCAACAGCTTTAAGTATGGAAGAAAAGCTTCAGCAGAATGAAGCGAGGGTGAGTTATAATTTCATAATACAGTTTTTAAACACAAAAAAAGGAAAGGATGAGGGTCTGGATGCAAGAGTCTTGGTAATTTTCAGTTGGGGTTTGTTTTTTTTTTTTTGATACATAACTAAATTTTCTTCCACCAAACAACATTTTCTGGTGCTTTTTTTTTTTAAAAAAAAACACACCACCTGTGTGAACTTGAAATTTTGTTATCCTACTAATGTAAGATAACATAGCTAAGAACAATGTATATCTTGATATTTGTATAACAGTTGTAATTAATGAAAATATTTGTTCTCAGGCCAGCTTTCTTACTAACAAAGTATGTTTATAAATAGAATAGAGAGGGAAAAGCCACTAAATCAGAGTAATCAGTAACCAGTAATCACAGTTACAAAGCATTTAGTGTGCAGAAAATACAGTAAAAGATTTATGGGTAAAATGGTCAACTCTCTGTTACGTTTTCAAGTAATCAATAACTTGTGGGGTAGGCTTTCAGAAAATTTCAGTCTTTAAATCTGGTATGTACAAATACGTTCAGTGCCTAATTAGCTGTGTTTTTTTGCGGAGGGTATAAGATCTAGGTGAGTGTACTTCATGGTGTGTCTCACGCCATTTTCTTTTAATAATCCAGCTGGGAAAAATTCCCAGACAGTTTAGATACACTCATAGGGTCCAAAACAATATAGATGTAACGGTACTCTCATTTCTCTTAATTTGAAATCTTTCATTCTTCATTCTATCATTCTGTGTTAATTCCTTTCTATGTACGCGCCTGTCTTTAAAGCCTACTGCAAACTGTTTTGGAAAAATAGTTTTACTCAGACTTTGAAAGAGAAAGAAAGACTTTGAAAGTATTTGAAATCACACGGCTACATGGCAGCAAATTTATATACTAATGTATTTAGTTATGAATATTGTCAACAAGATGCCAATCCAATGTAGATACGATGTCTTTAAAAAAAAATAAATAGGGGCTTTTTAGCTAGTTTAAATAGTAAGGTTTATGCTGGCACTGCTCAGACCTTTACAATTAGCGAATGAATGCATTGCTTTGAGAATCTCATTTTAAGTAATTGGTACGGTATCTGTCTGCGCTTCTCAGGATTCCCATTGGTAATACCAGTTTTAAAGACATGTCGAAATACTTTTCAGTGAAATGATACTTCAAAAATGAAGTTCATGACAAAAATGGACAAAGTACGTGTATTGGTATAAACCATAGCTGCAAAGTAGACTCCAGGCTTCCCCGTAACACAAGTTTCAGCTGGGAACGCATTTTACAACTCTGTAGTGTGTGTAGGAACCCTTACTGTGTTGTATTCAATAATGAAAGTAGGACCCGCATAACCGTAGCACGAAACTTCAGTTACAAATTGTTTGGTGTTTTTTTTTTCATATTCATCCTAGGTTTTAAAATGTTTTTATCTGAATCGGAGATGAATGATAATATTGTTAGTATGGGTAGCATGCTTTTATTTTTGTTTAAGCTTTTTATTTTATTTAAAGCTTTTATCTAAGTGTAGCTGAGTAATGTAAACCGCTGACTATGTGCTAATTAGAGTATGTTATTCATGCTTGTCCTGCTCAGAAATGCTGGTCCTTCTGTGTGGGGAGTATATTGAGCATATTTTATTATCTTTTGTCAGCCTCATTAGAAGGTTATGTGATTACTATTTATGATAATTACAATAGACGTAATTACCGAAAATTCTTAGTAGATATTGCAGTGGTTATAGCTTTTTTATAATTTAATGAATGCAATAATTAATTTGTTTAGACAGATCTAAAGACTTTATCACCATATTTAAATTACCTGACAAATATGTGGTAGCTTTCTTTAATGACTTGATTTGTCCTTGTATAAGACGAATGTTTAAAGGATTTCTGAGCGATAGAAATTGTTCTAGTGTGGTGAATAGACTTAGGATTTCTTTGATCTTTTCAATTATTTTTTGTTTTAACGTTCTGATTAGCAGCGCTAGGACTGATACGATGCATTGAAAGATGTATTTACTTTTCTCTGTTGAAATCTTGAGATGCAGGTGAAAAGAGAGAAGCTTCTTTACTTCCCATTGATTAATTTGCAGCTGATCTGCAAAGACAGCTGGGATAGCAGGTTGAAGGTAGCAAATGTGGAGATGTTCTGATGAGTTTTTGTCCTACAGTGGTTTTATTTGTAAAGTAATAAAGGGACATAGCTGGTTTGTTTGGGGTTTGGTTTTTTTTTTCAGCTTTTTGCAGTTGAAGTGAATACATATAACAAGATTGTGTATGTTTTTACAAGTCTATGTATTTAATTCCTGCACAGAAATCTGGTGATTTTAAAAACGAAAGAGTGAGTGTGTGTGTGTATATATATGTATATTCTATTTACTGGGATTATGATTCCAAGTCAGACAGAGCTTTCAGGTGGATCTGCCTGAAGCACACTGTATGCACTGCTTTCTAAAAAAAAATCTGAAAGACTCTGAAATGAAAAGATCCTTTACTGATACGGAAGCTGTGGAAGTTAACTTATGAGATGGACAACTAGACGAGTAGGAAAAGCAGGACATAAGCTAAGTGCTCACCCCCAGCGCTCTCCCTGTCTGTAATTTGCAAGCAGCTTCTCACTTCTGTGCTGATTTTTAACTAAGTTAGATTTTGATCTGTGCTGATTTCAACCACATAGTGCTTAGTGATATGGTTTAGTGATGGTTTTTGTCAGAGTTAGGTTGATGGTTGGACTAGATGATCTGAAAGGTCCCTTCCAACCTGGGCGATTCCATGATTCTAAGGGTGTGATTACTAAGTTGCAGCAAACTTTGCTCTGATTCTTTCCTGAAGGCTGCCTTCTTCCTCTGCATGCCATTCTCTGGAGGGTATTTTAGCTTGACCATGCCTACCTGCACTTTTGGAAAGGGGCTGTCATCTTGTTACAGTGAAGGGATCAATTTGTGGCAGCAGACTTTGTCGGACTGATGAAGCACTGCGTGGAATTATTCCATTCCTTTGAAAATGCCTGCCGTTATTTGAAGTGGCTGTCCCTCTCCTTTGTTTCATTTAAAACTATAAGTAAGGATTTTGTGATTTTTTCCTTTTTGAGAGAGAGAAATTGTAGGTACGACCACTTATTGCAGGAGCAGCAGTGCTCTTCTAGGTGTTTAAGTATTAAACTTCGTGAAGAATTGTGCAAATACTTAGTACTTCTCTGAGAATGCGTTACCAAGGACTTTAGAAGAGATGTGATTTTTTCCAATATTTGTTTTCTTTTATAGGTACAAGAACTGACCAAAGAGTGGACAAATAAGTGGAATGAAACTCAAGATATTCTGAAAGTAAGAAAAATAAATTTTCAACTTGGCATTTGAACTAGCCTTAGAGTTTTTCCTTCAAAAAAAAGGTTCCTGTTCTAAGTCACCTTCTTTGGCTTTTTTAATAACGCAGACTTTTCTCAGCCTTGCTTTGGTTTATTCCAAAGAATTAGGTTTTTGATAGATTTTAAGACTAAATATTCATGCACAGTGGAATTCTAATAAGATTTAAAATAATTATTAATAAAAATGAGCACAGCTCTTTTCTTCACCATAATGACCTCAGTGTAAAACAGCTTCTCTCTTACAAATCTTTAAAATACTGAATGTTTTTTCTTGAGTTGCAAATGGAGCAAACCTTGGGGGAGCACAAGTGGATCCGTCATCCCCTTGGTGTTTGTGTTGTATGAACAAGACCTGCGAATAATCACCATTTGTGTTACATTGGGTATCTCAGTGAACGCAGTGCATAACGGATCGATTTTTGGGTTGGCCTTCGGATTCACGTTTCAGGCAGAAATGTCTTGTAAAGTTGAAAACCAGCTTTAAATGGGATTTCTGCAGTTGAATCTTCACATGTTCAATACAGATCCAAGGGGCAACTTGGTGATTTCCGTGCTATGGTTTTTGCATGATGTAGACTGAGGCTCCTGTCTTCTCTGCCTCTCGGTTTGCCTCTCAGCTGTCCAGTTGTACCGGTAGGATTTTACGTTAGCATTTGGCTTGCGATTATTCTGAGGTAATATGGTTCTATAGACGCATACATACATGCATTCACACACACAGAGAAGAGTCATTCCTGCAATTTCTTTTCCATAACGTAGGCTAACATTTTTTGTTGCCAAATGTTTTAAGTATTTTGAAAACAAAGCTTGAGCTTTCATGACTTGCTGTATATGCTGAACATAAACTTGTTTGGAGTACAATTCAAGCAAGCATTTAGAAGTAATTTTTTTAATTCTCCTTATCGCTGGTCTGAGACTTGTTTTCTGCAGTTGTTTTGCTGTATATCACTTTTTGATTCCTTTAATTTATTTATTTATTTTTTTAAGTTCACTTCCATGTCTTTTATCTGACTTCCAAATAAGTTGAATGGCTCTATGCTTAAAAGTAAAAATAAAGCACCAATAGCATAGAGAACAGAGCAGGGCTAGTAACTGCCTGGCAGATGGCGTGACAGAATGGACTGTTTAATGTCTGTCCAGATACGGAACTGGGAATTGCCATTTGCATATTCCTCTGAGATCTTTTGAGTCTAACTTTTCGTTATTTTGTTATTTTGAAGCATTTATAGGTACATAGAACTTTATTAATCCTCTCTTTGCTCGGATCTGGATTGTGGAGGTCATTGTCACATGGAGAATTTGTGAATTTTGGTCGGTTGTGAAAGTGAATGTGATGTAGCGTATGGGAAGTTCTTAAAGCTTTATGTTGGAATTGTACTGATTCTTCCACAGAGATTACAGAATTGTAGGAGGTGTTAACTGAACAATTCATGTAAACAAGGGAAAGCTGCATTTGTTAAATAGCTGCATATAAAGGACTTAGACACAGGAGCTGTAATTGTACTCTTCTGGTACAGAGCTTTTGTTAGTCTAATTCATAGGGCTTCTCTGTGTTGCACTTTTATATGCTGATATTTGAGTACATGAACATAACTTGTATTTCACTTTTGGGTTAAAGGCAGTTGATAAAACTTTCTTGGCCCCAAAAAATTGAGACTCTGCAGAAGATTTCTTGGCTGTACTGTGTTATTTTACACCATTTTACTGAAGCTATCCATATTTTTATTCACTTCTTGTTTAACGATTCCCGAAATCCCTGCCAGCATACAAGTGGAAAAGGGCTTTTTCGAAGTTTGCTGGGCTGAGTAGCTAGAAAGCTGATTTTAAACTACAGAGAGCAGTGGTGTTTCTTGTAATGGACTCTCCCTACAAGTTCCCCGGCTTTTTTGCTTTGTTATTGATGTACCCCCTTTTTCATACAGAGACCGTACACATTGTTCATTTGTAAAACTAGAACGTCTTGGCACCCTATGAGAAATGAGACTGTCTTCATACGTCCACCTCGCTGTGGTCACAACTGCAACTTTTTCCATGCCATAATCCAGTAACTTTCAGGACATTCTTCATTGAGGTACTTAGAACTTCGGGCTTGTATTTATGTTTAAAACCTCCTTCTCCTTGCCTCCCCCTGGGCTTGCAGTCCTGAGATAGTTGCTGCCTTTCAGTTCCTGCCCTGCAGGGGACTTGGAGAATTAATAACCTTTTGCTTTTCGGTCCCTAACACCTTTTGCTCCAGATCTTTTAGGCAGTGGATTTTGAAAATTCATGTAAACAGCTACCTATTACCTATTCATATATGCCTGCCAGATGCAAGTGTGCTCGCTAGGAGCCGAATGGGATTTCCTACTCTATTATATGTAGTTATGCATTTTCACACTAAGTTCTAAATATCAGAGTTCACACGGTTTTGAATTGTTCTCACAGGCTGATGGGAAAATCTGTTAGTGTTTAAATCCAAAATAATTGAAAGGATTTTGCATAAGCTTTGTAAAATACAGGAAGGGCGTGCTGATGTCTTCCATTAGATCAACAGATACTGCTGGAAAAAGTTACCTGGCTTTTACTGAATACAGTGCTTTCATCTGGCCTGACAAAGAAGTGATGCATACTGTTTTGCAGGGAAGGTGTTCCTCCAACTTGTTCACTCTTGCCAGTTAATTTGAACCTTGTTTTAAGTTAGACCAGCAACATCTAAATGCTACCTTGAAAATAATTCATAGAGAATGGAAATGCTATCCAGCTAGAAAATACCGAGGAAGAGAGGATACCGCGTGAAGGCAAGCTTTGGATCAAAAGTATTTGGCAGCTTAAAATTCAATTATTTCAGTAGGCACAGTGCCATTTCTGCAGCTGACACGTACACCCTAATATTCTTCCTTATTTCTCCTTGTAGCAGAAATCTCCTCTGACATTTGTCTCTATGTAGCTCACCAGAAGTTACGTCTTTCCATCACAGTGTACGTCTTTAGACTGGGTATGTTGGAGTATCCTGTCTTTAAATGGTGTCAGTTCTGGATTTAGTTCAGAGTCTGTATGGCTCAATGTCATTATTAGCTGTGAACATCTGGTATAATTTTTCACCTACACTGTTGTCAGATTGGACGTGTCTTGGGCTGGTGATGGTAGTATTGATAGTACGCGCTCTTTCTTTCCTATATTTCGAAGAAGCCCAAATCCTCCCCTTTTCCTCATGCAAAGGTTAGGGCACTGCATACATTGGGGTGTTGAATTTGTGCTGACTCCACATGAAGTATTCTTTAGTGGGTAGCGCGGCAGCTTCTTGGTGGTGTTAATCTCTCTGAAGCGCCAAGCAGTGTTTCCAGTGGTGGTGTGGGTTTCAGCCTTGACCTCCTCACTATCATACAACGTGACACTCCAACCTCACTAACCTAGTATTGCAATCTGTCCCCTGTCCCTCTTTTTTAATCAAAGGGAGGATGTTTTAATGCTAAATAAACTTTAATAAGCATGTGGAATGATGCTTCAGCACTGGGTAAAATACTACATTGAAAACCAAGGCACTAGTGTTTGATTTGAAGTCCGTAGGCTTTGGGTTATTTCCTGAAATGTCACCAGCTGTCAAAAAATAGCACTCTACAAACCGGCACTGCTTTACATTGCTTCTTTATCTTCAGGTGTCTTGCAACTTCAGCACTTATTTAACTCTAGGATTTTGCTTTCATCTCACTCTCATTGAATCTTCCTATGGATTTTTTTTTCCCCTTCTGTTAATGTTCTTCCGTACACATCCCTGAGAAGAGGAGGAAGACGGAAGAAAAACTGTTTGCTCTTTTCCTTAGTTGTATTCCTTTTTGTATTGTTCTGTTAAAGATCAATCCTGGGGTCTATAATTTTTTTGGGTGCTTTCTAAGATGTTAGGTAACCTATCCAACTTTCGATTTTTCTCTTTCTTTGAGGCTTTAATTGGTACAAAACTACTTTTGATGTGGCTGCTACATTTGGCTGCGTGCATTGTCATTCTCCTAGAGATCTTTTTTCTTATACCGGCACCTTATTTTTGTCATCTTTTGTGCATGTTCCAATTTCTTTCGCTAACCTTTAGCAGCTTTTATATTAATCTTCTTAAAATGTGTACTCCTTTATATAATTCTCTGCTGTTTTTTCTTCCCAGCTTTCTTTTAAATTTCTTCTCCCCTTTACTGGTGGTGTAGAAATTGGTTTGACTTTTAGCTTTTGCCTTCTTTGATGTATGTCATTTGGACCTAGCGTTAAGGTATTTAGATGCTTTTTTTTTTTTTAGTTTCAAGTAGATTTAGAGTTACCTTTTATTTCGTTATCCTGTTGTTTCATTCTCATCACGTCATTAGCTTTGTGTGTCAGAGCTCAACTGATGTCAAAGGATGCAGAGAGATCTGCCTTCTCAGAGTCTATTAAAGAACAGGGTCTTTTTTTTTTTTTGGTGTGTGTGTGTCTAACTCTCATGATCAATAGTTTAACTAGTAGCTGCTTCAACTGGCTTTGTCCTGTTGGATTCAGTGACACGGCTTTGCTTTCATCAATAATACTAATTCTGCTGCAGTACTTTACCGCATGTTGTGTAAATACGTTATTGAACGCTGTTGATTTGGTCTTTTTCTTTTCGGTGCCCCTTTGGTTGAGTACTGGTTAATAGTACATTTTTATGGCTTAACAATGGTGGTTGCTACCTGGGGAAGAAAACTCTTGCTAGCTTGTCTATCTTCAAGCATTAACATGTACCTTTTTTTTTTTTAATATCACGTCTTTTTTGGGGGGAGATGAAATACTCTTGATTTGCCATGATGAATAAATACAGACTAATACCAAACAGTTCTTTTTGTAGACATGCTTGTCTAAACAGGGGAATTTTCTTTCTTTAGGAACCTCAGCTATACCTAGGAAAGACACTAGAAGACGAAAACTCAAAGTAATTGTGTTGCTCTTTATGTGGTGCTGATTAGGGTGGCAGAAGCTAAAAGATTTTGATTTTAATAATTTCCTTTCCGTGCTGGCTTGTATACCGTAGTGAACTCTGTCAAGAGCTGCTTGCCGTGTTCAATATAAATGCTGTATTTGTCTACATTTATTTGCATTTCCAGATCATTTTAAAACCACAGTTGCTGAATGGTATTTAAACACTATTATCTCAGTTCTTCAGCCTGTAAGGCTGGGCATACATCACCATTTTCCTCGTTTATGCCTTTTTGTTACTTCCTATTAACCTTGACTGGCTTCTCTCCTTTTCTCACTTATTTTGTGTTCTACCCCAGTACCTTGCCCTTACATGGGCGTTTGTTTTCTTCATTCTTTCATGTCTTTGTTTTAACAACCTCAGTCCTCAGCTGAAAAGTGCTCTCAATTAACACCTCCTACTTTCACATAAAATTCTTGTCGCCTAAATCTGCTTTTTGATGGCTGTAGGATAGAGAAGCTGTGCAAGCTCTTGGGCTCCTGAAGAACAAACTGTAGAACTCTTTAAAAGTACTTACAGCATCACTAATTATGATGATAGTTATAACCATGGCATGTGCTGCTTGCCATAAAACCAGTACGTGTGACACTTCCCCGTTCAATGTCCTTAGTGACCAGCAAAATCTTGTGGCTTGTGTGCCTATTCCATAGTAAGATTACTAGAAGTTTAGGAACCGAATGCATAATATAGTTGTCCTAGATCACTAATAAATAGCTGGGTTGGTTTGTTTGTTTGTTTTTTTAAATTTAGAAATATATGAATTACATAGAATTATCTGCTGAACAAAAAATACATCTTGATATTTATAACTGTTTGTATCAACCTAATCATTTTACCATTGGGTAATTTGGGTATTGGAAAATGGCATATTACGAAGTTTTTGCAAAAGGCGCCAACATAAGGTTTAATCCTGCCCTTAAAAAGTGCTCGTGGCTTTTTAAGACTTCTGGCCACTTGCCTTTGGAACGTAGGTCCTAAAATGGCTGTACTTACAGGCTGAATGGAAAAAAAAAAGCGAGTTAGAGGAATGGTATATGATGTATACATGATACTGTATTTCAACTGTTCATTTTCGGCTTTGGCATATGTGTTTATTTGTATGTTTGGCAGGAATAACACTTGTTTCTAAGGGTTTTTTCACATTTCAGTAAGTGAATCATTTTTGTAAAATTGTTGCTAGTTAGACATGTTGGTGTTGCATTTTGGTTAGAATGTCTGTTGCTGGCTGTGTTTGAAGCACAACTGTGTACTTTTCACGGGAAACTTAAATCTGTACTTTTGTTTGAACAAATTTTACTTGTTATTTTATAACTCCTTCTATTTGTCATCTCTATTAGACAACACTCATTGTGTGCTTCCAGTTTTTGTTTCCTTTCTACAAACTGTGTCTTCTGCTTGAATTTTGAAGAAAGAGATTTAAAAATTGCTGCAAAATTAGAATGGGATTGCATATCCATGGAGCTGGCAGAAAGGATTTTAAGTCAGATGTTACTGCTGAATTTGCTTTCTTTTAGACAAGTTGATAGAATAAATAGAATAACAGCTCGGTTCCTAGGGAAGTTTGCTTTCTCAACAATTGTTTGCCCTCCAACAATGTTGTAATATATGTACATTTATCAAACTGAACTTGTATGGAAAGGAAAAATGCGCATTTGCATTAAATAACCTCTTATTAACATCTTATGCTTAATAGGATTCCCTTCAGCTGGCTTGTGAATGTTGTGCAGAAGACAAGATACTAAGAAAGTTTTAAAAGGGCTGAGGTTAATTATTCTTGGCTATCTCAGTCAGAAATCACACAATGAATGAAAATAACTTCTCTTTCTCTAGAAGCCTGTTCCAATGTGGTTTTTGTGTCTTGCACTAGATGTCACTGTAGATACAAAAATCAGGTTCTTCTGCATGCTTAATTCAGATTGAATTCAGATCTTTTAAGGCAAAACGATTTGCAATATCTTGACTTTCATTGCTGTTTGGATCTACTAAAATAACGTTATGAGAATGCCAAAGCATTGGTTTAGGAGCAAGTCCCGAAGAACTCGAGTAACTGTTTTGACAGAAACGCTTCTGAACAACACTTCAGGTGTGGGATGCACTGTAAGGTCATTATGTACATTCAAAATTATTTCAACTATTTATCAGTGCACTTTTCAACTCTCTTGTTGAAATGACGGTGTATCTAGAATGTTTGACAAATTACTTTAGCTAAAGCCTTTAAAACATATTTATTTGCTTAACTTTGTTGTTGCTCTGATATTTTAGGGATATAAAGAACAGTTTCTGGGAGAGGTAATATCTTTTATTTGACCAGGTAGTATAGTTGAGAAAGCAAACAGGCTTTTGGACACCCGGATCTTTCACCAGGCCACTTCTGCTGTTTGCTTTCTCTTTTAATGGATCTTGCAGTTGAGAAGCCAGTGGCAATGATATGCAGCTTCTATTCATAACTGTTTCTTTTAACATTCTTCTCTTCATTAGTCACTTCTGTAGATTTATAATTGAATTTCAGTACATTAAAATTTAATGAGTTCATTGGGTTTTTTCCATCTTTTTTGGAGAAAGTTGTCGGAAAACAAGGGAATGTTTACCATTCTCAATCCTTGTACAGTATTTACCCACAACTCCTGCCTCCTGAGCAATGACAAGTAGTACCTAGTTTAGCTCTCGGTTTTGTTAGGGTTTGTTTTCTTATACCTGGCCTTGTGCATTATTTATTTATTTCCCAAGTGTGGCAGTTACTGGCAGTGGTTGTAGTCTATAAAATCATCTACTCTGGTGGTGAAATTTAAAGTTGGGATAAATTGTCATTACTAAATGTCACAAGCTTCCCTTCTCCAAAGCCTCTACAGATGGACTTGTTGTTCTTTGGGGGGTTGGTTCAGAAGCTGGGACATGAAAAAATAGAATTATATGTCCCCCCTCGTTCTCCCCCCCAGCCCCTCTCTTCTTTTTTTCATTGTTAAGATAAAATGAATGTATTTACATCCCAGGATCTTTATGCTATTGGCCAACACACAGATTTCTGCTTTGGAATTTGAGTTTGGACAGAAATCATCAAAACATGATTTGTTTTACCTTAAACAGACATTGTTTTTTCATGCCATTATTAAATGATAATTATTACTTTAACTGATCATCCCCCTTACTTCAGTATGGGAAATATACCTAGGTCAATGCAGACTGAGAAGAAAGAAAATACAGTAGAGAGAATTTTCTATAAAAGCAAACAAACAGAAACTTTCTAAGGGGTTGTATNACTCTCAGCATTGGCTTGCTGTTGTCAGAGGAAGAAAAAATACTAAACTGGGAACCGGTGCTACTGATCTACTGTAGCTCTTTTCCTAATAGAAACACTATTGAAAGGGTCCCAGTCACCTGGGGAATGTTGAATGCAGCAGTCAAAAGTAGATTTCAAAAGAAATAGTTGTCTGATTTCAAGTCTGTCTCTGCCACCTGTGTTCATCTTATTAAGAAACCTCCTTTCTCTCTTGCAGCCTCTTTAGCTGCTTGCAATGCCTCTGCGGTGGTCTGACCACTTTTAACTTTCAGTTTCTGCTAGAAGGTTGCAATCAAGAGATGCCTAATGCTACTGATTGTTTTTTATTTCAGTTTTAAACCTTTTTTCCCACTTGAAACCACCTGGACCATCAGAGAAGCACGGTTGGAGGCCGCTGTTTCTGAGCTCACCAGCCACGGATTAAGGCAGGGTTGAATAGTTTGGTTGATCCAGGCTGTGCATTCCAAAAGAGGCCCTCCGGTTTCTAGGAATAACCATACTCCCAAGTATTTTGCTGCCATCCTCCTTACAACTGGGGCCCTGCATTTGTAGATTATCCAGGCCATGCTTAGCTTTAATCCATCCCTAGGGCTTGCAGGCGGTTTTCAAATGAGAGGGAGTCAGACAGAGTGAGTTGCTTTTGAAATCCTTTCTACAGCTCAGATGCCACTTGTTCAACAATTCCTCCTGGGCATTTGGTCTGCTTTTCTATTAATTTTCTTGTGGCAGGAAGGGGAGCTAAATTGAAAGCAGTGGAAGCTCCTGATTTAGCCTGTGGAAAAAAGAAGAAGAAATATACCCTGAAAGCTGTTTCTTCTAAAGGATCAGCAGAGACGTAGTGAGAAGGAGAAAAGACAGAACGTGAATTCCTCATTGGACTTGGTTATGGGAGGGTAAAGAAGCATTCCAACATCAACATTTTAGATGAAAAACATAAATTTATCTTGAGTCCCTCACAAAGGAGCTGTTTCTAATGGCAATGTGTATTGGATGTGAAACACTAGAACTGTTTTATTCTGCTGGTGTTTTTAGCAGTATATTTAGGAGTTTATTACGGTGTGATTCTGATAGCTTTGAGTTACCTGGTACTGTTGTGCACCTGACTCAATGTCTAAATTGGCAATTGAGCGTAGCCTTGATTCATCCAGCCATTCTGCGGTAGGAGTGCCGCCGGAGTGATGCGCTTGTTCTTTGTTCCTCCCAACAGCAGAGAATATATTTTTAATGAAATCCACTAAGAGATGTCTCAAACACAGATGGCGGCACAAATCTGCCGCTGCTGCAGACTATATTCCTGAAAAAAGGAAAAGGCAGGTCCAGTTTCTGACTGCCATGTGTCTCTTCAGGTTCAGTCATTCTATAGCACAGTAGCTGGGCTGTGTCGGGCAAGAACGTGGTGGCAACCAAGCTTATTCATCTTTCTCTGCAAAAGACTTTGCTAGTCCTTAAGTCTGTTTTTACTCCTTGGTAGTTGTTGCTTACTACAGCGTGCATAGTCCTACTCCTTTCTTCAATTTCTTTCAACAGCGAGGGTTACGTTTTGGCCCTGAGGGAGGGCCTAATAGATTTTAAGTAATGTAGATTGATCTTTACAGAAGTAGGGATGAATTTCTAGGTAAATTATAAACAAAACAGAACTCCAGATAAGTGAAACACTTCTTAATTCTCCCATCCCCCAGGAAACACACAAAAACTGAAACAGCTTTTAAAATTAATAAATGTATTGGCTATGAAACTAGTTGGGGTTTTGTGGTTTTTTTTTTTTTGCCCCCTCTAAAATTCCATGACTCATTCATCATCCAGCTTTAGCAACAAATGAGGTTGGAGTCCTGTAGATAATAGTCTAGTTCACTGCATTCTCTCGATTCATTCCCAGAGTACAGTCTATGGAATGAATTATTCACAGGCCTTGTAGAAAATATATGATCATGTAATTAAAGGCTGTATTGTAATGCATATGGGAAAAGAGGATGAATTAAGATAGCCGATTTCTTTCTCTCCCAGCCAGGCTCCTTCCCCCTTTTTAGATACCAGCATGAAGAATACCAAGGGCAGAGATGCTGTCTCTTATCTGGAAGGTATAGTACCTCCTGCTGGGAAGGATCACTAAAGGCAACAAAAGTCTCGTTCTCTGCCCCAAATGTCAGTGCTGAAAGACGTAGGCTTATTTTTCCTTTGAGACTGTGTGCTTACTGTGGTCACCCACAGGAAGCTGTGAAGAGGCGAAGCCTGCCCCGCTTGAGACATAGCAAAAGGCTCTGTGTGCCTCATTTTTTGAAATGGAAGAATAGTTTTCCCTTAAACCCAAGCCGGTGGGGGCAAAAACCAGCCTGCAGCAGATGCGCCAGCATGGAAAATGGAAGCTTTGATGGTTTAAGTTTTATAAGCCACTGGAAAACAGGATTTTACAGGCTAGTGTCCAGGAAGCTTGAGCAGCCAAACAGGCACCTCTACTTAAAATTAGCCAAATCCTGCAGTTCTATTCAGGGAATTTTTCTCAGATGTCAGTAGTAGTTCTGTCTGTACAAGTTCTAAAGTGTCGAGGAGCGGGCACTGCAACTTGTTACGTTTGTCCTTGTAATTCCAGGAACAACGGCCAAATTTCCTGAAAAATTACTTTGAATCTGCCAAGGCTTCTAATGGAAATCCTTGCAGTGGGTTAAGTATTGTGGTGCTTTGGGGTGCCACTGCAATAACAGGGTTTCTGTGTATTAATAGACAGCCGCGTGTCAGTGATGAGCACGTCGCAATTGGTTACGAGGGGGGAAAGAGAAACAATAAAAAATGGAAAAGGTAAACTGACCTTATGGGAGTAAGAGCTGCTCCTGTAATTCCCTTATTCTTTCAAAGAAGAGAGTTAATTTTACATCATTTTAGCTTTGCCATCTTAGCAGTTCCTCATTTGAACAGTTCTGCATCTGCCCTTTTAATTGACATTCGTTTTGGAGAGCTATTGATGCCTGTGTGGGCTGCTGCCAGAGCACCTGCACTTTGACAGTAAGCCGTTCGCAGCAAAACTACGGTTTTCTGATCTTGGTTGTTGCAGACTCTTTAATGGTTTTTCTTGATTGATGAGGGTGGTGTGGCCTAAAGCTCTAGGAGACAGCGAAAAATCCGATTAGGAAGTTTCTTCTCAGTTGTGGTTTGCTCTGTGGCTTTGCAGAGTAGAGGTTTCTTCCTCTTGGAAGACTAAATTGTCTTAATTGTACTAAACTTTTAGTTTTAATTATACTGAAACTGACTCTGGCAGCCAGAGAGACGGTGTTATTTCTTTGTGCCATGGACTGGAAGGAGAAGACATAGTAGGAATCTGTTCCTTATTTAATGTACGCATGTACGAGGGAATCAATATCACCTTTCATAATTGCAGATTATATAAATAATTTATTACTTATAGAGGAAGAGCATAGTCTTTAATTTCCAAAAGCATTTTACTGAAGTCCTAAGGTAGCGCAAAACATAGCTTTGATGTGTCCGCAGTTTCTAAAGCGTACACCTCGTCACTGATAGCGTGTTCTGTATTTCTTCCTCTCTTCCACTTGCCTCCCAAATAGCATTTACTGCTTCTGTGGCAGGTGATTCAAAACTTATTTTGTTATTCCAGAAACCATGCCTGTGTCCAGCTGAACACAGTAAAACATAGGTGAGAAATTGGATATTGTATATACAGCTTGGTAGAATACAAAAAAAGCTTATTTAACAGGCACCCACTGAGGAGAGGAGCAGCAGCACTGATACAGTGTGGAACAAACCAGCTTTTCCTAGTTAACGTGTAGGCTGTCACTTTAATGGGAATCTCAAATAATTCAAAGTTGTTTTCTTGGAACAGAATTTTTTTTTTTTTTTTTACCCTGGAGTTGTCTTGTCGATCACAATTAGACACAATTGAATTTCTTTCAGCTGCTGCTCGGTGTTTTGTCTTGGCTGCTCTCTTTGTGCTAAGTATTTTGTAAGGGAGCCAGCCTGCAGAGCAAGAGGGCTGTCCATGTAACCAGTTCTCATCCAAAACATAACAAGCTAAATACTCAGCTCTGTTTCTGACTTCATCTTTTAAGGATTTATTAGTAGTAAGTCCAAACCAGATTTCACAATCTTTTGATATCTTTTTTTCTCCTCTCCTGCGTTTTGTTCCTGTCATCCATACAGTCGTGTTGCCAGTAAATATTTTCTTGTGCTTTGCAGTGGAAGTTCCTTGTTCCTCTTTTAGTTCTTTGAGTGATATTATACTTTGATAAATCTTTTTGCATTCTAAACCATTGTATCAGCAACTTGACTGATGCTGGCATTTCTAGTATTTCCTGGCATACATTTCCAATATTTCCTAATATTGGCAGGGTGACTATGTATATGCTAGTTGTCTGGAAAACTGTTGATGAAACGTCTGCCTGTCTTCCAGGAGGCAACGCAGCCTTCAGAAGTAAGAAGTGGGTCTGTTCCATCTCTCCAATGCGTACTCTGGATAGTTTAACCCATCAATGCAAACACGGGTAGCTCTGAACATATCTGTGTTGTTTCCAAATCATTTTTCTGCCACTGTTATTGTCGGTTTTTCCACTTGGTCCATAGCAAGATTGCTTTATTATGCAGAATATCTTTTTCTGGTACACTTATATATTTTCCCCTCTGACTATGAGGATGTTATTGACACATATAGTATAGAGAATACTCAGCCCTGACAGTCTAATATAACTTAATATCCTTCGCTTTCCACTTCAGCCTTCCCACAAGGAAATAAAAAATCTTGTCAGCAGTGATTGACTCATCCAATAGTCTTGCTAAAGAGACTGCAGGTTCAGTTTTATTTGTTGGAGGGTAAATGGCTAGTGTTTCAGGTTATCCCTATTTTAGGTGCTAAAGCATCTGTTAGCGCTTGAAAGTATCTTAAGTGCCTAATTCCCATTTGTTTTCCGTTGGATTTGGCTGTATGAACACTTTGAAGCCATAGGGTTTAGACAGAATGCTGTGGGGTAGTTGATTTTTTTTCTTTTCCCCAGCACAACTTCTTTCTGTGTGGAAGTCTCACTGTTTTGCAGGAATGTTTTCAGCAAAAGATTTGCAGTTTTGGGCAGCTTCTGATCTAGCTGCAGTTCTTCCATGAATATCACCTTTTCTACATCTGGAGTTTTTACCTGTAGGTAAATCCAGAAGATGTAATTAAGACCAATTAATCCACAACAGACCAGTTAAGGACTTACTCATCTGCAAAATGTCAACTTCTGTGGACCTTTTTTGTTAAATATTTACATTTAATGTCTTTAAAAGTCTGGTTTGCAGCATCTGGACAAACTGTTCCTGACGGATTCGCTCTGAATGTGTTTCATTAAATTCTTGGATTTTCTGCATGGCACATTTAAGTTAAAAAGTATCTTTCCGCATGAGCACATCGTCAAATCTTTGCTTGTCAAAGGTTGGAAGTTTATTTTTGTTTTCAACTGTTTCTCATTTTCCCTTGTGTTCTCATTTTGTGTCTGTGTTCACACAGCATAAGGAAACAAATCTGGAGATGGGTTGCGTTTCAAAACAAAAAGAACAATGTTTCGGCTTCTTGGATTTTGTAGCAGTCCAAAGGTGCTCGAACGTTAATTACGTGAAGAAGCAGTCTGATGCCATAAGGAGTGAAACTGGTTTATTACCATGCCTTAGAAGCTGCTTACCATCCCCAATTTCCATTCCTGAGCCCAGGCTGCAATATCAGACTTCTAATTTTGATTGGGTAGTGGCATGGTCAGCACAAGGGTTTGACAAGGTGATGGTAGGCCAAGAATAGTGCTGACGTGAACCAAGAAAATACCATATTTGAACCCTTGTAAAAAGCAATGACTGGTCTATCCTGTTTTTTCAGTTGAATGTGGGGATGTTTGTTTTAAAGAATAATTTCTGGTCAAGGGAAACAGTTCAAAATCCCATACCCTCGTCATCATGGGAAGCTTGATTGCTCTAAGGAACAAGATAAGCTGACCAGAAGCTTTTTTTAAAAAAAAAAATCAGAATAACTAATTGTGGATTATGTTTTGCGTGAAGGAACGACATGTCCTTTTTGGTTTTTTTTTTTAATTTTTATTTTCCAGTGGGATCCACCTGTCTTTTGTGCTTCTGCGGCTTCTGTGGTGACAGCTTTTTAATAGGAACTCTGAGAAAATCAGAGTTTGGAATATTGATATGGCAATTGCTCTGGAATGTTCATTTATATCCTGATTACATGCTGCAGGGACACCTGAATTTTGGGGGACGGGGGATCTAATACTTAGGTAGAGGGACTATCACATAACCAAGAATTATCTGCATTAAAGAGGAGCATATAGTTTTGTTTTTCTGGTGTTCGTTTGAGTTGTTAATTGGCCCCTATAGGAATGCACAAATCCATTTGTCTTTTTGATTACGTATATACCAACTTGATGTTTGTGAGGAAAGTTTTTTCCATTGAGAAATGCAACTGATAATGTGGCAAATATAAAGTCACACTTTTGGGCAGCTGAAATGTTTAAAATGCCCAGCTGAATTACAGTAATCCCCCTGCCAGTTACTTCTATTTACACAGTCTTTAATTACGTGATCACATCGTGGTCTCTCATTATTTCTTTCTCTGGTTTCAGTCAATGGAGAGACGGCTGCAAAATCCAACGTGGAGTTCTGAGGTGTGGAGGGAAGGAGGCGGTGTTCTGATGGACCTTGATTGGTTTCAGAGTTAGGGTCATATCTAGGGAGCACAGCAGAAAGGCAACGGAGGATTTCAAGGTTAAAGACTCCTTTAACCCAGGGAAATTGTATTTTATTGTATCGTTAACCCAGGGAAATCTGAGAGGGTATCTTCCTGAGGAATTTTCTTTTGGACGTTTTCCTTTAAAGTTGCCAGTCTCTTAAGACCTAAATTGATTAGCTGAATTTAAGACACTCATTAAGACCCTTAATTGAAATATGCCTGGGAGAGAGAATTTGGTTATATTTGGTTTTATGTTTAAATCTCTATAGTTTTGTCCAAGTTTAAGCTGCTTTGTATAGGAAATCTAAAAGTTTTCTCTGTTTTTAAAATAACACACTTAAATGTTTAATGCCAGATTGCTTTTGGTAAAGCAATATCGAAGTTTGTTCTGAACTTAACAAGTAGTTTTTGGGGGTCGTAAGCTTTTGTTTACCAGTGATCTTTTTAATCTTAATCCACCTGCCAACTGGTTTCAATAAGAAAGGACCTGTTAAATTCAAGATGACTTCAATGGCACATAGTCCTGGTTGGCAACATTTTTAGAAGTTATTTTTGGTCTGCTCCTGACAGTTTATGTTAACGAAGCATTTAAATGAATATTTCAAACACCTAGTCTGCTTTGAAATTGCTAAAATTTGACTTGTTATGAGGTCTTATTTAACTTCTAAAAATAGGAAACTCTTAGTGTCTTCCCTGCCTCAAAGGCTTAGCAGTGAACCAGTGGATCTGCCCTCCATTTGTTGTGGTTGGTAATATTTACTTGCCAGTCATTATAAGTCATTAAAAAGTGCTCCACTGTACTGCACATCGGTGCATTAGTCTTTTATTTTGAGCTCATTTACAGAGAGGGATGAATTACCTGCACTAGATCTATAATTTTGAGATGTACCTGTCAGGAGTCACTGAGAATTCAGGTGAGAGGCGAAGCTGCCACGATACGCAGCGTTGGTGCATTAATATTTTCAAATCTCAGTAGGGTTATAAAAATAATGTAAAGCTTTGCCACTGAAGAAGAAAAACTTGCCTCATTTTTTTCCAGTATGTAAATATAACAAAAGCCATACCACCTTTGGTGAACATGACTTTATTTTCTATTATTTTGTATTCGCTGGCAAAAAGTAGCGGCCTGGAGGTTTTCCTGAGAAGGCAAAAGAGATGACAGCTATCCAAGTTAGGGTTCAAATCAATCAGCGAAGTGCAAAGGGCGGTGATTGCTTCTTGAGGTTTGAGTAGATTGCTTTGCATTTTCTCCCAAAACGTGCAGCAGATTTGTATCTTTAAAGGAAGTGTTATTTTCCCTTAGTAGTTGTCAAAGCTAACTACTCTGCTAAGTTACTCCATTGGCTAAATGGGCCCTAAATTTCAAAAATAATCAAATATGGCAAAACTGCAGTCTGCCAAGATATACTGTAGTTTAGATTACATAGACTGCAAGAGTTTCTCTCCCTTTTGGTTTTTTTCCCATTCAATTTTAGCTGAGTTTACAAAAAACGTGATGGGAACTTTACGCTTCAGTCCATATTTGGAATGTCTACCTTGGCTATCAAGTATGATTTAAGTTTTGGTGTGTGGGTTTTTTCTTTCTTTTTTTCTCTATTTTTTTTCTTCTTCCATTAGATATAATATTTCTTCTGGCCGTGGTTTTAGGGACTGATGCCAGATTATAGATTTAACAGTATGGGTTGTTTTCATTTAATTTTTAAAGGACACCTCCCTTTGATACAAACAGAACGTGTTTCTTGTGCGTATATTTTGGGCATTATACTCTTGTCATCCTGTCCTTTTCACCCCCATCTTATTAATGTTTATCCTCTTTATTTGTTTGACCTACTCTTTCTTTTTTTTTCTATGGATGCTTTCATCTTGTTTGGCATCTATACACGTGATTCATTATTGTTTCTAGTTAAAATTGAGGTCCTTCTATTATGTTTACAGTTCAGGCATGTGGCATCCCCTTATGCTGTTCTTCAAAGCAGTTAAATTACTATACTGGGCTATTGCAAATTAGAATGACTTGTTAATTTTTATTTCATTGTTAAAATTGTGAAGTAAACTGTGGTTTCATTAAATGTAATTAAAAGGCGCGGGCATTTCCTGTGTCTCTTCTCCTGGCTTTCGGTCCTTGTACTGTAAATGCTGCAATTTACAGAATTCAAGTCAGTTTACAGTATACTATGTATACATGTACAGTTTTTATTTATATTTATATGTACATACACATATCTCGTATACTGTTAATGATAGAATTTGAGTTTCTTTTTAGATAGGGTTTATTTCACTGGAATTTGAATTAAGGGAAGATGTGTATTAAGGGAAAGTTTAGTTTCCCCAGCTGAATTTACCAGCTTTACAAAAGAAGAGTATCAACAGTCCTGCTCACTTCGTGACGGACCACCAGTGGCTAATGCCATTTGTGCCAGCTTAAAGCAACGATTATTTTATGCTTTGGGTACACAAAATCAAGCTGATAGTTTTTAAAGGGCACTTTATTCTGTCTTTTTGTAGCATCCTCAAATGTTTGCCTTGAGATCGAAGTGAATATATTTTTTGCAATTTCTGACCTTTTAATCGTCCTTTAGTTTGCATTAAAAAAACCTCACGTAAGTGACAACTCGTGTTTGCTGTCACTGACCTAGTAAAACCTAGCACGTTATTTCTGGGGAAAAAAGCGAGGTAATTATACCTTCGTCAATTACCAGAAATGTCGTTATAAACTCCATTTTCAAGAGGAAATGAAACAAAAATAGTCTGCTAAAATGCTACCTAGCAGAACTAAACATTTAAAGCTAAATGCAAATGTTAAATTCAGAACTGCTACTCTGACCCACGTTCATTATGCTGAAGTAAATTGTGGAGGGACTTAAAACCTTGACTGATATTCCCTCCTGAATGGCTTATATTTGCTGGACTAGTGAGGAGACTTTAATTTTAAGAAATGCTTTTTTTTGTTAAGACTTCTTTAAAACATTTTATTTATTTCTGCCGTATGTCTTTCAAAAATTGGAACAATCATAACTACCTTCTTCCCTGTAAATCTGTTGTTTTTTCAATATTTAATTAATATTAATAATGTTGTCTGCAGTCTGTGATCGTTTCTAGAGGTAGCTGGTCCTGGTTTGTCTGCTCAGTGCATGCTGGAGCTGGTTCTGTCCATCAGTGATCCCTGCTGGAAAGAGCTGTAGGGCTTGTTCTCATCTCTGCGGATGTCAGTAAAACATTTCACCCTGGGACATATTGGAAACTATTTCCTTAATTAGACAGCGTGGAGATTAGAATTTAAATAAAATAAAAGTGGTTATAGAGAGGATGTGACGGAAGCGGTGGTACTGGGAGGGGAGGGAAGTTGGTAGTAGCGTTGGTTTTTTCGGGAGGTGGTGTTAGAGCTCACTTTTGGGCTTGGTCACATTTAGTAATTTCCTTAGGTGTGTTAGCTGGTGAAGTTTGCTGTTATTAAAGCTGGGAGACATAATTTGTCTTGCAGACATGTCACAGAGGACGGGATGACTCTAAGGATTAGAATAATAGGAGGGTGATTGATGGTAAATAGTTTGCAGTGCACAAGCATTGGGACTAATAAGAACTTAATACACCATGGAAGGGGAGGAGGATGGCGTGAGGCTTGACTGTCATGAGATAGTATGCCCGCATGAAAGGCAAAAGAAATCTTGGAACGATCAGGTGCTTTGTGCAGCGAGTGGGAAACAGGGGTGCTGTTGTACACAGTGCTGGCAAAATTGTATATACATTGGGTACATGGCACGTAAGTCATCAAGGTCAAGGAAGATGACCTTGAGAGAGGATGTGTTAAACACCAGGATATGGTGAGCCCAGTCATATGAATGGAGGTGCTTGGAGTTTAGCCTGCTGTAACCGCAGTTGGGAGAGTGGCTGTGACTGCTGTCAGTAGCTATAGCAATGAATAAATGCCAGAGAAAGAAAATAATTGTTTCAGCTGAATGTCAATAGCAATGCAAAATACACCGGGATGAACTGACTATGAGTTAGTTCACACCAAATATTTGAAAACAATTTACGTTATATCACGGATGAGAGCCTGAGTATAATCTACAAGGTGATTTATTATGGTATGTGGGAACTGTCCGTGGTAACATAGCAGGTCGCTTTCAGTTCTTTCCCTTCAGGTAGGAGAAACATTGCTGGTGTTTTAAGCAGAGGTAAAATTCCTGAAATATTGGTTAAATTACAGAAGTAATCAAGTAAGCTTTCTTGTCTCTTGTAGGGCTTACTGGGAACTGTACTATATTTTTAGTGTGGTTGCCCCTTCATATTGTGAGTGCAACTTCAATAGTTGGCTGTGTCTTCTTTATAAATGTAGTAATTAGCATGCAATGCAGTAGAAAGTTCAGAGGAGTAGTCCATCTGTTTATTTAGCACTTTTCTTTCAGAGCAATTAAATCTAGAATTATTCAGATAATTGCTGTAAATAGAAACAGACGTCTGTCTGCAGTGTATTCCTCTTAAATCCTGCTATTTTTAAGGCATTAAAAAAACCTCTCCAAACATTAGGACTGTACCACCCAAATAATGGGAGTAAGCTTGGAGTGGAAAATAACAGTTAATTGGTATTTAGAAGGGAAAAAGAAATAATGTAGAGATGGAACTGGGCCATGGTCTCCAGCTGTTTCGTACAGGAGTGGTGGTCTTGTTGCATAGTTGAGTTTACAAGACTTGCTTTTGTTGGAGCTCTTGGGTAGACTTTTGATTTAGCAACAGGTTGCTGTTTCGCAAGAGTTTGCTCAAACACACCATGGGAAAGCTTTGCGGGTTTTGCATCAAACTTGAGGCTTTAGCAATTCTGAGTTGTGCAAAATTACATACAAATTGAAGTCTAAGACCAAATTTAGGCGTTGTCATGAAGGACAGTTATTGTTTACCAACGCCATATGGAATATAATCTATTTGCAAACAACATTTTCGTAGCTTACATAGAAGGGAACTGCATGCTGAAGGATCGTCTGTCTTACATTAGTAGGCAAAATATTCCTCTGTTTAAAAAGAAAAAGACGGGGGGGGGAAACATGATGATAAACTATTTTTTTTTCATTTGCACTGAAAGCTTTAATTTTTCACAAGGGTATTTGATTAATGTAGATAAATGCATAAATGTGTGGAGGGTGATATAGGAATAATAAAAAGCATCACATATCCCAATGTGATGGGATATCATATCCCAATGACGTATCTGGAAAATTTTTTAACTCTAAAGATAAATCAGACTTCTGCGGAATGCACAGACGATGCGTACAAGAATAAGAAAATATTTTGTTGATCTGAGTTCCTGCTTATTGGATAACTTAGTTAGGGTGTCAAAGCAATATATTAATATGGAAAACTGCAGAATAATTTAGCTTTTGTTCTTCAATTGTTTGATGGAAGCTCTAGTAATTTATTCAGCTAAACTATTCCTGGGTTTTATTCTATAAAACCTCACTGATCTATAATTTAGCTTGTTTGGCTTTATAACGCGATGACAAGCTGCAGTTAAATGCGAAAAGGATTTACAGGTTAACGAAGTTTAAGTGAAAAATTGTGCCGATAAATTGGAGTTTAGTTTTCATAGTTGTTGGGATTGTGAGGGGATCTACCCAGGTTTTTTACTATCTAATGCAAATTAAATGTTGTGATTTTTGTCTCTTCACAAGGCATGCAGTGCACGTTGTTATTAGAATATAAAGCTATGGATGTAGATAACAGTGGTAGTGTTGCTGCACTTTGTTTATGCAAAAAATGAGAAAGCTACATGTTATTGGAGGGGATATGATCTGAATGAAAATGCAGTGGTTATAGAGCTGTTGGGCTAGACCTTGTCGAAACTAAGCAGAAAAAGCAAGGACTCGGTAAAGACAGACAACAAAAACAGTCCCCCAAAGAATTTTTCCTACTGTTTTCTCGAAAATGCCAAGAATTATGAAAGGTTTTGCAAATGAAACAGTTAGGGAGGCACTCAGGAAAGGCGTTCACTCTCCAGTCAGAAGTGCTGCTTCCATGTTTGCCACTTCTCTGCACAGATCTCTTCAAAGGTAACTCACCAAAAGCAGAAAAAGGCGCATAATGAATCATTGGGTGATTTTTTTCATATCACAAACTTGAGTTTCAACTAGTAAGAACTTTCTTACTCCCTCAACAGAAGATAAAAGCAGTTCATTAATATCAAAAAAAGTGTAAATGTGAATGAAAAGTGTTTTTTTATGTTGATTTTTATGCAGAGTAGCTGAAGAACTCATTGCTGTAAGAAATTTTTTTTTTTTTAAAGTAAGAAATTAGCAGGAGTCAAAAGAGACTGAGAATTTTTATTCATAGCACAGATTCCTAAGGCATATTTACTGATAATATACATTAAGACGCTTGGAAATCTGGTTTAAAATCAAACTTCAAACATTCTCATCCTTTGTACTGTTGTTAAAGAAAAATTATACTGGCTCAGATTAAATACCCCAGTGGGTGAATTAGGGTTTATTCGGAGTACCCATTTTTGGAATATAAAACAGGGCAAGCGGGTAGCAATCCTTCCCCAGCAAACTTCCCAGGCTTTCTGTGTTTGTGGGTCTCGGAGCTATGGAACCTCAGGCGATGGATACCCTGTGCCTTTCCCCACGAGTAATTCCCTTTTCTCACCATTTCTCCAGGTCATTTCTTGCATCTGTGTAAATTATTGATGTCCACAATGCCCTTCAGTTTAACAAGGCGTGGCTTTTTGGTTGTGAACTCCTGCTGAAGAATTCTCTTTTCTGCTCCCCTCATTCTGTGAACTGCTGGGTTTGGGAAGAAACATTTTCACGTGTCTTTGAATTCTGAGCACTATAGGATATTTTTTTTTTTTCTGTAGGTATGAAACATTCGTTTCCGATGATTTAAAGGGAATACAAAGTGTACTGAATACATAACTGGAGGAAAACCAATTAAGAATTAAGAACTTCCCTTCTGTACAGTTTACGTCTGTGTATTTTATAGAGAGCTTAATGTTAGTGCTGGGCCACTGAGTATCTTCAGACATTTTTGGGAACGCAGGATATAATAGCGTATTTTCAATGAAATCAAATGCACCCAAAGTACCTGTTAGTGTAAGAATCTGCTCTAGTATAGTCAGGTTAAATATTAATGCAAAGACTTCTGCCGTTGCACATTTTTTCCCATAATTTCTTTAATTTGGTACTACGCGTTTTTGCATAATTTAAATATAGACATCTGGACAATTTACTTAGCCAGCACAACGTTATGTTTTACTGAAAGTGTCTGCACAGTGTATTCTCAGGACTGCGTGCCAGCAGCTAACTGTTCAATATTTACATAAAAGAATTAAGTTTTTGCATTGGAAAGGGTAACGGAAATTAAGCTCCTCCAAGAGGTTTTCTGTTCGTTAAAAGGGCAGTGTACTAATTATGTGTACTCCTGAATATGCGCTGGGCCAGTAGCAGCATATGTTTCACTTCAGTGGTAGGTTGGTCAAGGAAAGTTAGAAATGTCTTTTGGGCTTATTTCTTTTTAAATTGCTGAAGTTTAGTTGGTGAAGAAAGTCAGTTTGTGTAATTCCACTTTTGTGTGTGCATTTACAGAAATACATTTAAAGAAATCCTCTGTATCTTAGAGGTGTTCTTTATCATGGCCAGTTGTAGACGATGAAGATTAAGCCTACGGCTCAAATAAGTACTTTACACTAAGATTTTGTTCCTATACTACCAGCATATATCTAAGCTGTGAGCTTGGAAATGTCTCCGTATCAGTTAACACAGCAACCTTAGTACATCAGTGCAGAAGGGATGAGATTTCACAATAGCTCTTACTTCTCCCACAAAAGTGTTAATGAATTTACTATATCAGGATATTTCTGACTGCTGAGTCAGACCATCATTTCAATGGATAATATGATGCCCTTATTGTAACTTTGACTCGAGGAAGTGTTTTCTTATGTACTGACTCAGAATTATTTTAGTTTCTACTCTTCAAGTGAGTAGCAGCTCCTAAAGAAGAAAATCTTTTTGTTTGTTTGTTTGGTTTTTTTTTCTTCTTATGCGGTAGCCATTTATATTAACTGGAGTGCTCCTTTGTGGGTAATACTTGGCTTGCTTTATTTTCCACAGTCTGTGAACGCATCTTAAATACTGAGGGATTATGTGTACAATTTTCTGTTCAAGGATAATTCAAGCTAAGATGCATGGGGTACATTCAGCTTTCTTAAACTGTACCTTGAGGTTTTCATAAATTTTCTAAATTAAGTGGGGTTTTTTTTAATAGGGACAGTGACCTTTCCTGCCCTTGTCATTTGACTTATGGATTCAAAATTGTGTTGCATGAGTGAAAGTGAATTGAATCATAGATTAAACCTAATCATTTTTCTGCCTTATTAATAGCTTACAGACTTTGAATTTCTTTCAAAAGAGGTCTGTCCTTTAGAAACATCCTTCGTACGCCATCGAGGATGAAAGAGGGGCAATTTGACTACTTTCTGGCCTTTTTCTTCTCTTTCTCTCACTGTGGGAGAACAGAGTAATAAAGATCTACTGTTGATGGGGTTTCTGGGATTTCCATTTGGGGCAAAAGGATGCAGTTTGGTGTTTGGAGGCTTCCTATGCAGAAGCGAAAGCTGGAATTAAATTCTAAATCACGTGATTGAAGTTTAGCAGTTACTCCAGATACCTGATTAAGAGTCAGGATTTTTAGTAAATTGTGTCTGAAGATAAAAGCTGATTTGCAACAAGTATTAAAGGAAAAAAATAAATATTTGTAGTTAATCTCGGCTGCAGTCCCCTGCATTTATTATGATGCTTCCATCAACAGGATGCGTTCTGCGTGTGAATGGTAGTCATTTACAGAATAAGGGTTTAGAAACTCAATTAATTTGTGTTCCTTAATTTTAGATCTGAATAAATAAGCAACACATCTATTGTAAATCACAATTATACGTGCTTTATTTCTGAGTATAGTAAAAATGTGTTAAATATTAAAAGACTGGAAAATGAAGAATACGTTTTGGTTTTTTTTCCTTTATTCTTAATTATTTGTGAGACATTTTTCTCACCCAGTGATAATTTCTTTGCCTCCTGGGATGCCTATTTCTTCCTCAGTCAGGGATGTTGGCAAATACTTTGTTATGCTGGGGAAAAATGTTCAGCTCTTAATATTTTATCAGTTCCATTGGGCCGAAGGTGCCAGCAGTTGTGTAAACGGCCACCGGTCCTCAGTGTTTTAAGTCTTCAGCCTCGTCATATGGGAACGCTATAAATTATGTATAACAGTAGATGCTACTCAGTAAATATTTAATATGTGATAGGTATTTTTGACTGAAATTACTTCTTCACTCGAACAATGATTTAAGCTGTATTTTTTGGTTTTACGAGGTGACGCTTTTATAATATCAAGGAATAGCTGAGCGCAGTTTAAATGTCAGAGCTGCAGGGCAACATGAATCACAGCTTTTTTCTTTCTGAATGCTGGAGAGCCTTTAAAATTCATCCATGACCAGAGTGGGATTTCCTGGTTTTGTTTTGGAGTGTCTTTTCTACATTGTGTCATCATCTTGTCTTGCCCAGGCGTATCTATACTTAGAATTTTTTAAACAGTATCAATATTGACGATGTTTTATACTGTGCAGGGAAATGAGATACTGCGTCTGTTTTCTTCTTTCAGATCTGTCAAGTTGCTCTACTTGGGAAAATACATACAACAATCTATGTGTTTTTTCTTACAAAGAGTGTAGTGTCTTGGCTCTGGAGAAAGCATACTGGTGGCTTGGAAAAGGAGTAGTCACGCTGCTGTCAGAAAACCTATTTTCCGTGTTTACTAGCACCAGGAGAAAAGCGTGCGCCTTATAATACACAGAAGCGATACTTGCTGACACCACCTCTCCTTCCTGGGTTGTCAGTCTTCCTTGGCTTGTAAAGGCTTAGCTAGTTTAGGTAGAAAAACACATTTATTTCGAAAGGCGCTGTGTGTACACATTCACAGTCTCTGTTGCTGTTATCTTGCAGGCTTAGAAGTCAATAGGATTTTGTTTCAACTTGAAAAATAAACTTTATAAATACTAACGCGTATTTCAAAGCTGTAATTGATTTCTTATTTGTTGCATAGACTGATTAGTACTACCTCACGTGATGCCTTATCCAAGGTTGAAGTCTCCCACTTGTAGTCCTGCTGAATGATGCCTCGTCCTACAGGTGGCTGTACAGTGTTGCCCAAAGGAATTTTGAAGAATTGAAATTGCGCTGCCAATATTTCTTACATTTATTTACTATTGCCAATGCCTACTTTACATTGGATTATGTTTTAACTGCTTAGGCCTGCTA
The DNA here is from genome assembly GCA_013396915.1 of Stercorarius parasiticus. Taxonomy (NCBI): domain Eukaryota; kingdom Metazoa; phylum Chordata; class Aves; order Charadriiformes; family Stercorariidae; genus Stercorarius; species Stercorarius parasiticus. The sequence continues at coordinate 341,805 of VWZL01000808.1, forward strand.
TATTTGCAGATGCCTGGGGTTTTTATTGTGCAAGGTTCAGTTTATTTAAAGGGTTGCCAAAGTTTTCAGGTTTCTGTTCCTTAGCTGTACTGAATTCTGAGGAGTTTTAAATTCTTAGCATTATGCAAGGTGGTACGTAGCTTGCTTTTAGACAGCATTGCTTTGTTATGCTCTTGATTGATCTTTCTTATCTGGTATAATTCAGCTGTTTGGTTCCTTTCAAATAACACCTTCACAGGTTTCCTGAACAGCAAGCTTGGAACACGTAATGGAAATACAAAAGTCACATTTAAGACGTGTTCTTAAAAAAAAAAAGGCGATTTTTTTTGGGGTGATATTACAGAGAATAAGTTACATTAAACGCGGTTTAGAAAGAGAAAGAAGAGCGGTATTTCTTGCATATCCCAATAAATAGACTTTTGTCCTTTACAGGAACAAACCTTGGCTCTGAGGAAAGAAGGGATAGGTGTTGTGTTAGATTCTGAACTGCCTCATCTCATTGGCATTGATGATGATCTTCTCAGCACTGGTATCATCTTGTACCACTTGAAGGTAAATAACGCATCTGTGTTGCCATAGCCTTTATATGCCTTGTGATTTTTTCATTTTTTTTTTCAGTAGACAAATTGTAGTATTAATTTGCTATCTAAATATAGTGCTCATTACATTTCTCCACTATAGTAAGAAAAGATCATTATGTTTCTCCGCTATAGTAAGAAAAGGTCTTAAGAGGTTGCGACTGATTCAATTAAAATATCTCTTAATTTACTGTTTAGGTTTATCCTGAGGGTCAACCGGTTAACCAGAGATCGGTGTTTAATATTCCTGGCCGTGTATATTGGTTTGTCACTCATTTCGTTGTAAAGCTTGACTTGAAATCCAAATCTAGATTAAATGCCTCAAAACTACAAAGATGGTTCTACACAGGACAGATGAAACTTGAATTTACTAATAATATTGTATAATAATGACCGTGAAAGCATTCTAAAAATGCTACCTGATCTTTTTTCATGTATGTTTAAACAAATAATTCATTCAGGTTACTCTGAGAAAGTGAAAGAATAACTTACGTCTTTGTGGGGGAGGAAGGAGAAGATTTCGACTGAAAATAATGCGTGTGTTTCTCTTAATTAGGAGGGCCAAACATATGTTGGCAGAGAAGATGCTATGACAGAACAGGATATTGGTATGGAATTTGGCTTTTTTTTGTATTCGTTCTTCAGTTGTTTTTCCTCTTTCCAACATTGCAATATGTGAACAAAGCTTCATAATTTCTTTCCCTTTTTCAGTTAGTTATCTCTATGTTCTTGCATATTTTAATTTTTAGAAAATCTGAGAGCTGAGTTACATGGGATTTGCTTCAAGGAGCATGACTTCTAAAATAGCTTGTGGGCTTAAAATTTATTCATATACTTGTTACTAATTTATTTCTTGGTTCTTTTGAAATAGCATTGTGTAAAAATACCATCCTGTTTCAGAAACCTGTCACAATTACTACGCAGTCATTCTCTTAACCTTTGTCTAATGACAGTAGTGCTATACCTAAAGCAGTCTAGGGACTTTAGATTTGAGTTGAAGAAAATTCAGTTGGTAAAAAGTGGGTCAGCTTCTTCTACTGATTTTCTTCTTCACTTCTTATCAAAGCAACTGCCGGATCTGGACTATCCTCTCACATAGAATCATAGGGTTGGAAGGGACCTCTGGAGATCATCTAGTCCAACCCTCTGCCAGAGCAGGGTCACCTTAGAGCAGGTTGCACAGGAAAGTGTCCAGGCAGGTTTGGAATGTCTCCAGAGATGGAGACTCCACCACCTCTCTGGGCAGCCTGTGCCAGGGCTCTGCCACCCTCAGGGTAAAGAAGTTCCTCCTCATGTTTAGGTGGAGCTTCCGATGCTCAAGTTTGTGCCCATTACCTCTTGTCCTGTCGCTGGGCACCACTGAAAAGAGCCTGGCCCCATCCTTCTGACACCCACCCTTCAAGTATCTATAAGCGTTGATAAGGTCCCCCCTCAGCCATCTTTTTTCCAGACTGAAGAGACCCAAATCCCTCAGCCTTTCTTCATAAGAGAGGTGTTCCAGTCCCCTAATCATCTTCGTAGCCCTTTGCTGTCCCCTCTCCAGCAGTTCCCTGTCCTTCTTGAACTGGAGAGCCCAGAACTGGACATAGATTGCTTGGAGGCAGTTCCATTAAATAAACTGCATCCTTTAATTCTCAGGTGAGAGAATGATAGTCCAATAACTTAATTTGGTATATTTTTGTGGGTCAAAAGATGCCTGGATTAAAATTCTTTTATATAAACTTAATGAATCTAGCCAACGTGCATTGTTTTGTGCTATTAAACAATACAGGTAGAGATAATCATAACGTTAGTTGAAGAAGAGACAGGAAATAGCATAACTGATTGATAGAAGGTCTGAATATAACAGAACGTAAGAACCTTATTTCAGCCATCCTTATTAATCTACAAGCACAGATTATAACCCGTCTTTTCAGATTTAATCATGGCTGCTTTAAGGTCAAGAAGCTTTCATTATTTCCCAGAAACCAGTCAAAAAACCTTGTCTCTACAAAGATGTAAATTGTTCTTTACTGTTTGCTGTCAGAAGGAAAGAAACATTTACTAATCTGGTGCTAAAGCATAGGAGGAAAGAACATCACACCAAAAAAACCCCCAAGCGACCCAACACAATTCTCTTTCCACTACAATAAAACAACAAACAGTGTCGACATTTAAGACAGGCAGGATGTGACGAAAGAAGGAAAAAACCATTGTCTGGAATAAAGAGAAAAGATACTCTCAAATATGTAGTGTAATATGTCCTTAATAAATTACTATCAGCATGCTAAGCGTACTAGTTGTTAAGAGACTGATTTATGTTGTTACATTTCTTTGTATTTAGTTCTTCACGGCCTTGATTTGGAAAGTGAGCATTGCATTTTTGAAAATCTCAACGGTACTGTGAATCTAATACCACTGAATGGAGCGCAGTGTTCTGTGAACGGTATTCAGGTTACAGAGGCCACACACCTAAACCAAGGTATTCCCTGGCGTAATGGCATTTCTGATACAGCATCTTTGTTACTTTCTGGCAACAGCACTGAGAAAATATGTGTGTATATAAAGGGGTTATTGTTTAATTAATTTTAATTCCATGTCTTCTCAACTACAGCCCAAAACCACCAGGAGAGCCATGGGGGTTTTGTTCTGTCAAAGATTTGCCATGTGGTGAAAAGAGAATTCTTTACTGATTTAAGCCACTTCATGATCTTGAGTGTGAATTGTTAGTTGCCTTTTGATTTCGTTTGATGTTATACATTAAGTGAACTCCATGCCGGATTGCTTAGGTTGCTGTAATATGAAGCAAAAGAATATTGGTCTCTATTGGACTATAATAATGTCAGAGACACACATCCCCCCCGCCCCGCTCCCCGAGCTTCAGGCTGGTCCTACATAAGGCTCTGTTGCCAAATCCTCTTGTATAGCAGGAGATTCAGCTGGAGTATCTGCTCACTGCAGCTGTAGGGAAATGACAAAAAAGGGGCAGGCTAACCTTTACGGAGGAAGTTTAGAGAATTAGAATTTTAATACAAAAGCTTTAAAATCTGGAAATGAAAAAGCAGCCGGGACAGCTGGGAACAAAGGTGTATTGTGTTGATCTGGAAAGGACTGGCTAACAAGTAAGCTGGTGAGTGCTGCAGGAGAGGTTCGGGATGTTTTATCTTCCAGGAGCACCCAGAATATCTTTCCATTTAGCAATGAGCTGAAGACCTATGAGGCTATGACACAGCTCAGCTGCTGAAAAACAATGTCACTTTACATTGCTTTCAAATTAAGCTTATTTTAACAAAGGAAGAACGTAGTGTTGAACAAGGGAAGTCTGGCATCTTTTCTGAACTCAAGCAAGTGCTTCAAGAGTCTGCTTTCAGAAAGTAAGGAGTTTTGGTGTGGAGAGGGGACGCTGGCTTTTAAAGTCTGTATTTCTTCATGCCAAAGGAGAGGCATATGCGCTTGTGTCTGTTATAGGTACTGGGGGGAAAAAAAATAGAAAGCCCAGTCCCCTTTGTCTTGTGTTTGAGTAAATCCCGTTGATAAACTGTTAGCAATAGAAACATTGATATTAATGGCAAATAACGCTGTGAACAAAAAGAACTGAATTGCAATGACTCATCTTTATTTATCCTACTGCATTTCAAAGGCAGTAAAGGTTTGATGTGCCTCACAAGAAAGTAGGAGTTTGGATGCTGTTTCCATCTTCCAGGCATATGTAACAACTTGATTTTTGTACTGTAGAGTGGGAACGTGACTTTTGTTTCCTCCCGAATTTTCTGTCGGAAGGAATTTGCAATTCAAAAGATGGGGAAAGGCTTGCTTTGAATTACTAAATTGGACAAAAGAGCTGCCTAAGCTGACCCGTAGCCTGTGTAACCAGGCTGGTGCTGAGAGAAAGGTGGCAGCTATGATATCAGGTGGGCAAAATTGATGAAATAACTAGCTTTAATGACTGGTGCGCAAGCCGTGTATCCTAGCTGTGCTAGCATTTAGTCTCCCAGCATGAAGTGCCAGCCTCCTTAAATATCCACTTTAGGTAACACTGATTAACTGCTGATATATTTAAATGTTTCCGTTCATCATTAATCACTGTTCATTTGAAAATGTGTTAAGTTTTTAGACTGTCATGGAGTTTAAAAAAAAGAAAAAAAAAAAAGAGGCATAGTAATTAATTAGCACTTCCTTCTACAGATTACTTCCAGCACTTGTGAATTCTGCCTAATGTGGCCTTTTTGTGTAAATGTAACTTAGTACAATATTTTTTATTCTTAAGAATATATGGTAGGGTTTCTAAAGGTAACTAAATTAATATTCACAATTAGAGCTTGTCCTTTACCTTAAATTTATCCTCAACTTAAACCAAGTTTTCAGTTTTTTAGGCCAAACCGCCAGCCCTACTGTACTTAATGTAACCTCCCACTGCTTGGTTTTTTTAGAGTTCGTTAATCAAAGAAAACATTTTAAAAGTAAAAAAGTGGGTTTTAGAAGTTGGTAAGATCTTAACTATAGATATATTTGTTTACATAGTTCCAAAATAATGCTTTGTATAGAGATGCTTGATGACATTCAATGGTCATTCATCTTTTATATATATATAAAAATGTTTTCTTTAATTTTTTTTTTTCATATGTCTCTGGTCATGTATGTTTTGGAGTCAACCAGTTAAATTGCGAGCTCAGAGCTCCACAAATGATCGAGACTTTTTTGTTATTGTTGTTAGTACTATCAATGTGTTTGACAAACCTTTTTTCTTTGCCATTTAACATTCAAGGAGAGTAAGAATTGTTGCTTACAGTAAATAAATGGAAAGCAAACCCCATAGCAAATCTAGTTATGTTTCCATGACAACATTTACACTGCAATTTGCATACTTGCATTCTGATGGAGAGCTGCATTGTCCAACAGCGGAGAATCGAACCTGGTGCTCAGGAAATAGTTGACTGCATGGTTTTGTCCAGCGTTTTTTTCCTAAAAAGGCTTCGATGTTGATGCTTATCTAAGTTCTGTCAAGCGGGATTTAAGATTGTAGAGTTTTTCTTCAATAATAGAATAATACAAAAATTATCATAGGATTCAGAGAAGTACTAAAAGAGAAACCAAGGAGTTGTTCGTGTGATCCGTCATCTGGGTTTGACTGTCGTGTGCTTGCTGTTAAGCCTCTTTCTCCTGTTTTCTTCTAAATTCATGAAGTTGGAAACACGTATCTGTAACTATTCATTCTGACATTTTAATTAGTTTATTTAAGTTGCTTCCACCTAGTAAGGTGGTCAAAAATGTTTACAGTTAATTATTTTTATCTTCATTTGAAAGTAAGTGAAGAAGTCCCTACTGTCACAAAATCCCCCTCCAGGCTGTCAACAAGAGTGGAACAGATAAATGTTTGGGACACCTGTGAGCATATGAAGCAGTGGCAGACTATTAGCCCTTTCACTACAGCAGCCATGACGATCAGAGATCCCTTTTAATATGTTTACATAAAAAGTATGCCCAGTCCAATTCTCGAAGGAAACGTCATCATATAAATCAAAGGTGGTATCAAAAATGACTTTGCAATACAAACCTACCTACAGATTTGTGAAGGTTATTTTAAGATTTTTAAGATTAGACTGTTCACGTGGTCCAAAATTGAGGAGTTGTGTAGGCAGCAAGAAGTGATGTCTTAACCATAGTGCTTTTTGCCATTTATTTGCCAACACTGGATGACCTTATTTGTGTTCATGTTCGTAATTAAGAGGAGCATTCCTTATTAAAGACAGCGTTTCATTCTCAGATGGTTAGAATTTGTTGTAGTGAACAGTCCAAGTGCATTTTTTTTTTCATACTTTTGAGTGTAATGGAGTCCATTATCTTCTTAAAAATGCCTCATACGGACCGACAAATAAATGCTTGCTTCTGTGGTGGTTAACTTGGAAGACTTCCATGTTATGACAGTAGTGAGACATCACTGACAAAATACTGCTTAGTAGGAAAGTATTAATCTTGGTGCCATTGTCTTTAGAATATGATAAGAATTGCCCAGAATCTCATTATCTGTGACCTGTATCTTAGCTGATTAGATACAATAATGGATGTGCATTAAGCAATATGAATTATTCAATGTTCTTCCCTCAGAAAATAGCTATTGGGCATAAAAGTCTAGTAATTCGGTTTTGAGTGACAATAAACTTCAGTGTTGTTCCACATAGAGAAGAAAAGGGTAAGTGAGAGTACAAATTATGAAGATCTGGAGCTTTTAGTGTAGGTGGATTCAAACCTGACTGTGATCAGTAGCAGATGGACAAGTTTGTTCTTAGTCACGTTTATGAATGTTCCCGTTGCACCTACTGGTGACTTCCAAAGTAGTACTGCTGAAGAAATGTCTAGATCAAATTTGGGCAGCTGCTTCCACTGCTTCCTCTACCTGTATTTATTCTTCAACTGAACTGCATGAACGTCATTTGAGCTTTGTGTGCGTGAACGTGTGGGTGTTTTGGTTTTTGTTGTTGGGTTTTGTTTTGTTTTTTTTTTTTTAAAGTAGGAAGAGGAAGGAATAAAATGTATACATCAGTTAATGTAGCTGTGACTACGCATTTTTATGTGCTTGAATTGTCAAAATGTGGTTGCATTTTGTTCTTGCTTAATGAGGGTCTTTGCCTACATCTTGCGTGTCTGAAAAATTACTTGGCATTTTCAGGTACAGTATGTTGTCAGTGAGTGACGTGTGTTTTTTTTTTCTCATCAGGTGCTGTTATATTACTTGGAAGAACCAATATGTTTCGCTTTAACCACCCCAAAGAAGCTGCTAAGCTAAGGGAAAAAAGAAAGGTGAGGTGAAATTTGGCGTTTGGGGAAATTTAAAGCTTTTCACAATTTTCTTGTTAGTATAGACGTACCTTGATTTGTTGTGGAATACTTTTTTAATTTGCTTCACATGCATTCATTAATATTTCATCAATTGAAACAAAATAAGAGTTTGTAAGCACATCAGTGTCTGTCTAATCCGTGTATTTTATGGTCTGTTGTTAGAGCGGGTTGCTGTCTTCCTTCAGCTTGTCTATGACAGATCTTTCAAAATCTTGTGAGAACCTGTCAGCAGTTATGCTTTATAACCCAGGGTGAGTATATTCTAAAATGTGGTTATTAAAGTTACAACCGTTCTTCATTTTAGTTGTTTGAATATTCCAAATGGCAGGAACAGAAAATATTGTGTTCTCAGGTTAATAGTGTATGCTTGTTAAATAACGGGCTTTTGAATGAAGCCAGAGCTTTTAAAAAATGTTATTTGAACTAGTCCATGCTAGAAAATGGGGTGAGGGGACACTGAGGATCTTTCTATACTGCTTAAAACTTGCTTTTATCTGGCATTTCTCTACTTAAGTGCAAGAAGAGTAACTACACCAGCAGCCAGCCACGCTGATAGATCTAACCCAAAGTTGTAGGACCTGGAGCCTGGGAGACGACATTTGTGTTACAACCAAGACAGTTCAGCTCAGTAATGATACAGCAAATTTTACCTTTATGCTTTCGTTAGAATTACAAGTTAACTATTTTTCCTGAGGGGAAAAAAAAAAAAGGCATTGTAAATGGAAAATTAAGGTTTCTTGTTCGTATAATACCAATACAAGCATAAAAAGGCAGGGAAACGAATGTCCAATGTTCTCACCTATATACCTCCTAGTAGGTGGCCAAGTTAGGATGTGGAAAACAGTTTTATTATACAGTTACAATGACACAGACTACTTATTGTAGAGAAGGTGCTTTCAATGTTTTTACCAGTGTTCTTAAAACGACTTACAGAGAATTGATGGTGGTTTGTTTTTTTTTTTTTTTTTTAATAGCTGGTGCCTGTGTTTTGAATTGAGTGTGAGATGAGGCACTTTAACCACCTATGTGCTTTTCAGAAATTGGCCGTGAATTGAATTACAGGCTTGGATAGTGCAGCTTTATTCCTGAGTTTTACTGGGAGGGTTGCTCTTTATCCATTAGAACTTGGGAAGATCGGACAGGTAATAATAACTTCAAGTTAAGCAGTGTCTTAAATACAGTGAATGTGTCTAATAACACTGCTTCAAATGTGACTGTTACTATTTTGCTACCGAGCTACCTGCAGAGATCTCAAGGTAGTGAGCTAGTTGCTCATAAATTGCATCTTTTTTCAGACGTGAAAGAGAAGGTTAAAAGAGTATATGTATATTTCTCTATTTCTTTAGCTCTTCAGATAGCTTGATTGAAAACTTCTAGTGACGGTTGCTATTATCATATTTTCTGTGGGCTGGGGAAAGTTGCTGGCTGGTTTTTGTTACCTCTGCTTATTAATCAGCTACCGGGGGCTTTTCCCCTACTCTGTTACAACGCTGTTATCAATAGTTGCATTATACTGCACAGTACCGACCTCGACTTTGCAGTCAGCATAGAGCAGGACAGATTGTTTTAGCATCGCCTTGCTTTTAGTCATTCAGATTTGCAGCAAAATATAATGGTACGGGCGGGCAAGGCCCAGTTGAAGGTAGGCTTAAGAATGGTTCCCTGCACAAAGAGCTCAGACTGTCTTCAGATAATACCAAGTCGTGTCTTATACAGAGGATTTTTCAGAGGATTTTTCCTGGGATACTTCTTTTCTTTTTTTTCTTTTTTTTTTTTCCTTAAAGAAGAAGGAAAAAAATATTTGTGGGGTTTACTTGATTGTCTCTATGATGGAGTAGATTGCAGCAAATCCTTCTTTTTCCCCTCATAAATTTTGTGGAATATTGCTTCTTTTTTTCCTTATCAGTTCTTCAAACACCTTTCCTTGCTTTTCTGGAGATCAAATAGTATGAATAATATAATGAAGCTATCAATGTATGCAGCAATCTTTAGAAACATGACCATTTTCCCATCTAACGCGTCTTGTAACTTTTATTTTCCGTTCTTGGGTGTGATGATGAGAGCACGCTCGCTGTTGAAATTGAGGATAAGATTAGGTGAAGTACTCTTCATATTCCTGACTACTTTCATGCCTGTGTTTTATTAGACTACAAACCAGGAGCAGAGGGTTAATTACTGATATTCTCCTGCTAGTCTGCATTCAATTAATCTTTGTGAACTGGCTTGCAGGAATAGATATTTTGTCCTGCTTAATTTGTAAACACAAGAAAGGATTATGCTTAAGGCTCACATGACAGGAGGAATGCAGGTTGTTCCATAGTCCCTGTTGCGTATATATGTTTTTCTAAGCAAGGAAGCTCATGGTTGCATATTCGTAGTTAAAGCAGCTAAAGATAGGGGTAAGAGTTTAAATTATATTTAAAACAATAGATGCCATACCTAATAATACACATTGCCCATGCAGTGCAGAGGTGGGTGTTGTCCTAATAGATCAGCGATTTAAAAAACAGAACCAAAAAAACCTGAGCCCCGGTCTTACATATTGGTAGAAGGCAGCATCTTCCACAATTGATGCATCTTTATGGATGCAATTTATCTTTATGGACAGCAATTTGGCACCAGCAGCTTTTCAGCTTCGGCTGGGGTTCCCTCACAATTTTAGATTTATGTATGTTGATGCTAACACTTTTCTTTCCGTCTCCTCCTCTGTGGCCGCACTGGCGCTTTTCATGTGGTGAGCTTGTCCCGACGAAGTAATTCTGCAGAAAGTGTTACTTTAAAGGAAACAGGCGGCTGGGGGAAATGCAAGTTAAAGAAAAGAATACGTTTTGAATAAAGCAGACCCCAAGCATTTAGGCCTTAATAATAATGATAATAACTCAAAGCCAATGGCATTGGATCCATAAAGAGTTAGATGGCTTGCAGAATGCTCAAGCTCTGTACTTCCAGCTAGGAATGCTGCTCAGCAAGGCCAGTGCTGCAGTGGTTGTTCTTCTGAGCGGTGACTGTGTTCGACCTGGGTAAAACATTCAATAAGTCTGATCTCTGGGTATCAAAGGCAGCGCAATTGCAGCCAGGATGTTAGGTGGGGGCGAGCATCTTGCTTCCTGGAAAACAGCAGAAGGAAAAGAATATCCTACATTACATTTGGTTGGGATTTTATTTATTTTTTCATCAGGAACACTGTAGAAACGTGGGCTTTTGGTATGACCCTGTGTGACAATAAATTGTAGTGTCAGTTTCTCATAACCTAATGGTATGCTGCCTCCTGGCATTGTACACCTAGATTCAGTAGCTGGCCCTCTGGGTTTTATCTGTGCGACTTGTGTAGCTGACTAGCATTCTGCCTATTGTTAACGTAGCTCTTTCAAGACCGCCTTTTCTTCTAGTTTCAGTATTCATAGCCTAAAGGCTGGCAGCTAAATTTGCAATTTCTGTAGGTTGCAGTACACAGCTTGTAAGATCCAGTGTCTTTAGCAATCAATGGCAGAAGAGCCTGTGGGGCATTACCTTCAGTTGTCGCAAAAGCAGATAAATGGTGGATCTTGCTTACTGTATCTTTCCCATGTGAAAATTGGCGTTATCTTTAATTGTGTTTTCAGATGGGTGGTCTTTGTGCGTGGCTTTTGTTGTGAGTGTGTGGGTTTTGTTGGTGATTTCCCATATGTGGAGATAGTTGCATAAAATTTTGGCTTAACACACAAAATCCTTTGTTCTGCTTGTTCCCAGTCTTTGTCTTTAATCTGGTGTCATGCAACACTGCTTCAGATAATAAGCTTTGGATAAAATAGAATTTTGCGCCTAGATTTATGTTGAAGATTTCATTTGTGGACCTTTTGTAAGCTAGATTACACTGTGACTCTAAAACCACCCATGAGAAACCTTGCTCTTGTCATGGATTTAGCATGGGGTTCTTTTTTGTTTTGAGGTTTTTTTGGGTTTTTTTGTTGTGTTTTTTTTTTTAAATTAATCTCATAAATTGGGCTACTGAGTAGCCAGTACTCAGTCTTTCCTAATAGATGTAGTACGAGATCGCACTTTTGTGCTGTGTAAATCAAGCTATTGTAGTACTGTGCTAGTAGAACTAGACTTCCTTTCTCTGCAGCTTATCTACACCGCTCTTATCACTAGATATGCCATGTTTTCCAGGAAAATAGTGACTATTTAATTCAACACTGATCAGATTAAGTTCCTTTGGTAGATCTACAAAAGAAGAAAGAGCAGATTCTAGTCTTCAATATCTGTATGTTTCTCTCTTTTTAATTTCAAGCTAATATTTTTTTCTATTCATGGTGGTGCTCACATTAATAAAGGGAGTAGAGGTTATGTGAAAAAGATTTTTATTACAGATAGACTAGACCGGAAAACATCAGTCTTGCATGTGTGCTTTGTAAAACTGGCTGTGATTTGTTATGTGATGCTGTGTGATGCTGAGATTTTTGGGTTGTTTTTTTTTTTTTTGGACTAGCTTCTTAAAGAAACAAGGTTTCTGCGGTCATTGACTGCCTGTCCTGCCTCCCTGAATTCTCTTCTGTCGTGAAATAACTTTGAGCCCGTAACCAGTTTGAAGCAAATATTGCAGAGGTACCGGTCTCGCAAGTGGTGAATTCCTAAATATACTGAGAAAATAGGCAGCCAGCTAAGGAAGACACTCATCGTTATTGCCCCTGCAGAAATAAAGGCTGCAGTCTGAGCGCCTTTGATAGAGAACAGAGACGCTGTGAATAAGCCCATGGTAGGAGAGCCTTCAGTGGAGCTCAGACCTTCTTAGGCACCACTCAATCTACGTAGCAGCGAAACACCAGGCTGCATTAGCCCTTCTCTTAGGGGTATTTCCTTGTTTAAAATGCATGAAACGTTTGGAAGCTGTTGATTGGGGTGTTGATGATGATCCATATTTGGCTTTGGAAAATAGCCGTTTTCATTGAAGAAAGAACCACTTCTGCATAGTTCATTCCTCCTTCCTGGACAACCTTTTGAGCACCACCAGTTTCAGTTCAGTGTAAGGTAAAACTGATTGTCCTGACACCAATGTCGAAGGCATTAGAGACACTTTCCCAAAGAGAAAATTACAGAGTTTTCACCGCTGACCTGTTTTTATATTAGACTGACTGTTGTGATGGCTTATTTTCCTCGTGTCAGATCTCAATCAAAAGCTAGTTACCATTTTTATGCTTACGTAAAATATCTTTACCAAATTATGTGTTTTATAGGACAGTCAAAATAACAAAAGATTTTTGCTCTGGGTTTTGCACATCGTGTTAGCTGATCCGAAACATTTCACTTCCTTGTGGCTTAACCAAGCATGGGAATACTTGTAAATCATCTTTGCCAGCTGTCTAAGCAAAGATGGTCTACATCTGACAGCACCCAACGGACATCTGCATTTCCACAGACCAGAGCTATATTCCCCAGGGTCTATAGTATTTTGGACTGAAGTAGTGATGAATATAGTGACATTTGTCGGCCAAGCCCTAGGTAAAAAGTGGTAACTACCGGCTATGAATTCCAGAGGCAGACCACAGCCAAAGCGAGGGCTTTTGAGGTACAGCTTAAAAAAAAAAAAAAAAAAAAACA
>VWZL01000808.1:354795-442249 GCA_013396915.1 Stercorarius parasiticus
AAAAGTAGTGCATGGTAATCATTAAATTAAGCTCTCGCCTGCTGATGGTCCCTTAAGATTGCTTTTCGTTCTCTTTGCATAACTTCCTGGACTTTGCATTGCTGCTACAGAAATTATGATAAAATGAAAAATACTAAATTGTTGTCATCTCTCCTTGTGCTGTAATGTTGAGATAGTGCCCTTCCTAGACAGTCTTAATGCAAACCCAAAGAGGCTCTTGGTGAGACATTTATATGAAGGCTCCAGATGTCTGGAGTTGTGTATAAAAAAAAAAAATAAAAAAAAAAAATTACATTTGCTAATCTCTTAGACATCGCTGAAGGTATTTTTTTTTTTAAATGAATTTGTGAGAAATAAGGAAAAATGGAATTTGTTAAACTGGTCTTTCTCCAGTATTGCAGTGGTTAGAAAGATGCATGTTGAACGTGTAGGAATCAAAGTTCGTTTAAATTGCTTTATAAATGTTAGATCACTGTTGTATTTTTCGCGTGTTTCCAAGGGCAGTTCCTTTTTGTTGTAGGCATTTGGATGTGTATTAGAATGAAATATTAAAAATGTCTTATTTTTAAAACAAACTGGCTACATAATTGTGGTCGTGACATCTTAAACTGTAGTGGGTCAAATTGTTGAAATGAACTTGTGGGGCAGTCTTGCATTCTTTCAGTGTTCATGGACTGTCTCCTAACCTGCAAACTCCTTAAGCTGTAGCAGGCCTGAAGTAAATGGATGTCACTGATGACATCATAATAACGTTTGAGGTTTTTTCTTTTTCTTGGGAGGAAAAGAAAGGGACTACAAGCAAGCGTAGCGTAGTTTCGTAGTTCTTTCCCTCCTCAAGGGAAGTGGCCAAGTTAATAAACCATAGGAAGAGGAGCATCACTTTAACCATTATTGGCATTTGAAAATCGTGTTTAGAAAGAATTATTATTTAAATTTTACTCTTGAGTTGTAATGTGACAAATGCTCTATGATTCTAACCAATTTAACCTCTAACAAAACAAACTGTTGTTGACTTTAAAATATTCTGTACCGCTAATATGTTTTTTCTATCCATGCTTTCTTAATTGATCGCTCCGTTTCCCCCCTGCCTCCCACGGCAGTCTTTTCCCTGTAAAAGGACCGATCTGTCTAAGGTAGAGAAATTCAATTTCTATGTACTGATTGCCATGTCTGCATGTAGTTAACTTGCAGAGGCTATGCTAATCATTTATCTGTTGTGTTTAATTTTACTTTTTAAGTAGATCTCCCCCCCCCCAAGAAATTCATTTACTTTTCTGTTTGTACTCATGTCAGACAGCATGATATCTAATTTGTAACTCTAATGAAGGAAGTATTTTCTGTTATTGTAGAAAGTAGTTTTATAAAACTCTTGATTTATACCGTTGTTACAGCCTTCTAAACAGACGCTGAATTGCACCATATCTTCCTATTTCTTGTGATAGCCAAGACATGATAACCTTTTTATTGTGTTGCTTTTTGTTTTTAAATCAGGCTAGAATTCGAGAGACAGCAACGAGAAGAACTTGAAAAATTAGAAAGTAAAAGGTAACATTCTCTATGGTCTTTACGTGTGTGTGTATATATACAGATATATATACATGTTGTAGACTCATTTAAATCATTAATTTGGAATCACGGTGTTATTCAGTAAGCAGAGGATCCTGATATAAATAATTTTTTTTTTTATCTTCTATGAAGATTTTGGTTATTTTCTTGAACTGTTTATTCTTATGGATTGGTAACAGGCAAGCTGAATTGTAGCTAACTGATCTTTAGCGAAGAAAATATCAAACACAAAGGTACAAGGAGTGTAGGTTATACGCGTGTAACACATTACTCTCGCTCTCAATTTTCATGGTATTATTTTCAAATATGGCAAATTACATTCTTTATTCAGATCTTTTTTTATAGTTGCCTTTGGATTGAATCTTGGCTGGAAAAACTCACATTATAAACTCCGCTTGTCTTAAATAAAAGTGTAGTGCTGGTATGGGCATACCAATCGTACTTATCAGAACATTGTTGTGAAATGAGTTTGAAACACAAAAGAAAGCGTTGTTGTCAGGTGGCAAACTGAGCTGACTGCTCTGGCTCGCGATACCTGCTAAGATTTACAAATAATAGCTCTCACCTTGTTGCAGATCATGGCATTGATCAGATTCAGAAGCTGAAAGGCACTTTCTGCCACCTAAGCCTTAGACCACTTGCTCTGTTTTGAAAGAGCTGTTTATATAGTTGGACTAAGTTAACTCAGAAAAACCCCGAGACTCTGAAGCGTTAGAAGATGTTATTCAGAAAATGATGCAGCAGAATCACTGATATTTATCCCCTTTGTTATGTTGATAGGATTTGAATCCCGATTGCGCTGAAGTTGCTTTGCTTGTGCTTTAATTTATCTGCCTTTGCTTCTCGCAAAATAACCAACCGACTTGCAGGTTGTCTCTACACGCATTCAGGCGATTGTGTTGTGAGGGTGGTGGTGACCTGCAGGTCTCAGGCTGTCCTCATTTGGAATGCACTAGAACCTCTAAAAGAAAGATTGCACAGGGCGTAATAGTTTGTCTTAAAGTAATTTCTCTCTCATATATGTCTGTTCCTAATCTTATAATCCTGTTTATCAATAATTCAGTTGCGTTCACCTAACAAGAAGACGTTGTTTTAATAATCTTTTGGCTTAAATTTGGTGAGGCAAATTTTTAATCAAGTCCTTTTATACAAGTTTGTGTATATGAGAACATATGTGTATATAAAAATACATATATTTACTCTTCACTGTGTGCATGGATGTGTTCTGTCAATATTTGTACTGGATTTGACAGAACCAATACAGTCTGATACTCTACTAACATAAGTGTTTATATAGCATGTCTTCCTATAACTTCATGTGTCCACAACTTTTTACGTTGAAATAAGCTATTTGAATCTCTTCACCATTTGTCTCAAGATTGAGTCACTTCCAAGCAATGTAAGATCTTAACCTGTGTCAAAGCAAAACTATTAAAAAAAGAAACCACCATAAATACTGCAAAATCCTTCTCCAAACCTTTTTTTACTTCTAAGGGATACATTGGATTTGGGGGGGGGAGAAAAGTTGGAATTATTGCATGTAAATATTTTACTGTAGGAAACAAATCGAAGAGATGGAAGAAAAACAAAGATCTGACAAAGCAGAACTCGTAAGAATGCAGCAAGAAGTAGAGTCGCAGCGCAAAGAGACAGAAATAGTACAGCTGCAAATCCGAAAGCAGGAAGAGAGTCTGAAACGGAGAAGTGTTCACATTGAGAGCAGGTTAAAGGATTTGCTGGCTGAGAAAGAAAAATTTGAAGAAGAGAGATTACGGGAACAACAGGAGATAGAGCTTCAAAAGAAAAAGCAGCAGGAAGAAATTTTTGCCCGGGTCAAAGAGGAGTTGCAGCGACTACAAGAACTTAATCATAATGAAAAAGCAGAGAAAATGCAGATTTTCCGTGAGCTAGAAAAACTTAAAAAGGAAAAAGATGAACAGTACATTAAGCTGGAATCAGAAAAAAAGAGACTTGAAGAACAAGAAAGGGAGCAGGTGATGCTCGTGGCTCATCTAGAAGAGCAGCTTCGAGAGAAGCAGGTGATGATAGAGCTCCTGAAGAGAGGGGATGTACAAAGAGTTGGAGAAGAGAAAAGAGATCTTGAAAACATTAGAGAATCTCTTTTGAAAGTCAAGGAAGCCCGATCCGAAGGTGATGAAAACCGTGAAGAGTTAGAAAAAGCACAGCATGATTTCGTAGAGTTTAAAAGGAAACAGCTGGAACAGTTGACTATTTTGGAAAAAGATTTAGTTCAACAAATGGATCACCTGGAAAAGGAAGTAGCAGATGAACAAAGAGCTCTGGAACACTTAAAATTTGCGCATGAAGAACATTTAAATCTCAAGAGGGATGATGAAAACTTCGTGGATGCCGTACTCAAGGCCGAAGAAGTTGACAAGATAAAGCCAGCAGAGTACAGGCTCCAATCGAAAGTTCGCCAGCTTGAGTACCTGAAGAGTAATCATTTGCCAGCTCTGCTGGAAGAAAAACAAAGAGCTTCTGAAGTCCTTGACAGAGGCTTGTTAGGGTTAGATAATACTCTCTATCAAATAGAGAAAGAAATAGAAGAAAAAGAAGAGCAGCTTGCCCAGTATAGAGCTAGCACAAATCAGCTGCAGCAGCTTCAAGAAACCTTTGAATTCACAGCCAATGTAGCTCGTCAGGAAGAAAAGGTTCGGAAAAAGGAAAAAGAAATCCTTGAATCAAGGGAAAAACAGCAGAGAGAGGCGCTGGAGCAAGCTGTTGCTAAGCTAGAAAGGAGGCACTCCGCTTTGCAACGCCGTTCCACGATAGACTTTGAAATTGAAGAGCAGAAACAGAAGCTCGCCACCTTGAACAACAGCTGCAGCGAACAGGCAGGTCTGCAGGCTAGTCTGGAAGCTGAGCAGAAAGCCCTGGAGCAAGACCGAGAACGGTAAGTCTTGCGGTAGCTTCCGTTTATTAGAACCTATCCACAGAAAGTGAATCGTTTTATACCTTAGATGTTGAGAGAGCGACTTGTTCTGCATCCCAGTATTTGAGTTTCTTGACAAGTCTCAGGTGGTTTACCCAGTACTGAAGCTCTGTATTGCTTTTTAAAGGATTCTTGCTCACTCATCAATTTCTGTTGTGTTCGGATACTTATCCCATCCTCAGCAGTATAGTATTTACATTTGCCATTGCAGTACTTAAATTTTTTTTTTTTTACCTGTCTAGAAAGCTCAGCCAACCTTATGTTCTACCCTTACAAAAACATGTAGCATCTAACAACTTTTTTCTCATAAAATATGAATGTATACCATTCTGTTGCTGTACTGGTAACAAGCTAGATGTTTGTTCAAGATTTGGAGCCTGGGAGTTCTAGTGGACTGCCAACTCTCTGTCTCAGCTGATGATGTCCTGAACACATCTGGTATTCAAAGGAAACAGGTGCAACGTTTGATTTTTTTTTTTTTGTTATTACTTTCAGGGCTAAATAAAATAGAGTAGCCATATACCCATGTAAAATTTGATGGTGGTTTTTAAGCTTATTTGAAAATATACAGAGGCTTCAATACAGCCTTAATTGATGATAAACGCTTTTAGATACAGAAGTTTCATCAGTTATACACGTGATATCTGGTAGCATAACATTCAGCCTAAATATGGGAGGCTCTGAGAAAAGTGATTCAGGTAAGGAAGGGTCTTCCTATGTGGAAGAGGAAGAAATCGTTTGTTTTATTTTTCGCCTGAGCAAAAATCCACTGGGACGAATGCATTTAACGCATGCAGAATGGAAAAAGGGCAGAATTGCCGCTCTTAAAGGTGTTGTCTCATGTGCTGATGCTAGAGCTTTGAAACCTGTCATTGTTGGTGAAACAATGATGGGTTGTGTCTTGAGGTAGCATGTGTCCTTTGTTTTTTAGTATTGCACTGATTATCTGACTCGTTTCGTAAGCCCTTCAAACAGATGCTTGATTAGAAAAACCCCGTAATAAAAGAAACTTGCCTCTAGCCAAATTGAAGAGCTCTTCTCTATCCTTTTCTTTTTAAACCATTATCCGAAGAGAATGGCTCCTTTCTGCATCCCGTGTAAAGGTCACTTTTTCAACGTTTAGAGCCACATTGTGTGGATTTTAGTCAGGGATTTTTCAGTACTGATTTATCATTTTGTTGTGGATATTGCCATTATTTTTCATAATTGTCTTGAACATAAAATTGTGTTTTCTATGCTAAGCATCTCGCTTGACTGAAGTCAGCTATAAACAACTGGAGGTTCCACAGAAACAGACAGCTTAGTTAGCCCTCAAGAGATTGCTGGGTTCTGTGATAAGTGAAAAAATATGTTGTCAGCTGGAAGATTAAGGTTTGGAAAAGATACCAAAGAAGTGAAAAGGTCTGGGTTTTTTTTTTTTTTCTTGTTTACTTTAAAGTCCTTTTGCATAAACTAAATAAAACTTTGAAGTCTTTCAGTTCATGGCCCAGGGGCCTGAATAATTCAGTTCAGAATGTTTTTATGAATGTTGCAGCAGAAGAAAATCTTAAGGTACATGACAGTATGTTAAATGTTACTTATTGCTCCTGTGTTTGAGTTCGCATTTTGCAGTACACAATATCTTGGGCGCTATAGTAAGCATATGAATTGTCAACGTTTCTTATTAGTTATCTAGATACCATTATATGATGATATGCTCTGGTTCAGATCAATGTTAACTCTGTAAATATTCACTTAAAATGCTCTGTGTATGAGCGGAAGTCCATTGTAACTGGATAAAATGTCTTTTCCAATTTGAACAATACATTAGCTCAAAGCCTTTGACCTACAGGGGTGACCCCTAAAACGATAATTTGAAGTGAACTTATACTGGAAGAACGCATACACATTTTGTCTTTACTGGCAGAGGTTTGTGGCAATAGAATGAACATAAAGCAACTTTAGAGTCATCTTTGCGACAATGGGATGTATCGCTCACGCGTGGCAAGGTGCACTTTCGTGTACTTACTGGTGGATGCATCCCACAGCCGGATACGTTTATAGCTATAGGAAGTGATGTCGCTTGATAGTGGGATGTTTACAAATCAAGGGATAAGCTTTGTTCCTTTAATGTAATTCTGATCATTTTTTTTTTTGTGGTTAAATTGATTTTCCATAGATGCAAACACTCTTCTATACCCATCAGACAGCTCCCATCCACTTTCCCTCAGGATGCAAGATTGTTTTGCTGCTAATCAAAAGAAACAGATGGCTTCTGGCAGGGCTGCAAAAAGTACTCTAAAAACGAAGTAACAAGTCAGCCTGCTTTACTCCAGCCTAAGCCTCAGCATTCGTCGGCTCTTTAATTTTCTGGTTTAACCTCCAGGATGGAATAAAGTAGTTGTAGCGTTGTACTTCAATTTAGAGATATGCAATTGTAGGATAAGTGGCAAAATCACAACTTTGCATAGTTTCCCCTGCTTTTGCAGGAACTTCTTTGCTTTTATTCTTAACTTTTCAAGTAACCTTTAGAAAAACAATTACCTTTAGAGACAGAAGTTGTACTGGAAATGGGGAAGGTTATTACTGTGTTACTAATCTAATCTCAGCTACCTTACAAGTGAATACTGTTCTGCATATTCTATTCTGCGCATGAATCTGGATAGTATTAAATGTATTTGTTAAAGAAAGTGAGGGGGAGGTTTCCGTTTCAATTTCCATTTTTATTTCAAAAGATGATTTATTAGGTATATATAAAATCAATATTAGGTGTTTCATTTTGTAAGTAAACTTTCAAAAATAGATTTGTGGACAGAAGGAATAACCGGAAAATAAGATTTATACGTATAGTACATAATTTAAAGATTGTCTTATAGATACATTTTGCTACATCATTCATCGCAGTTTTATATTGTCTTTGGGTTTTTTTGGATTGGTGCTGTATTTTACATTTTTAATTTCCCCCCTCCCTTTATTCATTTACTTTATACTGGAAGCTAATAACTGTGGTCATTGATAGAGTTCTGTAACGAAGAAAGTTTAGTCAAGTGATCCTAATAGACAGGTTAAGTCTTATGAATTAATATTTAATGTGCCGAGTTAGATACCTTTTGCATTGGAAATCATTGAAGTTGTTTTATTTAACTCCAGACTGCTGCTGTCATGTGTTTTTGAGCTGTCTCTATTTTCTATCTAAATACACTTAAAGAACAATTATGATTCTTGCATTGTCATAAACTTTAATACTTGTGATCTTACATATGTGTATGCCAGTGTAAGTACAGTACTTCCCATAAGAACGATGGGAATCAGTGGTACTCTTAAAACAAAGTGGATTACATTTGAAGATCTCTTTATAGCCTGGACCAGGAAATTCAGCAGCTGAAGCAAAAAATTTACGAGGGTGATGGTGGTCAGAAAGGAAATCATGGAACTTTAGAAGAGAGACTCTCCCATACGGCTTCCCCTACCAGCCCAACAAAGCCCCAGCCACCTGCCGCTCCGCTGGTTGACGATAGGTAGGGAACCTGCATTTCTGCAATATTTTGATAGGAATGCAAACAGTAGCTTTAGAGGAGAAATATTGTGAAAGATTGTTCTGCCAGGGTTGGATTCTAATTAAATACTGTAATTGTACTTAAAGACTAGTCTGGAAATAAAATTAATTTGCCGTATTTTACTTGAAATAACCAAGAGGCTAATCTGTTGCTCCTGTGCAGTTTGTTTTAGAATAGAGGTGTGAAACTGTAGGCTTAAACGTATTTAAATTGTTTTTGTATTTACAGTTACTTGTCTATGTGGTATTGCTTTAATACTTAAATATTAATACTTAAAGCAAAACACTTAAAGCAACAAGGGAAACTAAATTATCTTAAGCCTTTTTTAATAGGGCAGCTGCCTGGTATCACTTAAAATCTATTTCCTCTCTGTTCTTTTTACACTTATACATGCAATTGTCAGTATCAACTCTTGGAATGTTCCTTCTGTTTGAAGACCAAACCTTTGTTAGCCCGAGTTGCCGATATTGCAAAAGTGATAAAAGTGAATCATTAAGTAACTAAAGATGCAACCCCAGCCTTCTCGTTCTTCTTCATCTCTCAGTGCCGCTTGTATGTAGAGCTGTACGTAGCAGTGCCTTAACCTGTGCTCCATTAAATTGTCTAATTGCCATAACAAATTGTTAACCTTTGCCCGTTAAATGAACACTTGCTCAAAAGTCCGTGTTCCTTAAGGAGCGATAAAACTGGTCTAACATTAAGCCTGCCAGTTAAGAGTTGTGCAGTGCTTAAAGCTCATAAGCGTTTCAAAGAGCCCTTTAGCCTGTCTTTGATTTTTATCTAAGAGTATACTTTTTTTAAACTTTTCTATATCTTGAAGGATAAATGCCTTTATTGAGCAAGAAGTGCAGAGAAGACTGCAGAATATTCATCATAAAGCTGAGGAGAATGATGTTAGCCTGTCCTGGTCTACAGAAAGTTTAAAGGTGAGCAGAGATGGGTAGGAGATCATGACCTTCAATGCACCATGTGCTACCACTGATTTGGTTTTGTCGTTCAATAATTTTCATGTTTTCCTATATTTACTTAATTTTAATTTGCCAAAAAATTAAACCCAAACCAAACCAAAAAATTACCAAAAAATGAGGGATATCAGTTTTAGATTTTGCTCATCTTTTTTTTTCCCAGTGGCTGTTTTATGTTGTATTTCATTTTTCTTCTTCTTTTTTTTTTTTTTTTGCAGGGAAGAGTGTATAAGTGAAATAGGAAGCTTACAGATAAAGTAGAAATCTTAATTTTATGTCTGTAAGATACATTGATAAAATTCCGTTCAGAGGAATGGTGATTGTTTATATTTGCAAACAAATGCTCATTTAAAAACTGGTGTTCTAATTCATTCAAATACTGGGTTGATTGACTTCTAAGCCAGTGGTTTAATAAATATCAGTAAGAAAATAGTTATTTTTGGCTATTAAAAAGAATGTCTCTTCCTAGAAATACTTTTAAATGAACTAATACGAGAAAGGCACTCTTTGTAATAATCACTTGTACCTTTTTTGTTCTTAGGATAACGAGAGGCTTAATAACGGCACTGTTCAACGCAAGCTGAAGTATGAGGTAGGTCATAATTTGTCACAATGAAATGGTTGTCTTAAATTATGGCGTAGCCTGTAATTAAATTTCTTAATGTTTAGCTGCATAATTAGAACTTCGAATTCACAGCAAGATTAATGGCTAATCGAGACAGCAATGTATTTTGCCAGCTGGAATTAAAGTGATTTTTTTCAGATTGGGCATAGCTTTTTCTGTATTTGAAAGGTGTGGTGTTATTGTGGATGTTTCTTCCTTGTTCTGTCACGATTCTTAGTTTGGAACAGTATCCCTTTCCTGATTTTTAGAGGATAAAAGCGTTTAATGAGGAGAGATTGATTTCGGAATACCACTTCCCATTTGTGGCTCCCGATGAACTCGCTACTCTAAGGGTGTCTCTAACATTAGCAGCAGCATCAGGCAAATTTGCCTTTGTCACGAAGGATTTGTACGTGTATTTTTAAGCTGAGGCTTAGACCTCTCACTGTATTTGGTTGCCTAACTATTGCTTGAAACATGGTTATTTACCTGTCTTGAGTTTAAACCTTAATAGTAGGAGGGCTGCAACATCTCTAATTTGGACTTTTTTGGACTTTTGCACTGTTATTTTTAAACTATGTTGGAATTTTTACGCTATCTTTGATAGCAGAGGATATTTTTTCTGTGCGTGTGTGGAAAAATAATAAAGGGCTTAAAGCTTCTGCATCACCCTTTGACTTCCCCGTCGTTTTCAAGCAAAGCAAATATAAAGGAAGTGAAATGGATACTGTACAAAGGAAAAGCAGTGGTGGGCTGGGAAGATCAACCATTCCTGAATCAGACCTCAATCAATTGTGTCGGATTCCCTCTCTCTCTAATTTTGAGAGATTGTACAATGATTGTACCGATTTTGAATGATTATATAAACCGAATCAAAACCAATCCTCAATTTAAGAAATGTTCAAATCAGAAGATTTTTTTTTTTAAAAGACACTTCTGTTTTCTTCTTTTGAAATTTTTAACAGAAAAGACAACAGTGGCAGCCATGTGATGGCTTTCCATTTATGTCTAAAGATGGCAATTGTTCTTCTGAGTTGTGTGGAGAAACTGCAGAAGTAAGAGACGATAAAAGACAGAAGGAATATACAGAGATGTGGGATTTATTTTCCAGTTCTGGAAGAATCTCCTCTCCTTTTACATCAGAGAAGGCATTTGAGAACGAAAGGAATAATTCAGACCAGGAGAGCTTTGCTTGTCGTTGTGACACTGAAAGTAGTTTAATTCACTCCAAAAATACTAATACTTTAAAGAGTAAGAATGTTCCTTTTCAGAATGTTTTATCTACTTCTTTACGAAGTCATGACTTAAGTAACGTGGCTTATTCACTCTGCAAGGTTAAAAATTTCAATCATTTTGATGATAAAATAATGACTTCTCAGGATTGTGACAGCTCAAGAACTGAATCTGATTGTTCCCACTTGAAACGGCTGTCTCCTGTAGGATCCTTAATGGGTGCTAATGAGCAGGATGGCTTTAACAACACATCGTGCCTTCTCTTTTCTCGGTCTAATGTACATTCTGAAATAATAACTTGTAAAGAAAATAGCCCATTTAACACAGTGCACCTGACAATTGAAGACCAGTCTAGTAATTCTCAGCTTCCAACACAAAAAGCCTCTGGTTTGATTTCTTGTAAGTCAATAGCTTCTCATTCTGATGTGAGCCCAGAGCACACCTATGGTTTGGGATATCTTTTCAGTAAGCTTTCCTGCCTTTACAAAGATACCAGTAGTCATCTGCTCAACACTACAGTGGTTTCTAAACAAATGAAGGAGTTGGGAAGCTTGTGTGATAGAGGCGAGAAATATGCACAAGCGGTATCATTAATAAAAAATCTGCCGTTTATAAGAAACTTGCAAGTAAACGTATTCGTCAAGTCAGATATGAATCAAGATATGACCCACCCTACCGATGATGCCAAAGCTCACACTGAAATCATCGTTCAGCCTGAATCCCCTGCGCAAGAGGCCATCGCGATGTGTGTAAGCACAGGAATCTCCAATGCCTGTGCAAGAAAGCCCTCTGAAGGCTTTGCGTGCTGTTGTAAGAAAGAAGAGCTGGAAAACAGTCTTGTGTTAAGACAGAAACTTGTGCATTTTCCTGATATCTTCTTGAAGCTTCAGCTCTGTTCTTTGGAAGAAGTGCTGGAATTTTTGACCTGTGCCTTACCTCAAATTTGTGTTAGAATGGAGGAGTTGAAAGGTATATACTGGCTCGCTGTTGGCAATTGCAAAAAGCCTGATCCAGAACCTGCTTGCTTGCTGTTGTTCAGCTCCGTTCTGTATGCCGTTGTTTCTTCAGTTGAACAAGATGTCTGCCAGAGTTCCTTGGCAATGTTTCATGAGGTTCCCATCACCACTATAAAGGAGATTCAAGTTGGCTTCGCCGGGCAGAATATTAGTCTTCTGTGTTCTGCTGAAGATGGTTTACTCACAATATTTACCTATAACAAGCACTTCACTCAAAGAATTTGCCACGATATAACGAGCATTTTGATTTCTACAACGGATGATGCTGTTTATTTAAGTCACCAGCTCTTGAAAGATGATTTGATGCAGATTTCGCTTGACTGGACATCAGAAGTAAATGACTTAGTTTTATCAAGCGGAGCACGGTTGTCCTGTAAATTTAGAACTGAATTAGCTGATCTGGTTTACTTACTCCATGAAAATATGGGAAGTATTAAACCTTCATTAGGCGACACTCATGTACTGTTGTATACCTCAGTGAAAGTAGACTGTGCTAAGCAGACGGTGTATAGAGCTCTTGTTCTTACAACTACTCATATAGGTCTCTTAAGGGAGTATATCGTCTTTTATCCTGCAAGGAACTTTTTGGATGCTTCGTGCCAACAATTACAATTTGACAGCCTCCAGTTGTACAGTTTGAATGATATCCGATGTGTAGCTTTGCCAGACAAAGAGAATTTCACCCAAATTGAGCTTGTGTTTTCTAGAAGGAGCAAGGTTGGATCTGATTCAGGAATTGGTTTTTCGAAATACTGTGAAAAAGAAATAAATACCCAACTGACAGTCATCCCATCAATTCTTCAAAGCAGTTTGCATATCCCTTCGGAAATCTGGAAATTAACATTCAGTTCAAGTGAAGAAGCCATTTGGCTAATTATGCATCTGACTAGGTGTTGAAATCCAAATATGTTTAGATACATTCAAAATAAGAGGCTAATGAATATTGATAAAATCCTTTTTTTTTTTTTTGCTTTAATATATCAATAAGCAAAGAGTCCTTTCAGCTTGTAAGGAAATACCGTAGGGTGTGTACAGATGTCTTAGCAAAAATCATTATTACTTGAGTGCTTACTCTTTTTGAATCTCTATTATCTACATGGGAAGGTTAGGAAATTAAACGTTTCTATCTTACGTGGTAGGTGGATCAAAACTATAATTACAGCTGTGTCTTCTGATTTCCATTTTGGCTGTTGTTCCTGGCTCCCTCCGTCTCCTATCCATCTTCATTAATGTCTTCTCCATCCCTCCTTGATTGTCTTTTTCTTAATCTTTCTGAACATCTTTGTTTTTCATGCTTCTCATCTGTTTCATGCCCTTGATCTCAATATTTCAAAACATCTGCAATATTGTTTTTTTTGTCTGAGCTGTAAGATATGTTTAGGTTCCTATGGTACATTCACTGCATGCTCTTAATACTAAGGGTGTTTATAACTTTTATATTTACAATTTTGGGAAGAATAGCACTGACAATTCTCTTCTGCGTCCCAAGTTTTACACTAAGGATTATTGCACTCTCGCGTTAAAGTTTGTCACATGTGCAAGAGGAGGAGTTTGGCTTATCCTAAGTTGTGTTAGCCGAGGTAGTGGGGATTGATGGATTTGCCGTATTTCTTTTCTCCTCGGTTTACCGTCTGCCCGCAGCTAACAGAGTGTAGGCTACATGGACATAGTGCAACAGAAGAAGAAAAATGCAGAGAACGTCCAGTACTCTCTTTAAATTTCCCCCTCCCCTCCTTTTCTTGCAGGGAAGCGAAGCAATGCATGGCTTTAAGTCAGTCCTATTTATTTTGTGAAATAGTTAACTTGCACTCCCCCACAACAGAATAAGTCTTTACATTCCCTTGATGCGACTGTTTAAGGAAAATGTGATGTGAAAATGAACCCGGTTAAAGGGTGTAAACAGGTGTTGGTTTTGCTTCAAATAGCATTTCGACCTTTGGTCGTGCTGCTATACCTGCGGTAAGAGGAGTGTTTTGGGGTTTATGATCTGCAGACATGCATTACCCATTGTGGGGTAATGGTAGGACTAGAAGGAATGGATTAAAACTAGAGATGGGACGTTTCAGACTGGACGTTAGGAAGAAGTTCTTCACCATGAGGGTGGTGAGACACTGGAACAGGTTGCCCAGAGAGGTGGTGGAAGCCCCATCCCTGGAAGTTTATAAGGCCAGGCTGGATGGGGCTCTGAGCAACCTGGTCTAGTGGGAGGTGTCCCTGCCCAGGGCAGGGGGGTTGGAATTAGATGATCTTTAAGGTCCTTTCCAACCCTAACAATTCTATGATTCTCTGATTCTCATGCTCTTAAATGGATAGTTAGCAACTGGGGGTACTGCCTGAAGGGTGGAGTAAGTTTAACTCTATAGAGTTCTCTCCATGTAACGTGCCTGGCTTGACTTTCCTCCTCTTCTGCTTGCTTACTGATGGGGTTGTTGATGCTGTGAGGTTGCATCTCTTATAGTCTCTTAATATTACATTCCAAGAAATAAAGGAACTATTGAATGTTACTAAAAGACTTCCATTAGTCAAAACTTCCCTTTAGCTTAGCACAAGGTTATTCTTTACCTGTTACCCCATCAGATGTTCAAATAATAAGCCGTTGCCTCCCATCTTTTGTTTCTTCCCTTGTGAAGGGAGCTAAATACCTTTGAATCCTGTTGCTTGAATGTGCCATCTGCCTTGTTCGAGGAAGATGGTCTTTGGCAGAAAAAACAGTGGTATCTAATCTGAAATTCTAAATTCTGTAAGCATATTTGCGGTAGAGGTGCAATCTTCTACTAGACGCAGTTAGACTTCAGTCTCTCTACTACTGTTAGAACATTTCCCATTTGTTCTTGCCATATGTTAAGGCAGGATAATGTAATTCATGTGGGATTTAATAAGAAATAACTTGCATTGGCTGGGGAAGTTGTGTCTGGAAGGATGGATGCTGGTTTGGATGGAGAATTAAGGTGTTGGGTTTTTTATATCATAACAAAACTTTCTACTACCTTAAGGAGGTCCAAAGATGAGCAAAATGTGTCGCGTTTTTTTCAGATATGGTTTGTGTTTTTTTTTAAAAAAAAAAGTATACACAAATATCTCGCAGAACATGGAGCAGACAGAGTAGTTACGAGTTGGAGCGTAGCCTCATGTCAGTCCAGTTCAAGAGTGGCTTCCTCATGGGCATCAGTCAGCCATTTCTTCCCAAAGTTAACATCGAGTGGCACTATCTGGGAGGACTGTCTTAATCAAGGCTGTTAATGACAGCAATTTCTGCAAATAATTCCTTTTTAGATTGTACTCCAAAGTTAAATGTTTGTGTCTGTTGTGTTCCAGATAACATGGTTTTCCTCTCTTGTGTTTGTTTTAAAATCTAACTCAATGAATATGCCGCACTTTTATGAAAAAATGACTTCACAGCAATATTTTTTATTCTACTGTAAATGAAACATAACATAATGATCAATGTTTATGACTATCAAAACATTAAATAATGTATTAAGGTGTATTTTTCAGACTACTTTGTGTTTGAGATTATTTTCCTCTGTGGCTATTAGCTGTTTGTAATAGTTCTATGAAACTGACTGCCAATAAATTACGTGTTGACAGAGGTGGCTTTAAGAGTGACTTTATGGTTTTATTGTTGTTTTAAAATAGATGATATTGTTGTCGAGGCAATGAACTCCTCTTTCCCCCAAGGAAAGAATTGCTTACGTTTCTGTGCTCCAGAAATGAGTTTTAGTTGAAAAGCCACTAACCTGGGGAGAAGTGAAAGAAGGGCGCAATGGAGAGGAGAAAACATTTGGTGTGCAAACAGAAGTCACTAAAAATATTTTTCCATTCCAGTGCAAACTTTTTTTTATATTTTGACTGAAAAAAGAAGTTTGCAGAAAACACCTTCTAGAATAAAGCCACTTAATTGGAACTAAAAATCGGTTTGTATTTTCTTTTTCTGCTACTCTTAATGTTAACGTTAAGGGAAATGACATTGGCATTTATAATTGACTAGTGATGAAATAACAACCTCCCCTTCTCGGTAGCCAGGTGAAGATGCCAAAAAGCTGTCTGTAATAAACAGCGTTCAGAGAGGCATTTATAACTGAGTTTCAAACTTCCCTCCAGCCCCTACGCAATACCTACATGTGTACTGGGAGTCACCAAGAGTTGCTGGAGAGACACCAAGTGTCAATGAGCGGGCGCCTGAGCCACGTTGCCATGTGGGGATAGTGTTGGTCAAGACTGAAGAATTTTGACCAAGCAACATGGCTCGTGGTAGTTGCTACGGGATTGAAAATGAATGTTGAGAATACCGTTATCTATATAAGTGATGGATCGCATCACTAAATACAAATATATAACATGGTAGTAACTTCAAGGTGATAGTTTTTCAGTCTTTTTTTGTTATCATTAACTCGCATTTGTTATGGTGCTGTTATTTAAGTTAAGTTCACTAAGTTTTTCAGACCAAAATGTTCAACTGAGAAAGTGGAGGACGACTTAAGAGGCAGTTTCTGTACTTATTCGCTGAAAATGTTTGTGCTTCTTTTGGACGCACTCGCTGCAAAGCATTCATCTTTTCAGTTGCAAAAATATTTAATTTTTGACATAACTTCAGAATTACAAACTCCATCTGGCTGTTAGTCGGAAGAATGTGCCCTCATTACAAATACCTTTTTAGACTTTTTTGTCGAGACCATGAAAACTTATCATAGTTGAGTTTTCTGTTAATTAGATATGATTTAGAGGAAATAGTAGGAAACTGTTCTGACAGTGGGGTACTATGTTATCTATACCTTATTTAATTATCAAATGAGTTTGGATTTAAAAGGTTAAGCTCTAGGCAATTTCTGAATTGCCTCGATCCCCTGGAGCTTTGCATGATATTGTAAACAGGCTTGTTATAGAAAGATAAAGACATATTAAAAATATGGCTGACTGTGAAGGCTTGATTCGTATATTTACTTTTTTTCAAAGACGGTTGATACAAAGTCTTCTGCTTTCCCTTGGTTTTCATATCTGAGCTGAAAACGCCTTTTCAAAGAATAAGCAATATTTTTGAAGATGCTTCACCTTAATTTTCTCATGCATAGCAAAATGCTAGGGCTTGCTTATAAAAAGAGAGCCACTTTGTTTCCAAGTAATTCCTTCGTTATTTGAAATAATTTCTGCCTCCTCCATGCTCTCTTTCCCTTCTCTTCTGGCCGAGAACATTTTCTCATTTTTAGTGAAGTTCTTTTCTTTTTTTCCTTGTGTAGTGATTTTGGTTTTCCTTTGTTCTCCCTATTTGGTATGCACACGAAAGCGGATGGTCTGTCGTTCTCTGGGAGCAAATCCAGATGACCTAAAGGACCCAATTAAAATTAGTATTCCACGCTATGTCCTGTGTGGGCAGGGAAAGGATGAACACTATGAGTTTGAGATAAAGGTAAGTGCTTTTCAGTTGCTTCTCCTTAACATTTGGTGTCTCTGTAGAAATGTTGCTTGCATTTGTACAACGGTAGCATCATAATAGCAATAATAGTAGAAAAATGCCCTTTGTTTAAAACCAAGTGGTTTGTAGTTTTCTCTGTCTGGTTGTTAGTGTTGAGTGTGACAGCATCACAGTTAGCGAAGATGGAAACAGCGTCTGGAAACGCACCTGAGAATCTGCTGAGTCCGGAAATCACCTTACTAACCCCAATGAAATGTAGGGGTTTTCCCACTAAGCGCAACTTTTGGTTCTGTGTCTTTCCATTGTCTGAGTGGCCTCAGTACTGCTAAATAAGAGCGGCTGTGAGGGGGCATGCACGATACAGGACACTACAAAGACAGGTATTTTTCAAGAGGATCCATTGTACACAGGAGGCTGGTGGTCAAATGCTTAGGGTGAGCAGTTCCGGATCCAATATCGAATAATTCCATTGGAAGTGTTGCAGAGTCGAGGATTAAATGCATATTACTCACAGGAAAGCGCTTTATTGAGATGTGAGTGTCAGGTATAGGAAATTCGTGGACTTGAAATATTTACCTGTAATAATGAAAGCATAATTAAAGTATTTTGCACACCTCCACAACAAAGACTTGATTCCTTTCAGGCTCTCTTTGTTGTTCTGATTCTTCCCACCCTGCTTTTCCAAAGTCTGGCTTCTCCAAACTGGTATCTGCTTCCCCTCCATTCTAGTGGCTTCCTCAGTTGATCCGTGCAGAAATGCTGGAAAAAAAAAAAAGCATATTCATTATGTTTCCTCTGGTACTAAGCCAGTGTTTTTTCAAAGCAAGATGTGAAGTCTAATTGGAAATGTGTTCTCGGCGCATGTGGACATGTAGCACAACGTATGTACATGGCATCAGAGACAGAACTGGCAGCCGCCTTCCCTGAATGTGCTGCCAGATGCTTCCTTAGCTGGTGGAAGTTCGGAGGAGCGACCTGCCCTCACGGTCTGCAGGACCGTTGTTTGGCTGCTCACATTCTCTTTTACAAAGGCTTTTATTAAGATGGGCAATCTTAGCCCTGTTTGAGCTAATTAAATTTTCATCTCAAAAGGTATTGCACAGTTTGGGGATGGAATACTTCCTTTTGCTTTCTGAACTTTGAATTTCCTGGGGCCAGCAAAAGCCCAGAGCCATAGGGATGCTGAGAGAAGAGTAAGCGCGTACAAAACCTCCCCAGGGACTATTTTAGCTGCCAACTCTTTTCAGCACACAGGATTTACTGAACTGGGTAATGGGTAGGGAAGCTAAATACAGTAAAAAGGTATTTTCTCTTTTTAGTAAGACGGTCGATTTTATTTTTTTTCCGAGTATTCTCCCTTCGTCCCTAAAACCCATGTAAGCATCTGTGAGATCTTAGGATGAAGGAACAGTTAAAGAGTATGTGCAGGAAGACTTGAACTTACTTGGAAGGAAATGTAATAGAAGAAAACTGTTGGAAACGGTTGGGATTTGTAACCTGGAAAGAACTGGAGGATGTATCAAACAGAGATACAAATGCATGTGAAACTAGGCTCCAGCAGTTCTGTTGCCTTTATTTGGTTTCTGTGAGAACCTAACCTCAGGAATGGCACGGAAGGACTGGATGTTCTGGCTAAGAGTGGGGTGTATGGAATGCCTATTCTCTTCTGTCCTACTTGCCAGTACCATTTTTTCTCTCCCTCCTGTGCCATTTTTAGGCCGTGTCTAAAAGAAACTCCTGCTCAAATAGCTGCTTTTCAAAGCAAAGAAATGGATGACATATGGGGTATCATGGGCTATCACTTCAACAATTGTATTCTTTTCCTGTCAGCTTCCTTAGAGCGCTAAATATTTTTGTTGAAGCTCCTATGGACCTTAGTTTGGCAATCTTTGGTGTGTTTCTTACAGTCATTCCCTTACACAAATCATTCAACTGTTTATGCTTTTTCCTTTGCCTCCAGGCCTCTGTGTCACAGTGGGCTGCTTTTGCTGTGGTCAGGATTTGGCTCCAAGCTACAATCCACAGACCTTCCTCAAACTTTTCTGTTTTAAACCTTTCCCCGGCAGAGCTCCCAGCTCTAATTTGATCTGTATTAATCTTCAGCTGCTGTTACTTTTTTTTCTGTGGGAAATCGGAATATATGGTCTAGTGATTTCTTTTGCCTTAAAAATCAGGACGGCAGGAAGACAGGGCAGGGAGAAGAGAACATGTACCTGTCTTTCATCCCTTCTTGGTGGGTCAGGATGCTGTGTCAGTTGTTGAAATAATTCCTTCTTTCAGCCTTACTTTACTTTTGTTCAAGTTTATTTTCAGGTGGTCTCATACCAGAATACGTGTCAGTCTTTGGGAAGAGCTGGGGCATTGTTAATCTCATTTCCTTTGACAGCTCCCAAATACGTTTTCTTTGCCAAGGTTCCTCTTGCTCTTGGGAAAATGGGTAGCTGACCTATTTGCATGTAACAGCACTTCGAAATCTGACGAAGGGGCAAGGGATGATTGAGTTGAGTTGTAAACCTTTGAATCCCAGGTATCTCGGAAGTATTTTCTTCAGCAGATATTTCTAGTCATTGTGTTCGTAGTTAAATCCTGGCATATTGCTGAATAGGGGAGTAAATATAATAAATTTCTATATGTAACAAATATATAAATTTCTTTTTGTGACATGCCGTAGTAAAAATTTTTCCCTTTATACATCAAAAGGGAGAGAGAGTTCCACTTTTCTTGGCAGCATCACGGTCAGTTCGTAAGTCTTTCAACCCGAACATACCATCCAAAAATGTTTTAGTGCAGGTTCAGCATCTTGTCCATCTAGGCATATACACCACTTTGGAACAGGCCAACAAGGTGGTCTTGTCCACTCAGGTTCTTCCACTGGATACAGATCCTGCTTTAAGATGTTGAGTGACTCCCATGAGAACCTATTGGAGAGAGTTCAAAGTCAAAGCAAAACCCATACTTCATTAGAGTTAAGATAGCACCTTCTCCTGTTGCAGCAAGAGATGTCACAGAACTCTTTGTGCTCATCTGCTACTAAGAATTCAATCTGAATAGATGCATTTCCAAAAAAAACTTCCATTTGAGTGACAGTTTTATATGTTGTCTTTAAAGACAGGATGAAACAGTAGTAACTTAATCAGGTCTAAACATATTTACGTTAGAGCTGAGTCAGAGTACCAACACACTATTCTTGTATTCTTCTCTTCCTTTCATCTTGTTGTGATAACGCGAAATATTCGGAGAAGGCTGAGCTAGAAACAGCATGTGGGAAGAGCTTTTGCATGGATAAGGCCGTTGGCATCTGTTACAGACAGTGCCTGTGGCTGCAGGCAGTACCTGTGGAGGGCAGAAGGAGCAGCGAGGCAGCAGGGAAGGGGGAACTCCCGCTCACATGAAGGCAACGGAGGGTCTCCTGAGAGCAGGTGAGGGAAGCAAAGCCTGGAATCGAGCCCAGCCCTGCAGGGGATCCTCTGACAAGAGGGAAAGTTTGTAGATAAGTCTGCTCATTTTTATTCAGCTTCCCCTCGTCGTTCTGAGTTCTCTCATTTTATTTATCCTGTTTGATATTCTTTCAAAACTGGCTTTTTCTTGTCTTTCAAAGCAGTTCAGTCATCTTTGCCGAGTTCTCTAAGGAGAAGGTCCAGGCAGATGCACCCCAAAGCAGTGCTTTTCTCCAGGTCTGAGCGCAGTTCTGCTCAGCCAAACGCTGGGGTGGGTCTGCTCAAAATGTCCGTCTTTCTAGTCACAGTTTCTTTCTGAGCTCCGTGAGCTATTGCAGAACTGGAGTAAAGCAGCAGCAGTGCTCACTGATACGTATTTCTGAAAGAAAATTCTGCATGCCCCATATCTATCTAAATTAGAGAGGGGGAAAAAAAAAAAAAAGCCCAATCTGTCCTTCTGTCCTCAACTCTACCAGATTAATACTCTCAATAATGAATAAAAAAAACTCTCCAAGAAATTTTTAAGCAAGTTTTAGTTTTTCAGATGCTGTATTCATAGACAGCGTGAGGAACAGTTTCAACAGTGTTTGTTTTGAGAAACACGAATTTTCACAATTACCGTAGACAGTTTAACCAGCCCAGATAAGTAAAGTGGGCATGTTCTGTTCTTTCTGATTGCTTCAGAATCAGGTTGGAATAGTTCCTCCCCACCTGTGGTTTTTATTATATTTCCATGGAGCACAAGGGGAACAAATTCTGACATGCTTTACTGTGAAAGCTGCAAATGTCTGTTAGGTTATTTCCTGTCAATCATCGTGCAGAAGAAAAGTTGAAGGAGGCAGGACTGTGGTTATTTCCTTTCAAAGTTTCAAGTTTTACATGGGAAATGGTGAGCTTGAATAAAAAGACAAAAGTCACAATTCCGAGGCAAGTGTAGGATCATATAAGTGCCTAGATAAGGGTATTTTGAAAATCTGTCCTACAGGTTTACTCAACCATATATATATTATTTTTTTTTTTAATTAAGAAAATATTTTAACTACCGTGTTAGCAAATTACAGGTAAAAAGTAAAGGGCTTTTAAAATTTGCTTTACTTGCTACTGTTCAAAAGATTTGAATATGTCTCAATCCCATACATACAGAGCCTATATAGTCTGCCATACAGCTCTTTTTAAATGGGGGAAAGGAATCCCAGCCCCAGCTGGTTGGATCAGCTGTAGAAGTAAAAGGCCCTCTTCTGGAAATGCTATTGCTATGCCAAGTGCGTTGTAAATCTCCTATTGATTCTAATAACGTTATTGTTGAGCTTTGGGGACTGGTTAAGGTTTTGTTTAGCTTTGAAATTCATTTTCTAATAATATCGGCAGTAACAACAATACAATTTTGAATTGCGTTACCTGCTAGTCTCATTACAAGAATTAGGAAAGTAAACGAAGAGGACGACAGGGACAGAGTCGGGTCCAGCCAAGCCACCAGGGAACGCTCTGCAGAAAATCCTTCAGTTTTCCCGTTTTCCTTCCTGTCCATCTCTAACAAGTTGTTTATTAAACTTTGCAGAAGAAAACTGATAAATAATTGGCTGCGGGCAATTTGATTTGGGTAAGTTTGATACCAACTTATCACCTAGGGAGCTGCCAGATGCACAACTGACAACTCGATTGGCGAGCTGACATACACGCTCTTCCCCGGGCTGTGCAGCTGGAACAGTCCTGGATGCTTTGTTCTGGATGGCTCCCCTAAAGGTGTACGTCTGCGACAAACCTGGGGGGGAAAAGCGGTCACTTTCGAATAAAGATCACGTGCAAATGGAATTATCACAGCAAAATTTCACAAATGAGAAATATTAAAATACAGAATTAAAGCAGAAGACGTAACATCTTTATTTTATGATTATCCATTGCACTCTGATGTTTACTTGAATATTGAAACCACAAAGCCCTTTATATTGAAGTAATTATTCAGAACAAAGCGGTTAATTGGTTAATCAAGAGCAGCGTAGCTTGCGTATTCCTGAATTGTTACTTTTTTATAGTTTTTTAGTTAAGCCTGCCCTACGCATGTTAAATCCATTCACTTGATTTGTAAAGTTTGAGCGGCTGTTAACAATCTATTGAGGGAGGGCAACTGCGTGAATTTTTTTAGTAAGGAAACGTAGTCCATCGTGCAGATGTCCTAGTAGCAGGCCAGCTTATTGGTGACGTGAAAGATGACTTTTATACGAAATAATTAATTTACTTTATGGAGATGTACTAGAATAACCTACATTTTAATATTTGTGAAAAGTTTTGAGAAGGCCGATGGTGTTTGCTTACGTCTTTCAGTTAAAAATAGAGGTAAACATAGTGGGGGGAAAAAATCCACCAACAAAGCAAAACTAAAAACCTTGGTTCCTCATGTCATAAGACATGCCATGATTGTTGGTTTCCAAACCACTTTGCCCAGTTTCACTGCTGTGTATACACCAGCAAAGGCGATGGGGATGGGGAAGGGTGGACTGGAGGTGAATTTGTTGTGAGCACGAGGTAGCAGTTGTCAAGAGCGGTGCTTGGGTGCTGGTTTCTTCTGCCTTTATTGCTCTGGGTTGGTTTTTTTGTTTTGGTTTTTTTTCCCCTACTCAGTTATCTTGCTCCATGGTGACTTTCTGTCCCTCTACCTTCAAGACGCTCAGTAGTGAGGCATCTGTTTGCTTGTTTTAGGAGTCACTTTAGGATTAAAATCCAAGCCTGCGTCTTTGTGAAATGCAGTTTATGAAAATGCTTATTTTCAATCTTCACACATTAAATTCATAGCTAGGCAGAGGCAATATCGCTTATCAGGCCTGTTAGATTAAAAAAAGCAACAGTCTTTTCAGGTTTCGGCAATGCCAGTTGGCTTTTCCCACCTTTACTAGGTGGTGTAGAAAAATGCCCCGTCTCCCTGCAGCATTGCTCCTTGCTACCCGTGGATCACCAGAGCTACAGAAAGACCTCACTGTAAAATCAAAGGCTCCGGTCATAGGACTTTTGTGAGCCGCTTACAAATTTCTTTCATTTCACCTAATTTCAAACGGTGAAAAATTTTCTTTCCCTGAAATTTTTGTTGGTTTCTCAGGCTCAGCCAGAGTTTGGTGAATAACTGATGGCAAGGTTGGCCTGCCCTCCCGCTTCGCTCCTGTTGCTATGCGCTTCATTCACAGGAGTAATTCTGTTGATTTTAATGAAACTTCCTGGATAAACGGGATGTTCATCAACGTATTGATGACACAGGCACAGAATGCTTTAAAGTAATATCTTCTACTGAAAGCCGGCGTATATAGTTTTTTACCCTACAAATTGGGATCCCATTCTATGTGATAATGAACTCTGTGTGTCTGAGAAACTTGTATTTATTATTTGTGTGTGTATCTGTGTATACGTGTGTGTGTGTGTGTATGAGAATATATCCATTTCTGTGGATGTATGGAGAGGCTATATTACAGTTGTGCTGGGTGTTATTCATTCATTAAGGGAGCACCCGCTGATTGTAATGCTGTGAGCTGTGTAGATGCACCAAGGAGTGACTGGGCGTATTTTAATATGTTTACAGCCTTGTCAAACCACGCCGGAATAAGGAATAAATGCGTTCAGTTTTTTTGCTTTGCAATCAGCATTCCTTAATAAATACAGTTCTGTCGCTGTAATGGAAGAAAAATTAAGTAAACCTATAAAAGCTTATGGATTTAAGGGAACTAAGAATTTAGTCTGGTTTAGTCTGATAACCTTGTGTACTGCGTGGTTTTTAGTGTTATGCATTGTGTGGTTTTACTTCTGTTTCTTCTCTTTTTTTTTATTGTCTGATACAGATAACAGTCCTGGATGAGACGTGGACAGTGTTCAGGCGGTACAGTCGTTTTCGGGAAATGCATAAAACTTTAAAACTGAAGTACCCAGAGGTAAGTTAGGGTAAAACTTCTTTTGCAGAAAAGGGTGGAGGTAGAGACTTGAAAATAAGGGTTTTTTCTGAAAGATGTTTACTCAAAACCAATATTCCTCTCACCCGTATGCTTCTAGTAAGATTGGCAAGCCCTTCAGCAGTTTAAAGCTTCAAGGCTTCTAGATACAGGATGGATGTTGCAGTGGAACTGTGACTCCGCGTGTTGCCTCGAGGCATTAATTCCCTTTACTGCTGACTGGCATTGTTCCCTGGAGGTTCCCGTTTTGTTCATTGCAAGGTACTTGCGGTCAGATCGTGTCATGCTGACAACCCCTCATTTAACAGAAGAGCGTTGTTCCACAGATACCCTTTTGTAATAGTGGCTTCCAGGTTTCTGCAAAATGGAGAACTGATCTTTCTGAGCACCTCGGAGACCCTGGGCATTCAGGATATGAGGAGCTGTGCCTGACAGAGCTTTATTTCGTCAGAGTGAGCGTTTGTAGAATTACAGTTCTTGGTTTCCACATCTAACTTTTAATTATTAACATTTGGCTTCCTTTCTACTTGTTCCCTTGGCTATTAGAAGAAATAAATCAAACAAGCAGTGGAAGTGATCCTGATTTGAGAGTTAGCACAAGTAAAGAAGCCTGGGCCATATATTTATGGGCAATATATTAAAAAAACACTAATATGCTCAAAAAAGAGAGATGCAATCCTGTGCAAATGCTTTCTTGGTCTTCATTGACATATTCTTTAAGCTAAAAACTAACCGAGCATGGAACGACCTTGAGTTTTAAAGAATAAAATATGTAGATCTGTGTTTTGTAGGGATTCTGGGACTTAAGATCATTCACATTCCAAAACACTATGAAAATCTGAAATTGCAACTGCCACACACCAAATATCTAAGGAAAAGTTTCAAAAAAAAAAAAAGAGAGAGAAAAGAAAAGAAAATTAAGTCATTTATTCTGATTGTCAGAAAAATTTTAAAGGTAAAAATGAGTTTTGAATGGAAAATTGAAATGTTCTCTTTCCACAAATGCTTTTAAAAATATTACATGTGAATGAACGTCAGTATCATATTTTAGATTTGAATGAATTGTGATTTCCTCTGGAATGCTAGAGTTATTGTCTGTCGACGGTAATATCCTAATTGCATCGAACTCTTGGAAAAACAGCTAGGCAGTCATCCAGTTGAAGTAGAAAGGGGCCACCTGAATCCCTCTGCAGACTGATCTTCCCCGTTTAGGAAAATGTGTTTGAGTTGTCTTTTTCAGAGTCTGTTATCGGTCCTGACAATAAATCGAGGAGTAATTGAATTTGGCTTTTACAGTTATGTCAGAGGGAGATCAGCTTCTTTCTTATACGTAGTAATTAGATTCAGGAGAAATCTGATGTTCTTAAAGCTACTATTAAAACGTCCTGTGTGCTGCGGCATATTCATGTCACCTTTTCGAGTCGAACGTTTGTGGTTCACGGTACAAATTCAGGCTTTTTCGGTGTTACAGGAGGGAGTGGGAGTTTTCTTGGTTTTTGTTTGTTGTGAAGAACCATGGGAACATAGGAGTGGTATTAATAGGTCAAAATAAAGTCCAGCATCCAAGAACATGCAACTCCATACAACTGAGGAAAAAAATCTCAGCCTAGAGCTAAAGGTACATAGTTTTCTTCGTCTTGGAATCTTCCTAGCTGAAGTTATTTTCGTTGTAATTAGGAAGTCATGATTAATATTTTTCCTGAGGATTTTATCTATATTTTCCATTCGCTACACCACTCACTTTATAGGTATCTTATATAGGCAATTTTCTTTTGCTGCTTTGTTTTTTAGCTTCTTCCTGCTGTTGGTGGTCGTGCTTGCAAGGTTGATACATTCTCTAGCTTAACGTGCCAGTTGGTTTCTTATTGACACTTCTGTGTTGCCATATGTCTGTGTCTTAGGTAAACTTACTGAGATCCATATCTAGTACATTAAAGGAATTATTGGTTTAACTACGCAGATGATTAAATTTCTAATTTCCACGTAGGAAACGCTTCACAGGAAGTTTTATTAAGTTATCTGTTCCCTTCTCAACAATTTTTGTAAGTCGGGGCAAGTACCAAGTCTTATAAGTTTGCCAATATAACTTTCCCTGAAATACCATACTCTTTGAAGAAGCATAGTAACGTGTTTTGGCTTCTCATATGCTTGAAAGACATGCTTAGTCATGTTATTTGCTGAAACAACAGATCTATAGCTTTAGTAGTATCTTCTTCCAGCCTTTATCAAGCCTCCACTTCACAACAACCTTCAATAAATTACCAGTGAGGTTCAAGTATGCGTATCTTTGCCAAGGACAAAGCACACTGAAGTTCAGGAGAAGCGAGATGAGAATTTGATCATGTCATCTACTGCTTCTAGATAGGTACTGTCACTTAAGTACCTGTTCTGGAAACCCTTGCAGCACTGATGTTGTCTTCTCTATGTTACATAGTACAGGCCGTTGCCTTGTGTCCACTCCAGCTGTGGGACTTAGGGCAGCGCGAGGAAATGGCGAGTTTGTGGGCAGAAGAAACCTAGCTAATACGCAGTTGGTTTCTTCTACTCGTCAGCATTTCTATAAACTACTGTGTCCTTGTTTATCAGAGGGGAAAAGCACATTGCGATGGATGAAGCACATAATATTGTATGCTGTCTTGAAGATTTGGTGTTTGTTTTCTTTGAAGGAATTTCATTATCAATGTTACATACGCGAATGATTGATAGCTTCCCGTATTTTTACCTTTATTTAAAATAGCCTTAATTTATGGTAATTTTGGATTAGTTCTGCAACGTGAGTAGGAGTTCAGTTTGTTTGGTAAATTGAAAATCATCTGTCTGCGTCTGCTCATCTGTCATTGACCTAATTTGGGATTCACCATGATGCTAAAATGCATTTTAATACCAAACTTGGCAAAGTTGCATACTTAGTTACAGCATATTATTCCAAAGAAAGTTGATCCTTAAAAGCGATGTTATCAGAATCCACCAGAGCTGAATTTTATCTTGCATAGTTCACCTTCCAACTTCCAACAATTAATATTTATAATGAACAGCGAAAATACTGTGGACGTGTTTAATGTATGAGTGTCCTGCTCTTAGAAGTGAACTTTACAGCTCATTAGTTGCTGAGCTCTGAGTTACTACATCAGTATTTTAATAATTTGCTGATCTTGCATTTCGTGTTGCTGCCACTGAATTCCCAGAGGAACGTATTGGCAAACTGATTTATTAGGAAGGTTTAAAAAAAAAAAAAACCTATCTCTTTCAGAAGCGGAAACTATCTAATGTCTTCCAGTCTTACAATATGCCATATATTTTATACACCTGCACGTTTCTTCTAATGTAATTAAGTGGCTGCTGACAACTGGATATCAGTTGTCACGTGCAAATTTTGAAAGACTGAAGAAGCTGCAGCAGGATGAGATCGTACCAGTGACAGATAAGCACCAAGCATTTAACAGTGCCTGGTTTTTTTAGGTCTGCATGATTGTCATTTGCCCAGCTTCGGCTTTCTTACGCTGCTACGTTATTAATGACTCCCTTATTATTTTTGGAATTCTAATTAAGACCATACTTGGCTTTCAGTTGCAGTAGTCTCCGTAATGAGTGTACTTTTTGTTTGGTGGTAGTCAGAAACGGGAGCAAACGGGGTCTTTAATAGAGAAGTGAGAACTTTCAGAGTAAGATTCTCCTTTTTGTCCTTCCTCTTTATCTTTTCTTATCAGTTCATGGTTTTGAAACACTACCAGAGTGCTGGTTTCTGCAGAAAACCTTCCCTTCCTGATCACCGTCTTGCTGTGAGGGAAAACCCACTCTCCCATCTCTGTTAGTTCAGCAAGGTCAAGTGATGTACTGTTGTGGTGGCCGGTGCCCCCTTCTTCATGCTTTCTTATCTCTTCCCTCTTTCAAAGGAGAGCAGAGGAACAATTGTCTATTTGTTTTTACCTACCCAAATCCAGCGTTTATGAAGTCCTTCCTTATTGTGGGAGTCCTTAATTCCTACTTGCATCGAGGTGTCTAAGTTGGGTTTTGTGGGGTTTTCGCTGTAGGCTGTGCTTATGGAGTTCCCTGTCAATCTTCTTGAAACATCTTTCTGTGTGCATAAAAAAAATCTCTACGTGGTGTTAAGGGAAGGACCTGCTATTGCTGCATTTTTATTAATAGTAGTGATTCTTGACTTAAAATATTAGTTAAATCCATGGATTCGCTGT
The DNA here is from genome assembly GCA_013396915.1 of Stercorarius parasiticus. NCBI lineage: Eukaryota > Metazoa > Chordata > Aves > Charadriiformes > Stercorariidae > Stercorarius > Stercorarius parasiticus. The sequence goes on from VWZL01000808.1 coordinate 383,638, forward strand.
TCATTATAAATATTAATTTAGAGTTGGAAGGTGAACTATGCAAGATAAAATTCAACTCTGATGGATTCTGATAACATCGCCAAAGAGAAGCTATATGGTATGCTTGCATTTATGGAGATTCATTCATGGAGATAAGGGCGTATGCCTGTAGGCAAGACTTCTACAGGAGTGCCAAAGCTATTGACTTCTAGCTTATTCAACAGAATAAGCAATAATTTGTCTATTCGTATTTGATGAATGGAGGTCTGTATATAAATACATTTTTGTATCTTTCACAGTCTCATAGAATCATAGAATAGTTTGGGTTGGAAGGGACTTTTAAAGGCCATCTAGTCCAACCCCCCTGCCAGGAGCAGGGACATCTTCAACTAGATCAGGTTGCCCAGAGTCCCGTCCAACCTGACCCTGAATGTTTCTAGGGATGGGGCACTTACCACCTCTGGGCAACCTGTGACAGTGTTTCACCAACCTCATTGTAAAGAATTTCTTCCTTTATATCTAGTCTAAATCCACCCTCTTATAGTTTAAAACCATTGCCACTTGTCCTATCACAACAGGCCCTGCTAAAAATTNCATGTCCACCTTTTCATCCACCAGTACCCCCGAGTCTTTCTTGGCAGGGCTGGTCTCAGTCCCTTCATCCCCTAGCTTGTATTGATAGCAGGCGTTGCCCCGACCCAAGTGCAGGACCCTGCACTTGGCCTTGTTCAACCTCATGAGGTTCACACGGGCCCACTTCTCAAGCCTGTCCAGGTCCCTCTGGATGGCATCCCATCCCTCAGGTATGTTGACCGTACCACTCACCTTGGTGGTGCTCACAGACTTGCTGAGGGTGCACTTGATCCCCCTGTCTATGTCATTGACGAAGATATTAAACAGTCTAAACCACAAAAGGACCGCTTGTAATTTTTAAAGATTTTCAGGTTGTAATTGAGCCAGCTTCCCCTTCCGCTGGTCTGGTTTTTATCATCTCGCATGACTGAATGGATGCATAGTGTCCGTATCTGAAGCAGCAGGACCATCTACGTAAAGTTAAGCCTTCAAGCCATGTGATCTGCCTCTACCCCCATCTGCTGTTCCCACCAGGAAAATGAGTGTGCACGATATATTGCAGTAACACATCAATATCATGAATCTCATAGGTTAGGAGTAGAGACCATTGCTTGGATGACAGCGTTTTTCAGGTACATTAAGTATTTTATAACCATTAGGGGAAAATCCTGTCTGGTTTCCTTTTTTTTTTTTTAGTGTAGTGTTCTGGAGGAAAGGCTCTCACTGGTAGTGTCAAAGAGAGCTACACATTCCTTCTTTTTATTTCTGAAGATAATATCCTCTGCTTATCAGAAATGTCTTTGTTTGGCAGAGTATCATTCTGTTTGAGTGAACTTGAGGCTTTCGTCAACTGGAGGAGTTAACAGGCTGCTCTTTGCTTTGCATACTTTTATGAACTGCATGAAATTCAACGAGCAGAAAATATTTCTCACGCTTTCCAGAAGTAGTATGTGAATGTTTTTGGAAATACGTTGAATTCAAAACATGTGTTGCAAGCTTATTTTAAAAAAATTTTTAAATAGTTCCGACTTTTTTCAAAACTCAGAAGTAGTTTGTCCATTTTTTTGCTGGAAGTATTTTGCATCTCAAAGAATAGAGAAAAGAAATATTTTGCATCTCAGTGAAGCCAGTTTCTGATTCATCCCTCCATGCTTCCCACAACCACCCAACATATTATGTATGTGTTTGCTATTAAACTAGAACAGACAGTAGTTTTGTAATCCTTTCTTAAGCTCTCTTTAGCCTCTTTTTTTAGTCCTATATATTGTTTAGGAGTAATTCAGCTCCGTAATGATGAATGAAGAGGCATGAACTGTTCGTGTAGCCACCACCGACCGATCCCGTTGTCACAGAATCACAGAATGATGGGGGTTGGAAGGGACCTCTGGAGATCATCTAGTCCAACCCCCCTGCCGGAGCAGGGTCACCCAGAGCAGGTTGCACAGGAACGCGTCCCGGCGTGTTTTGAACGTCTCCAGAGATGGAGACTCCACCACCTCTCTGGGCAGCCTGTGCCATAACTTGATAAGTACTAAGTGATAATTACTTGATAAGTAATAAGTGGAAGAAGTCTTCAACACGAGGTGCTCGCACAGACAATGGTGAGGGGATGAGTCTGAGGTGAAGCCATTAATTTTAGGAGAGCATCCATGGATTCTGGAAGAGATTCCAGGATCACTGACAGAGAAATGCAATTTTTGACTAACTTTCAAGACACGGTGTATGGGGGTTTGGGGATTTTTATACTTCCTCCCCGATAGCCTCAAAGGTAATTAGGCAATTTCTATGTGTTTATGTAATTATTAAATCATTTTTAAAAGTCTTATCGGAGATGCGGAGTTCTCCTTCCTAAGGAAGAATGCAAGTAGAGCAACTAAACCGGGACCAGAGCGTAAGGCAGCACAGACTTGTGCAGAGCGCTCAAGGCACCATTTGGGCTGGGATCTTGGCTGGCTGACTGCTCCGATTCTGCTTTGTAACTGTGCGGCGGTAGTGTTTCCTTAAATGCAAAATTTGTGTTAATCTCCTGGGATTACTTTGAAAGGGAAAAAGGATGGGGAAGCAATAACTTTGAGGCGCTTGGCTTGCAGGGCTGGTGAGCCAGTTGCCATGTAACCGGTGAGGTCCTGGAGCTCAGGAGCTGCTTTGGCAGCAGAACTCGAGCGCTTGGTGCATCAGAGCTGACTGGCCTGAAGCTCTGTTGGTTTTACCATTGGATTTTCTCATTTGCTGGCATCAGTAACTGTATATTTAATTAATATATAAGATTCAGGTAGTATGCTCACATTGAATGCAAAACTCTGGACGTTTGGATGCTTCTAGTGTTCAGTTGTAAGTAGTGTCAAGCGCTATAGCTGTAATTCACTGTAACTAAAAAACTTCTAAGATGATATTTAAAATGAGTTTGTTCTGAAACCTGCAATGCTTATGCCAAAGCCTTGATGCTGCGGTGACTGAAGTGCCAATCCGCTCACAAGCTCAATGATTGTTGAGATTGGTATTTAGGAAGAGGAGTAACAAATTTAATACGACAACCTTAAGACAAACACTAAGAATGCATAAACAGTCTAAAAGCTTTTTTTGGCTGGAAACATTATTTTTGGGCACGGATTAAAGTGAAAATTGTTGCCACGTTGATGTGCTTATAAATAGCAAATGCCATGATGCGTATTAAAATAATATCTCTGGCAGAATCATGAGTATGTAGAAAAGCATTTAGAAAATAGTTTTTGAAATATACGTCCTAAACTAATGGCGGACCTTAATTTTTACTTTCTAGACCGGAACGTTCCTAGCCGTGGTAATGTATCTTTCAATAAATATTGAAAGAAAAATAAAGCAGTAATTTTTAGAATACATATCTGTGTGTAAACCTTATAATACTATTATACATGCATGTGATTATAGCCTTCACCTTTATTCAGTACAAATTACAGTAATTATGGTATAGATAATTTTAACATTCATATTCTTGTCACTTATACCAGCCAGGAAGTACATACACGGGGAGAATATTTTGTCACATGCACGTTTCCAGCTCCCTTCCTAATTATATTATGTTCAGAGCGTTCTGAAAGCCTGCAGGTTTATATACGTAGTATTTCCGTATCAGCTGTAGTTTGCCACTAGCTACAGAAGTGATTTAAGAGGTAGATCTTTAAAATGCTTCATCTGGCCTTTCTTTCTGCAGCACGAGACTTTTGGCTTGTTGATAATCTTAAAAGAAAGTGTAGAACTTTGCTCCATACACCAGTCTACAGATGAACAGGAGAATTTGTTCCCATAAGTAAAGCGTGAAAAACATCACTGCTAACCACATCATGTAGTTCAGTGCAAGTCTGATTAAGGGGGGATGTATTTATTCCATGTGGTCTCTCTGAATTCAGAGTTGCTAACCAGGACTGGAGCATCTGAGGCACAGCAAACCCCTTGGCATGTTTGCTTCCAGCATAATAAGCAATTCCCAGTCTATTTCTAATGGGAAAATGAATTCAGTGTGTGATTTTTCTTGTCGTAAAACTGAATCTGAATGTGTAAGAGCCTCGTGAAAGCCTGGCGTTGGGATTAATTTGTGATTATTGTGGTTCTGGGTGCTAGATTTGTACAGCAAAGTTTTCTTGGCTTGGTAGAGGCAATTCTGCAGAAATACAGTTTCTCTCTCTCTCTCCTCCTTCCCCTTCCTCCTTCCTGTGTTTTGGTTGACGATGAGAACTATTTTTTTTTTTTTTTCTGGTGTGTCCTGAGCAGCTAACAAAACCTGTGAGTTTCCAAACAGTTGTGTGGGAAAATCCCGTTAGCTTTATAGGTCTTCTGATAAATTCAGCACAAGGCAAGACTAACCTGCAGGCAGACCTCAAATGCCAGCTTTCATTGTTGTGCTGTGCAAAAGTCTTACACGTTAGTAATGTAGAAATTGAGAAAAGAAGCATCTTGAGAGGGCCAAGTCCTTCATCTCGTAATTTGTGAACCATTTGACAGAGTAATTGCTTTGATTATTTGATGATCGTATTTTCAAGGCTTTGCTCAATTATGTAGTGAATTTGCATGATACCAAAATATTCATGTTGTTTTACCAGTAAAATAGTTTTAAGTGGATAGCAGCTGTCTGCGAGAGGGAAATGCCTCTGAGAAGATCCTTTCCTGGACAATGTAACCTAAAGTTGTATTAGGAAAAATTTTTACACTGCAAGGGTTACTAAGGGTTGGAACAGGCTGCCCAGGGAAGTGGTTGAGGCACCGTCCCTGGAGGTATTTAAAAGATGGGTAGACATAGTGCTTAGAGATAGGTTTAGCAATGGTTTTTGTCAGAGTTAGGTTGATGGTTGGACTAGGTGATCTACAAGGTCCCTTCCAGCCTAGGTGATTTTATGATTCTATGAGCGCTCGCTGAGATTCAGCTGTTCCTTAGCTGCTCCTGACTGTCTGTAGGCTTGGGGAACACTGCAGGCTGCAGCTCTGTCTCTCTGTTTTCTTCCTGCTTAGTGAAAGGTCTTCCTCTCTTTTTTTTTTTTTTTTAACGATTGCCTTGCTTTGGAGGCCTTTAAGACTTGTTCTCCATTAATCGTTAGCTGTTATTGACAGCCTTGCTGTCTTCTAAGGCTTTTGTGAAGAACAACTTGTTCTCACTGTGTGGGTCAGGGATATACTGCTAGATTAAGTTGACTTCTCAAGTCGAATCCTTTGGTTTCAGCTGATTTAGGATATGATGACCCAGCTGTAACTCTAGTTTTTGTGAAAATACCCAGGTTAGTTTTGAACAAATAGCATAGATAGTAGCAGAAACTGTCTGGTTCCAACTGCGCTGCCTGTTGCATTTTTTCATTTAGACGGTATTACTGACACAACTGCAGATGTGAAGCTGTTGTGATAAACTTTATTGACTGCCTAATCTGGAGGATTATGCCAAGCTTCACTTGAGCCTTGCATGGCAGGATTTGAGCGGGATATTACAGGGTTGTCCTCCCTTTGGAACCCCTGGGAGAAGGGACAAGGAAATACAGGTTGCAGATTTTGCAGTACAGTAAGAATATTTAGCCGTTTATTTTGGCATTGCTGTATTGAGTGACTTATTATCAAAACAGAATTGGGAACAGGCGGCTGTTAACTGATGGAGACCCCATTCAGCTAAGACTGATGTAGTCCGGAAGAAAGAAAAGCTTCTAAAAAACAGTTCTCCCCCTCTGATAACAGTTGTGACATGTTTTAATGTACATTCATGGTTTATAGTTTACCTGGCTGCTCTTGAAGACTCAAAGGTGATATGTATTTTATGCTGAGGTGTTGACCTTGTCGTTCACATTTTTGGGGTGTACAGCTTACATTGAAGCACGGTTCCTTGTCTCCGTAGGCCCCATTCGTGCTCACTACAGAGAGATCAGTGCCTTCAGGTGGCATTTCAGAGCACCCGAGGTGAGTCTCCTTCCCTGACCTTCTCACTGGAGGATCCTACACAGCTGCCAGGGAGCAGGAAGATGGGGGCTGTCCCACAAGGGGAGACAAGGTGGGAGCTGAGGGTGGCTGCAGCACAGGTCGCAGCAGGGACCTCGGTGGCCAGGGCACGGTCCAGCAGTGCCTGAGCAGGGCCAGGACGGTGACAGGGACACCTCCGGTTGACAGTCAGGGGTCAGCTGGCAGGGTGAGGTGACAAGTCAGGTCCAGGGTCCATCCGAGAGAGGCCAATTACTGATGAAGTATTGAGAGACGCTAATTGGAACTGCAGTGTTCTGTTGTAAATATCACCTGTTCTAATATGTTAGGCCAGTTAAATGGCGAATTTGCTTTAAAAAACCAAGCAAACAAAAAAGAACCCAACCACTAAACCCAGCCTTATAGCTAGCATTGTTACATTCTATAAGAGGCTTCTTTTATTTAAGGGTCTTTCATAAAAGATAGTTTATCATGTTACTGCTAATGAGCTTTCAGACTCCATATAGTGAAAATAATTTTGTGTTTCTTAATTAAAAATAGGTTGAGTTTAGAAGAAAGGAAAAAAACAGATTTCTCAGGCCTGTACAGCTGATGGTATGGTTTCTAAATGAGTTTCTAAAAGCCTTCGGTTTTGTATTCACAGTGAGATCTTCCTGTAAGACTCTCAGGATATTTTCTTGACTGCTGTAATGTAAATACATTTAAAAAAAATAAATCTGGAAGGAGCTTTTACCATCTGTCTCTGCAACACAGAACATCCAGAAGGCTCCATCTTACAAGAGAGAATTGTCTGTCCCACTACAGAGCCCAAAGCAAGAAGGCCCAAGCAGTAAAATTTATTAGACGTCCCTGCATGACAAAAATCAATAAAATACAATCTCTTGTGGTTTAATATGAAAATAAACATAAAGAAGCAGGGACTGTGAGGAGAAATATTGAGCTGCAGCTGTAGAATTGAAAATGTCAGGAGGAGAAGACTGAAAGTGGAGGATGTTGTCCAGTTTATTCTAGGGTGTATCTCAGAACCGAAGCCAGAAATAACAGTGCGGAGGGGAAGCTGTCTGGCCGCGTCTGAAAAACAAAATTCCTTATGGTGATGTCGGTGATGTGAGTGCAAGTGAGATCAAAAAACACGCTTTTCATGGGCGCCAAACTGCGTGAGACAGTGTTAAAACATTCAGTTAATTCAAGGCTATTTATAAATGGTTGTGATGCTGTGAATGGTAAAGAGAATCAAAGCTACGGTTCCCCTTGGCCATTTTTTTTCTGTATTGAATCTATTCATTTCTATCATACTTAGTTGTAGGTACTACTGGGTATTAATGATACTTTTATGGTTTGTGTTGTGCAGTGCTGTCAGCAATGCAGGCGCTTTGAGGCTGTTTGAGTGTATTTTCTATGAAATACTTTGAATTTCTTTCAAACTTCATCTGAACGCTGCATGTCCTAGTCTTGTTATGTCTTTTTTTGGAAAAAAATACAGCAAAACTTCAGTATTTTAAATTGCTCATTCAATTCTAACTCAGATTTTATTTTTATTTTTAAATCAGGGAATAAATAAGAATACTTTTAAGTTCAGTTCAATTTTTGAATAGTACCACTATTGTTAAAGTAAGTGCAAACTACTGTATTGCAGGGTTTTATTTACATATATAGACTAGCATAATTTCCATTCTGATTGTACCTGAAAACTCGTTATGTGCTATAAATAGTAAGGACGCTGTAAAAAAAAAAAAAAAAAAATCATGTGGTCTTTTAGCTTTGCCCTGCTTTCCTGGGTCACTATGACTCGTGCAGGTGGAGCTGCATCACTCGTACCCAGACTCAGTGATGCAGTGCTTGTTGGGGACAGAAATACTATAGCCTTCTAGAGAGCATCTGACAGACAGTAATTGTGAAATTACAGACACGTAATCCAAACCTAAATACTTGCAATAGTTAAGCACATCCCTGTTTTCTCCCCTGCCCTGTGTAATGATGTTGACTTTGGTACCATGGCATTTTAATCGAGCGTGTCTTTGAGTTTTCCATGTATATGTGGTATATACATGGGTCTTGCTTTCTAAGCGTTTGTCTTCAGGCGCTTGACCAAGAAATTTTATTATACTTGGAAACAAATATCTATTCTCACCACCATGCCTAGGATCTCAAAAGCGGTATTAAATAGGGTATTGCTTGTGAAACTGGTAGTAACAATGATCTTTCTGGTCCCCATAGTTGCTTTTTCTGTCCTCGAGATTCAAAACCCTTTGCCAGGCAAGCTCCTGAAAATGTACCTTTTGTTTATTACATTTAATTACTTATCTTCATTTGAAGCTTTACCTAATGACAACAGTGGTAGTGGGATGAAAATCCCAAATTTGTGTGAGGCTTACAGCTAGTTTTTCATCCTGTGATAAAGCAGCTAGTTCTATAGCGTCTCTAAGAGTAGACAGAAGCGAGAGGTTACGTATCACCTCTGTGACTATCAATGACTTACTGTTGGAGGGGGCACCAAGGAGTTCCTTTTAAGCCTCCCATTTGTGTACTTGCACTGCGCTTTCTCTGGTGTTATCGTTTTACGTGACGCAGAAGGCTAGCTAACTTCTTGTAACCGGTTTGTTGTGAGAGCTGCTGCTTCCTATCTGTAAAAATCAAACTCAGAGGCACCCTGCGTCTTTGTTTGCAGGTGTGTTTCTCTGTGACAGCTGTTCTTTAAGACCCGAGATCTGCCATTAATTTTGAGTAGGCAGAAGGGCATCCATCTAGTCAGCAGTAGAAATTATTGCTGCTCTTTGATGAGTTTTCATTATTAGCATTTCTCCAAGGCAAGGGGGACTGAAATTAACGGCATCAGTTGGCCACACGAGACAGGGATGTTTCATAAATGCTGCCAGATGTCACCGAGATGAGCTCGTATGCAACAAGCCAACCTTTTTTTGGAAGAGCTGTTAAAACTGCTCTGGTGAATTCTCCTCTCTGAAGCTATTTCTGTTGCTTGGGTCAAATGGCATTGTGATTTTTCGTTGTGCGATTGAAGTGGCCTGATAGCCAACATGGCATCATCAGGAACGTGATACGGAGTGGGGCAAGGCTATGCACTGCCACAGCAAAGATGGCGTCTGCCGCATGGCCCACCTTGTACTACTGCAGCGACACTTCCTTAACCTTGCTAGAAATCCTAGCAGGAAATCATTTTTGAAATAAACCCCGCAGAGAGCAGCAGAAAATTCCTTTTTTTACCATCTTTTTGAGAAGTGGGGTTTGAGCCGTGCAGCGATGAAGATTGATTAATGAGTTAAGTTTTGAAGACGTGACCTTGCAAACCCAGCAGTTGTTGCCATTTCTTTAAAGAAATAACCAAGCACCGTGACCTGAGACTAATGAAAAAAAAAAAAAGTTTAGTTTGCAAAATCATGAGCCAAAAGTGTAGAGAGTATATGTTAAACTTGTCCATAGAGTGTCTAGGTCAGCGCGTACCCTTGTCTTAAACCATGATCTGCCACGTGCTACAGGTATTTTACTATCTTGGGGCAAGGCATAGATGAACAAGGGAGCAAAATCAAGGTTCCAAGGACATGATATGTTGCAATCTTTTCATGCTTATTTTCCAAATACATCTATAAATCATATTTAACTATGTTTTTATTTGGTTTTGACTGGTTCACATGTGAAATAATTATATCCTTTGGGCTGGTGTATGCTGTTTCTGCACCATCTTGTTCTGCCTTTCTACAGCCTGTATAGAGAACTTAATATATTTTCTTTGCCATTTGGGCCAATTTTTGCACCTCTTTCCTTGATTGATAATTCTGAGCTATGCTGGCAGTGGCTTATATTTAGAAAGATATCCTGTAATTTTATAGAACTGTGAAAGGTTTGCATGAACTCTGATACATCCCAGCGTTCATTTTTATGGTTATTCTGTATTTAAATGCTATCGTGCTGCTTATAATGAACAAAGCAATGAAGTAATTTGTCAAATGCTATATTGACCATTGTTTATGGCTTTATTTCAGTATGTTATTATTCTGCCTAGTCTAGAAATTGCTTTAAGGAAAAGAAAAACACCTCTGTAATGCAAGGTAGCTTCTTTGGCTGCAGTTAATTTGATTTTTCTCAATAGCAGGAGGCAGACTAAATGGAATTAAAATAATGCGATAAACAGTGGCCTCCACATCTCACCACAGCTCCAAAAATGCATATTGAGTCTAGGTCAGCCTGCTTGTTTAAAGGAGAAAGTTGGATATGAGGACTCTCAAACCTTTTTGATAATTGCAGAAGATTGATATGGAGGTGGGCGCAATTCAAAGACAGTGGGGCACAGTTAGTGAAATGTGAAAGAGAAATCTTTGGTGTCCAATCCTACTTGGTAATTTTGCATCATCAGAGGGAGGATTCGGGGAGGTTCGCAGGAGGTGAATTTCTTTTTTGTGTTCTTATCCCTCCTCGGTGACAGATGAAGTTGAAATGTTCCTTGGAGAAATAGTTATGCCTGTCTGCGGAAGGTAACTGGCAAGCACGCCAGGAAAATCTTAAAAGTTCAAAGAGTAACCTAGAATTAGAGACAGCCGAGGTGTGAGAACTTGTGCATCCTGAGAAGATGCTCGTGTATTGGTGAATCCAGAGAAGATGATCTGTGGGGGTTAGTTGCAACCTAAAACCAAGAACTCCATACCCAAAAATCCCCCAAACCAGAACTCCAGTTCCTCCCTCTGCAATTATGCTCTCTTGTATTTGTCAGAAGGGAGATATTTGCTGACGAATTTGTTTGGGATTTTTCAGAGTAGACTCCCTCAAGGAAGGAGGGAGATGCTCATTCTTTTGTGCATGTTTGAGTGACATCTAGGTCCTGCAGCCTCTAGCAGCGAAGGAGAGACAACAACAGAAAACTGGAAGCCTGCGGCTCTGACGGAGGAGCTGAAAGACAGCAGGGATGAGCCTGGAGCAGCTCCTCCGGTCTCAGAACCACTGCAAAGACCTGGAGAGCAGAGGGGCTGAAGCGCAGCCTGCTTCCCTCAAGGCTAGTGGAGGACTGGCAGTGTTAGGCTGGTATCAGGGACCTTCTGCAGGGGCCCTGTGCGTAGGAGAAAGGTTGCGTATGACCTTTTTCCAGTTCTGTTTCCTAGTCACTTGAGTTTTCTTTGTTTTGGGAGGCTGATTATCCTTGTTTGTAATAATTGTGGCTTTTGTTGCTGTTTAAAAGCTGTTCGATCTTCTGCAAGGAGATCACTGCATTAGAAGGTTGACGTGGGTCCACCTCAGAGCTTTGTCTGATCCTTAGTTGCGTGGCTGTCCCACCTCTGAGAATATCAAATCCCTCTCCGCTTCTGGGAGATAGTAGGGAGGATGGTGTGGGAGCAGGACATCTGATGTGGCAAATGGACAGTGGAGTAAGAAAAAGAATTAGGTAGGTCATGGGGCAGGGGGTGGCACATCAATAAAACAGAGACAAGCTGGGAAGTGGGGGAGAACATGTTGGAAGAAATGGAAAAAGAAGTAAGGAGGGAATGTTAGAAATGGAAGAGGAAAAGTAGGTGACAAATTGAATATCCAGAAAATAATCCCCTGGATATTCCCTCTCATCGATTAGTTGATAATAGAAAATATTGTCTTTAATCTTCCTGTCCTCTGAGGGCATCAGTTACCTATAGCATACATACTAGGGAAGCACTGTAGGGTTTACATGATGGAGGGCTACATTATTATTTTTTTTAAAGGAGATGAAGTTTAGAGTTTTATTCGCATAGTTGGGAAAACATCATTTGAACTTTAATTAGTTTGAGCTATATCACCTGAAAATACGACTTAGGTGGTTTTTAAGTTATTTTCTTGGTTTCTTTTTTAGTGTATATGATCAAATTATTTATCTTTGATCTCTATTTGATTTTTTCTTTTTGGCAGAATTTATAAAGTAGCCTTTATCTGTTCATTAAGTGGTAACTTTTTCCCTTTGCCTAAGGCTCTCTTATGAAATTGTGTAGAATAGGTGGTTTATTTCAGAAAAAATACTGGTAAAAATTCAGGACTTAAGCTTTTTTTACCTTGTTATGAAATCCCTAAGTATTTAGTGCAAGTTCCTAGTTAAGAATACAGCTTTTGTCCAATTTCTTTAGAGTCTGGGAGTCTTAGTACATCTTGAGAAGTTGAGGCTTAAGTTACTTTGTTTAAACTTCAAAAACTAAAAGTAGGACAGTTTTTTTTTTTCTTTCATTGCTCACTGCAAAATCAAGTCAGGTGCAGCCACACCGGCTGCAAAACCGTGCCACATTCTTCCCTCTGATTTTTCTCATCTGTGACAGAGATTTCTGGTACAAAGGATCAAAAGTCAGATGTGTCCTTTGAAAAATGAGAAAATTCGGAGTTGTAAAAGCAACATGAGAGTTAAAGAAGACTGACTTTTTAATTTAGTAGTTAGCATTTCCTTAATTTTATTTTTTCCCCTTTTTCCCCCCATTTAAATATATCAAAACATTAAAGTACAAAGAGAATTTGGGATAAAAGGTTAAAGATGACTCAGCCTCCATCAATGTCTGCCCTGTTTTTCTTCTTAAAAAAAAAAAAACCAAAAAAAAACCTTTTACCATATTGTAGGCACTAAAACAGAGATTTTACCTGCCAGAAATAATGAGATGTTTCAATCCTGTAGATTTTTGCTTGATGTTGGAAAATGGCACTTTTTTAATGTTTAGGGAGCGTAACACTTCGAACAATTTCACGCTTCAGAAGTGACAAGCTTACATGACTGTATTATGTGGTATTTTACTTTGGTCCGCTATATATTGAAATATCATCCGCAAAGTACTGTACAAGACTTTTTATTAACGTGTTATGTTCTGCTGTACCATAAAACCCCTGAACTGAATTAAATCCAGCAGGTACCGAGCAGACTTCAGTTAATGTCAGTGAAGAGTCTCCAACTGAATATAACAAAAATTAAAGGACACCCTTCAAATGCTGATGGCTTCATTTTCTAAAGGTGCTCAAGTGAGACTGCACCCCATCCCAGGCAGAGTCTTTTGTGGTGTTGGAACCTTCGTTTGCACTCTCTTGGCTTACGAAAAGCCACTACCCGAATTTGCATCTCTTCCTGGGTCTCAGTGGTTGAAGGTGATGAAGATGTATGGTTTCACTTCAAAAGAGTATGCTTTCGTATAGATGTTGTTAGGTATATGCTGTTTCCAGAAGTAGGTGAATCTTAAGGGCAAAGAGTTGTATATAAGATAAAATAGGTGACTAAAAAAGGGTCACTTACTGTTCTGCCACCTGTTCTTACCAGCATTAAACACCTGCCGATAACCTTGTTAAAAACCAGTCTCTTGGCTGAAATGCGGGAAAAGTATAAGAATCCATTAAGCTATTTAAAATCTACTAGAATAATACTTGCTAGGTATGAAGCACCTTCCCCTTGAGGACCTAGAACTGTCTAAATTTGATCATCCTAATCTTACAAGTATTATATCATGGTAGGTAAGTATCGTTTCTTACAGATAAGGTTGCTGAGACACAGACAGCGTGTCCAGAGGAGAGCTACCAAGCTGGTGAGGGGTCTGGAGACCAAGCCACATGAGGAGAGGCTGAGGGAACTGGGCATGTTTAGTCTGGAGAAGAGGCGGCTGAGGGGAGACCTCATTGCCCTCTACAACTACCTGGAAAGGAGGGTGTAGAGAGGTGGGTGTTGGCCTCTTCTCCCAGGTGGACAATGACAGGACCAGAGGAAATGGTCTGAAGTTGCAGCAGGGGAGGTTTAGACTAGATATTAGGAAGAATTCCTTTACTGAAAGAGTGGTCAGGGACTGGAACAGCCTGCCCAGGGAGGTGGTTGAGTCACCATCCCTAGAGGGATTTAAGAAACGTGTAGATTTGGCACTTCAGGGCATGCTCTAGTGACAGAGATTGTAGGGGGTTTTTTGTGTGTGTGTATGGTTGGACTCGATGATCTCGAAGGTCCTTTGCAACCACGAAGATTCTATGATTCTATGACAAATAACATGCCCTCAGTAATGCAAGACCCAGAAATAAAACACAGCCTTTATTTATTATAAAGAAATTAGGGAGTAAATTGCAAATGACTGTTTGCCTCTCCCTAAGACTGCTACTGCCTAGCAACGATTGCCAGATGGGATAAACATCATTAACTGTGAAAAGTTTAACGTCTAAAAGACATTAGGAGTGCTGATATGCAGTCTTGAGGTGTCTCTGTCCTATTTTAAAATATTATCTGCCTTTGCATTTTGGGTCTAATGGTAGTCCCAGCCTCGCCCACAGTGTGCATATGCATGCGTGTGCACACTCCTATGTATATAATGGAATTTGTATTACAGCGGTGCTATAATTACCTATAGTAGGGAAATGCTTCTGCAGCCAAAATAAAAATTAGAAATCTTGCACACTACATGCAGAAGCTTCTCAGGAAATCACTCGAGCTTTCTCTCCCTGTCAGGCTGGGGAATATGCCTCTTAATTTCCCCTGACAGAAAACATATCACCTCATCAGCAGCCCTGAAAAACAACAAAACATCCTTGCCGAAGAAGACTGACTGCCAAATGCTTCCACTGCCACTGCAGCAAGGGGGACAGGGAGAGGAGGGGCGTGCTTCAGAAATCTCAGGAAAATAGAGTAATTTACCTTGCTACCTGTAGAGTCCCACCGTTACGCCTTGTATTGCCGCAAAATATTCATCTCCTAGTCAAGGTGTGACCCTTGAAGAATTAATTTGAGCCAGAGAGTACGTGGCCATTTAGTTCTAAGAGAATAATTTATACTCCTGAATCTGGATAGTGTGAAATTCTCTTACGGTGTCGGAGCCAAGGCGAACATCTTGATGCAAAATCTATACCTGCAGATCTCTTACGTATTTAAGGGACAGAACAAATGCGGCTCAGCCACATACTGTGCTGTGTGCAGTAACCTGCAGCAGTGGGCATCTCTTCTGAAGTTGCTCTGCAGTCTCTTAAAGGCATTGTAGCAGTCCTAATAACAAAATTTGAATTTATCAAAACATTTGCTACTGCAGTTTGGCATAGATGAGTAAGGTATTGTAAATAAACCCCCAAATTCCCTTGAGTAACTGCATTTCTGAATCGCACTCAATTGCATTCAGAGTCTATATGTCAAATGATACAGCAGGACAGAGGATCTTTATGGGCAATTATCGTGACATTTATCATTACTTCAGTATATCTGTATTGCTGGGCTTTTTTTCCTTTCCTTTTTTATAAACCAAAACTATGACGAGATGAGAACATTTTATCGTCACTCTGTGTATTTGTGGAACTCTTGCACCAGCGTATTTTTCCCCACACTAAAGGAGCAACTTTGTAAGTCAGAGTGACAGAGATAAGTGGCATGTATATATATATAAAAGCACACTAGCTCTGATAAATATACTAATATTGTATTTTTATATAAATATCCTGCAATGGGCCAGCTTCCTATTCCAGTGAGATTACACAGTCACGTAGAGGACTGCATAATTCATGTTGCAGCATGAATGGTTCTAGTTCTCATATTGCAAAGAGAATTTTCAACCTGCGAACCGGGTGGAAGCTGGGTGGTTCTGTCATGTCTACATTAAGTGTTCGGACAGCGTGAAACTCAAGCCTGGAGAATTTTTAATGTCTCTTTTTTCCATTTTGGTGGGGATTAGGCTCTTGGCATGTAGTGGAGTAGAACGCGTTGGAATAGTTCAGGGTTTCCAAGAGTTGCTGAAGTGATGATGAAATCTGTGGCTGGAGGTTTTTCTGTCATGTAGCTGGGTGGTCATCTGGTGTGTGACAGAAGTGGTCTCCCTTTCTTATTTGTGAGGTGGACATCTGCCAATCAGCTGGCTAGAAGAGGAGCCGGAGGACCCTTGGAAAAGAGCAGGGGACAGAAATGTTGCAGCAGGTTGCGCGCCTTCTGCATCCAGCCCCATAGAGATGGTGACTGCAGTAGATGATCAGTCCTTTGTAACGTACCCTCTGCAGGATGCAGAATCCTTCCAAGTTACATATATGTATGTCTAGGTGCATTCTGTACACACATATGTTTATTACAAACAGAAGTAACGTACAGATGTGTGCCAAGTATGGTCTGGTACACTGGCGTTGTGTTCTGGATGGAGGCTTTTGTTTGTTAGAGTTCTCTAAGTCCAAAGTATTCGGATCCAGGTCTTGACCAGCAACAAAACTGTGATTTTCATTTAGGTACATGCTGTGACTTGGAACGTTTCAGAGCCCAGTTGACTGGCTGAGGCCTTTCTTTCGTGTGTTAAATTCATGACTGTAATAATGGACTTCCATTGGCTTGGTTTCAAAGATTTCTGCAGCATAGTGATTTGGGAGTTCAGAAATGCTGAAACTATGGGAGTAGCTACTTCAGTTTGAACGAGTTTAGCAAAACTTACTGGCTTTAGAAAATGCAACTGTTTTTCTTCTAAGATGTATCCGGAAAGCTAAGAGATTAAAACTAACAGATTAGGAAAACAACTTGCCCATCCCGAAGTTTTGTAGAATCGGTCTCCAAATGCCTCTTGAAATAAAACTTAATTTAGATAAACAAATCATTCCTGGTTTTAGCTGTAGTACTTTGACTCTACAGAGTATGTCTGAGGACGTTGTAGTAGTAGGTCTTTTTTATTTATCCAAATTGTCTTTTAACAGACAATATTTTAAAAATCTCTAATGAAAGTATTTATTAGCAAATAAATATAAAAACAATCTCCCTGGGGCCAGGAGGGGATTGTGGTGGTAGTTGTTTTACCTTGCTTGTTTCTGGCAGTGGCATGACGCGGTACTATTTAATAAAATATAGTTTCTGCAGGGGTGGGATTTTGAAGTCTTTGAAACTATTGGCACTTATAATCCTGCATAGGTTAAGGAGTGAGTAATGCAGTGAACACAGGTCCCAAGGACATAATTATAGGATACGGTTTGGTTGTGTACTGCTTGTCCTGCCAACGTGAAGAAGCAGGCACACCGAGAAGAATGTGACTGGAGAAAATTGAGGAATATAATCGGGGTGTGCTGGCGAGACTGATGCAGAGCAGACATCTCTTCCATCTCCTCTGATGCCCCACATCACTTTGTATTGCTCATGTGGAGAAGTCTAGGCATTTCTTTAAAATTGCCCCAGTTGGAGTTGAACCAGAGAACGGGAATAAACTATTTGTATTGTGGAATACCTCTGTATTTTAAAGATGCTTACGTTCAATGTTAATAATGAATCTCCTCGTTTAATTCAGTGTGTTGCTGCTCCTTGTAACCAGCTGTAAATTCTCTACAGTCCTGGATGTGCTGATATACTAGAAATTTATTAGTTCAATATCATCTAATAGCCAGGGGAATTCATGGCAGGAGGCATTTTTACACAGGGCTTTCGCCTGCAAAATAACTCCAGCAACGCCAACGGGAGGTTGCATATTTCTGTCTCCTACAGTGAGAGCTTGGAAGAAACTGGTTTCAATGCACCTTCAAGTGCAAACACAAACTATGTGGAGAGGATTTGCTTTCTTGTGTATCGTTCCCAGCAGTGAGCAGTGGCTCAGCAGACCAAGTTCATTGGTATTTGTTACCAACTCTTGAGTCTTCTGTGCGTTTTCCGGATATAGCTGGCTGGAACTTCTTCAAGCATTTTATTTGTTGGTGTACAAGAAAGGAAGGCAGTTCCCTCAGCAGTGTAGCTTACTGCAGTTCCTACAGGATGAAAAAGAAATGAGAAGATAACTCTGGACACCTCTGTGGAAGAATTCCTAAGAGGACAGATCCGAACAGTTGGTTTTAGGTGTTGTGCTGCTGCCTTGTTTTCACTTGCAGTGTGATAAATGGGATTTTGCCTGTTGGTGTGGATCCCTTTCAGAAATTAAAGCTACCAGCTTCCAGCGTGGACGCACATTTGAATGGGATTGAGCTACAGTTGAGTTAGAGCTCAAGAGGTCCCACTTCCCATTGTCTGAGCTGCCGTCAGAGCATAGGTGCGTGCTGTTAGCCTGTCCCCACTGTGAAGGAAGAAGCCATAGTTCAAGGCGCAGCAAAAGGTCCTTCAGGTCCAACTCAGCTGTCAGCTGGAGTCCAGCCGTGCCATCTTCCACAGCACAACTTCAATGATAGTTCTTAGATCCAATGATCTTAGGTTTACAATACAACATAAAAATAGGACAAACAAATTATACGACAGTATGGTTGGAGACCGCAGTTTTGAAGAGTGGCTTTCCAGGTATAGCTGGCTGGAACTTGTTCAAGCATCTGATTTGGTGGCGTACAAGCAAGGGAGACAGTTCCCCTCTCTTACCAGTGTAGCTTGGTAATACAATCTTTTAAGATGCACAGAATTTCTGGAGGGATTTTTCTTGGTGCTACCGCTTGAGATTCAGTTAGTGACTTTGTAATCTTTATGAGTCCAATTCCTAAATTTGCTTTCTGTCACTCATCTATGACAAAACGCGTTGTTTTCTTAGCAGTATTACAGACCAGATCGTAATAATGTCAGCAGAAATGCGTGATATGATATTTGCTAATAGCATATAGTGTAGCTCATGAATATTTGGCATTGTCTTCTTCCCAGTTGCTTCGTAGTTAAAAGAGTTTTCTCATTTGAGCCTGTCACTTCTGATGCCGATTCATCCTTTAATGTCTTCCAGCTTGCCACTTTAGAATTCCCTCCAAAGAAGCTCTTTGGAAACAAGGATGAACGAGTGATTGCAGAACGACGGAGTCACTTAGAGGTAATGCCAGCTTTTTAACAGACTTCTGCGGTGTATTGAGGTGGAGTGCTCTCTGCTTGACCAACAGGAACCGTTCCCATATGGCCAAAGTTAAATAGCCTGCTTGTAAGTATGAAGTTACTTGCTGCCTCATTTAACACAGGAGATGGCAGCAGTAGATTGCAAAGTAATGAAACGTGCCTTAAAAAAAAATAAATTAATCCTAGCCTAGGGAAAAAAAGCATCTCTTTAGAGATATTCATAGGAGGTACATTTATTTAAGGGGGAAAGGTTGTGGATGAGGTAAGTGTTTGCTGTAGACAGATGGTCTCTGTGCAAGATGAGATTAAAAAAAAATATTGCTACTTTAAATGCAATTTGTTAGCTGAAGATTTACTGTTTTATCATAGTTACTATATCCAAATATCTCATGACAGAAGGAAAGCAGTATTTAGGCATCTTGGAGCTTTATTTTGTAACCCAGCTTTCTGAATGTATTTTTTTTTTTGTCTTCAATTAGTTTTAAAAATTAATTTTATCGTGCACAAGGTTACTGAGTGTTTGAGGATTGGGGTTTTCGTTGCTTTTTCTGCAGTGCCATGTGAATGGCATAATTTTGACTCCTATCACACATTAGGTCTTTAAATTTCTATGTTAATGCATGTGTTATTGCAGCCCAGGGGCAAGAGGTAGGGTTTTGGGAAAGAAGAGGCAAGAACAAAGACTAAACCATACACCCTGCAACTATATTGTAGCCACACGGGGATTACCTGATCATGCAAGTCATTAAGAATTATATTCTTTGTAGAGCTAAAGTAGCATTAAGTAGAGCTTTAGAGAAGTTAATATAAAAGTAGATTGCTTCCAACTGGAATCTTTTCTTCCATGTTTTAAGGGTTTTTTTCTACCTATTTCACCTTTTCTTTGATCTACAAACAAAAGATCCTCCCACTGACTTCTGATGTGAGGCTGTCTTACATGTAGCACAAAATGTAATCTGTTTTTTTGTTTCATGTCCTCTATAGAGGACATAAAGGCATGGCCACGTTCCAGTCTAGTACCCAATTTGCATATTTTTGTACCAGTAAGGAATTTAATCCCTTAATCTTTCTGACCTTTCATTGATTTCCTAACTGATCTTATTGTAATGTTTCTAAATGTTAGAACTGCTGTGTATAGTGATGCTTTGATCGTGGTCGTATAGTACTTATAGCTCTCAATGTGGCCAGGTTTTAGCTTAAAATTAAATTGTATCTATTTTAGCTGCATTAAGTCATTAAAACTTTATTACCTATATATTTTGCAAACTTTATTATAATAATAATATAATATGACCAGTGTTCAGATGAATATGGTTTGCCATATGCCAGATAGTATGCTTGGCCGTGCCGCTCAATAATCCTGACAAAACACTCAGTGTTGGAGAAACTGAAGATCCCCCGTGGCCAAGGGAAAGGTAAATAAAGAGGAAAAGGAGCCAAGCGACTGTTCCCGTCCTTGCCATGAGGAATTTGATGCAACAAGCTGGTCAAAACCCCCTTATGTCTGGACCTCTAACTGTGATATTTTCCTTTCATTATGTATTTTGCAGCGGTTAGCTCTGGCTTTGCCAGGGGCTGGAGGGTTTCAGCCGACACAGCTGCAGCCTCCTTGGTGAAGGGTGGGAGAAACCACCTAAGCAGTGATGGTTCCCAAAGTCACGTAACGCTTGGAAGGCTCAAAGCACATCTTGAGTTATACTGGGGAAGTATTTGGCAGGGAGAGAAAGTGCGATAGTGGAAGGTGGCAGAGGCACCAGTTCTATTTAAAACACTGGCTGTTACTGGTTTGAACCTTGGGCGCACTTTGGTGGGCTAACTGGAAAGTGGTAAATGGATGGATTTCCTCTGTAAGGGACGTAATTTCTTGGCATTTTGATGCTAGCACGTTTCTCACGTGGGTTTTTGATCAGGTAGGGGCATTGGACCTTGGTAACAAGCAGAAACATGGCTTGTATTCAGTTGGCCTTCATACCTGATCCTGTGCCTTGATGTGCTGAAAACTCGTTGCAATCTCTCTCAAGCCTCACAGGTGATATATTGTTATAGCTGTGGTATGATATAAAAGCTTATTGCATTGTTCCATAAGGTTAGTAAAGAGCTAATGAGCTGATACAGCATTTTTAGAAAAAGCAAAGTACAGCTTCCACGCCAACAAAAATGTATATTCTTATCCAACATCGGAGCTGACTTTATTGACTAAAAACAGATGACAGCCTGATAAATATCAGCCTGATAAGTGCTCTGAACAAATATTCTGTATTGTAAGATCACTAGTAGAGCTGTCATCCAAACAGTGGAGGGTGACAAAGAAATTACTCTGCTCTTCCAGTTTTTAATCTAGGTATTTATACATCTTGAATAGGCTGTGACTTCACATTGGTTTTTCTGAACTTTTTTGGATTGAAGTGGGATAATGCAGCTTTAACTAGTCCAGTGCTTTCCGTAGGTCATTTCTGAGCAACAGTAGTTTCTGTTTTAATTAACTTTTTTTTTTTAAGTCTGCACATAACGATTTAAAATTCTAACTCTGATGTACACCTGTGTGAGAGGTAAGACAACTGAAGCTGTCATATCAGCTTAACAGCCTGACTAGAGCATTTGCTGGAATTAGCAGTTGGTTACTGAAGCAGCCTTGCAG
Source organism: Stercorarius parasiticus (assembly GCA_013396915.1). Classification (NCBI taxonomy): domain Eukaryota; kingdom Metazoa; phylum Chordata; class Aves; order Charadriiformes; family Stercorariidae; genus Stercorarius; species Stercorarius parasiticus. Next base: position 404,958 of record VWZL01000808.1, read on the forward strand.
GCTCTTTTTCTTTACATCAAAACTAAGTTGCAGCTCTCAGTCAGGTCTGGGAAAATGATGCAGATCGTCTGGGAGTTATTGTAGGAGCCAAACTACTCTTCCAATTAACTAAGCACACAAAAATCAGAGAGCTGGTTCTAGTGCAGATATCTAAACTGTTCCTGTATTTGGCTCACTTTGACTTCAGTCAGGGAAATTTTCCTTGCGCCTGTTTAGAAAAAGATTTGGCCAAAGCATCCTTTGCGGGACAGTTTAGGAAGAGCTTGGTTTTTCCTACACATCGCCTCTCGGCTTCTTGCCCCTGAAGAAGTGCTGAGGAGAGCAGGGGGGTTCGCGGTACCTTGCAAGGCAACTAGAATCAGGGGGGCTGGCTGTAGGGTCTGCCTTGCTTCAGGATTGTCACCTGGAGTTACCCCATTTCGGCTTGAGGTTAGAAGTGGGCATATTTCATCATAATGGAGACGAAATTACTTTGAGTAAAAGACTCCAGAGAGCCCCAAATTATGAGTATGGTGATTTAAAATCACAATAAGTGCCAATTTTATGTAAATATTAAGTTCCTTTATTTATCCTTTTTATCCTAGCTGGCGCAAATGCTTAATAACCAAAAGCTTGACAATACCTTGCTGGTCGGAAAGCACATTTTGTGTACTATTTTTGTGTGAGATGAACCTGAAGAGAGAAGTCTTTGATCTCTAGCATGATACGTAGTTGCAATGTAAACACTCTTGCTTTGGTGTGTGTTGGTATAATAGAAAGTCTTCTGACCAATATCTTACATTTCCAGAGAGGTTTGGAAAAATAACATGCAAGTCTGCACAAAGGCTTTGCCTATGCATCTTAAGAGAAAACACCTAAATTGTATTTAAAATTACCTATCTGAAATGCCCTATTGCAATCTGTTAATTTAGTATTTCATCAGGGACCTGTTGCAGGGCAAAACTCTAAATTAATTGTTCCACAGTCTAAAGACTGTAATTTCACTTCAGAGCCACCCTTGCTTGATTAAATCCGCCTTAAATGAAACAGCCAAGAATTCTTTTGATTAAAGTTAATGAACAGAAGTTAGTGTGTATCTATCCTTTCATGCAATTAGAAATCAGTAGATAAGGGTATAGGATCCTTTTTAAAAATGAAATCAGATGATGTATATTCCTTTTTTTTTTTTAAGCGAAAACTTTCTCGAGGAAACACATGTCAGAAGAGATACATGATTCAGTGAATGTATCTGTTCCCATCCGAACTGCAGAATATCTTTCATTCCTTGGTGAGTTGCTAGATCTGTGGATGACAGTCAAAAGAAGTTTTCCTGAAATCCCAGATTCTTTGGATACTGCGTTGCTGTATCATATCATTCCCCTGATTATTTTGCTTTGTTGTGGTAACGAAGGTTATGACTAGCCCCATTTTCCCATTGTGCAGCCAGAAAAAGTGGGCAGGAGTGACTGGCTAAGCTGATGTGGCAGCTTGAGTTCTGCTTCTTGACTCCTTGTGAGAAGCCTTGCAGCCATGGACCCACTAGGCTTTGTCTTCTGCTCTTGCTGTCACCAGCATGCTCTAGGAAAAACCGATTGTTACGCCGACAAAATCCCAATAGGTTGTTGCTTAAAGGAAAACAAAAACTCCCCCAAACCTCAGCCTGTCTCCTTGTCTCTGTTCCCTGTTTCCCCGCACCCTGTTCCACCGCTGCATTTCCTCGGGTTGGTTTGTGGGCAGCGAAGGGGAACAGGTGAAATCCCAGGTCGGGGATGCACCGACAGCCAGCCAGCTCAACGGTCGGTGGGAGTCATGTGTTTCCGGTTGCTGCCACTCGCAGAGCTCAGGGAATGAAAGCAAGCCAACCTGTAACAGTATGGTAAAGCAAGCCTCCCTCAGGTTTTGTAGGAGCACGTACATCTTCCTGGCATTGTCTCTGCTCTTCTTTTTTTCTTGGTACTTTCAACCTCTTTAGAAGATAGACACGCTCAATTTATTTAAAATTAATAATACAATTGTCCTTAACCTTCTCACTTCCTGATGTCGTCTGATGAGGTTTTCAATGATAGGTGTTAATGCAAGAGGCAGAAATAAATCTTGTATGAACTGCATAATTCAGTTATGCTCCCGAATCTGTGGAACTGGCTGGGGAAAGCGTTGTAGGCACTGAAGTTTCTGAAATACTGCTGTTACCTACAGTCAAAATTAAGCTGCTTGAACTTCTTTAACAATATTAAAATTCTTTAACTTAGAAGCCAAATGCTTTATTAGTTTGGATTCTCGCTTGAGTTCCTTTGGAGGTGATAATTTCTAGGGGGTCCTACTGTATAGGGCTCTAAAGCTCTTCACTCCGACTTTCCCCTGTAAAAGTGAGGTTCTGTTGGTTTTGCATGGCTTCAAGAATCCGGTTCTTAAGGAAAACATGAAATAATGGAAATAGCACCTTTCCTTGAACTTGAATTTATTCTTGCTGTTTAAATGTATTGTTAATTTCAGAATTGACACCCGGCAAAAGAAACACGTGAGGAAAAAAAAAACCACCTCAAAATATCTGTCGAAAAATGAATGTTTGAGTCTGAGACCTCATTTCTTGAGGTTCTCCCTCATGAGGAGAGAAGCGTTGTAATGAGATTTTAGATGATTCATCGTCTGAATATTCAGCATGGGTTTCATGAGTACATCCCACCAGCCTTTGTTTCGCAGGCCCATCCCTTGATACGTGTAACTGAGACAACCTGCTTCATCCTCGTTACAGATGAATGGATATTTCTAGTGCAAAAGCCCTGTCAGGTGCGGTCAGAGGTACCATTTCTGTTTGATTTTTTTTCCTGAATCTGACGCCAGTCACAAAGACCTTTCAAAGCTACTGATTAGGTGTTAGTTTAAAGTGATTATTAAAAGGAAATTATTAGACTTCAGTATCAGCTTACAACAACATCCCTAATACCAAAGCTTTTTTTTAAGAAGAGCTTTAAAGCCAGCTGCTCACCGGCCTGGCTCTTGCAGATTGAATGTTTGCCTCTGACGGTGCGGTTGTAAATACTGTTCTTAGGAGCATCTCAATGAGAAGGACTTCAGAAAGCATTCAGAATCCATTTGATAATCATTGAAAGATAAAAGGAAGCTTTTCCTTTTGTTACAGCCGTGAATGCACACCAGATACGACTGGTAGTGCGAAAGCGAACCGCTGCAAATGTCAGTGTTTGATAATCCTAGAGAAGATCATTTCATACCCATGGTCTGAACTACAGAATGCAACATTTGGAGTGATGGTTTTAATTTCCCACTAGACAAGTAGGGATGCAACGGGAGCACAGGAGGAAAGAGTGTAGATGCACCCACAAAGACAAGAGAAGAGCATGTGTGGCTGAGCTATATTGTGAATATCAGTTATATGAAATCCACGTCAAGGGTAATTTTATAGATTAAGCACAGTTAGTCTGCACCAAGTGCCCTTCATAACCTCCGGTAACCATTTAAAAATTTTAGAAAGAAAAATAACCGCTTTTCAGCGACAACACTGAAGTCTTGCCTTGCCTGCAGACAGTAAAACTTTGCAGTTAGCCATCTGAGAGCAATTTCACGCGTCAGGTTGCCAGCCTTCAGCGTGTCGTCGGGGCTGCCCCAGGCACCTGGCTTTTCTTCTTTGAAGCGGTGTCCCTCAAAGAGGAGTTGTAGCAGCTCTCATCAGCGAAGCATTTCATTCTCACACGAGAAGCCACATGCCGCTTCTCGTGTGAGGCATGTTGGCTTCAAAAAGTGCATAAATAAAATTAATTTGGCTTATTGATCACAGTTGCTAGATAACAAGTAAGTCGAAACTAGGACTTTGCGTATATCGGCAGTTGATCCTATACCAAGAAAATGTTTCTTTGATTAAATACCATAGACCCTCAGCCAGGCCCACAGCAAATTCAAGACATTACTTTTATAATAGCAATAGAAGAGAAAGATGGTAGCTTAGAAGGAGTGAAAGCCTGGGGTTATTTTCTGGATGAGTTAATTTTAAGCTCCCATCCAACAGGCTACTGGGTGCAAAAGGAAGACTGAACATACGCAGCCCCTTGGTCTTCTTTGCTCAAACTCAGTGCCTTATTCGAGATCGGGTCTGAAACCCCCTTTTGCAGAGTTTGCTGTAGGTAACTTTACATAATATGCATACCCCTTTACAGGAATTTGGGTGGTTTTTCTTCAGATATATAACTTCAGATCCCTACCTCAAAAAACGGCGCTTTGGTGATAAAATGTTTATCTCCATTACGACCGAAGAATGAAATAGGACGTGCAATTCAGAGACCTTTTTACTTTCCTTTTTAAAGATCTCAGAAAATAATGAGGTACATTTATCATAATTTAGTAAGTTCAGAATATGTGCCAGCATATACTTTGAACTCTAGTCTAGTTCCACATCATAATGTACTTTGCTGTCAGTTCAGAATAAATTTCCCGACGTCCTCCTACAAATCAAGTTTTGAAGTTGTGTACCTTTATCGGCCTCCTCTAATGGCTCTCCACATTCAGGTGTGAGCAGATGAATAAAGGGAGCGCTCAACCGAGGATGCTGGGTTCTACTCGGCGCTGTCCCTTTTCAAAGGAAGCGTATCCGTCATCCTCCAGCATCCGATTTCACCGAGGGAAGTAGAGGGTGATGCATGTCAAGTGCTTTGGTAGCTGTTTGCCGAGGCCACTCCAGCAGATGACACGCTGTCGCTGCTGGCCCAGGGACTCGTGGTAAATTCAGTCCTCCTGTTGTTCTTTCTGAACAGATTTTGACAGGACTTGTTTTGACTTGTGCTCTGGAGAAAAGATCGGTTTCCTTCACTAGTCAGGTCTGTTTTGATCTTTTTTTAATATGGCCATTCGCTTCCAAAAGAAGGCTCGCGCTGTAAATCACCTGTAAATCGTAGCCCTTGCTGCCTTTTTTTTTTTCCTTTTTTTTTCCTGCCAGCCTACCATTCAGTTTTCACTGGTGCTACTTAAAGCCAATGAATGTAAGCTTTTAGCATGCAGGCGTTGTAAGAAATATCAAGTCCTGTGGATTTTAAATGAATTTCAGGCAGAATAAGATTGTAATTTGGGATGTAGACTGACTTCAGAAGTTAATTCAATTGATGCAGCATAATAGTAATTCAACATAATGTGCTCATGCCATTAGACTGGCACGGAAAAAAGCTCTAAATAGCTATAATGAATAGTTTGGATTTTGAAAACCTAGGAGAGCAATTTCACCTTGAATCATAACTGGCATCTCTCAGAATGCTTGTACATTACGAAAATTCAAAAAGGTGCATGAATTCAAGTAAATTTCACTACCACCCTGGGTAAAATTAAATTTTAGTGGCACTCAAACACTTCTGGAGATGTAGTGGTAAAATCTGCTTTCACGTGCGTAGCTGTGGAGGAAATTAACCCTGATTCAGGGAATCTGCATTACGCTGTGCATAAAAAACATAGGGAGAGTTTCCCAAAGAGCCGAGTCCTGGGTTTTTAGTGGAATTGAGCTGTTTAAAGAGCTTGATTCTTACCCGCTTGGTTCCAAAGTCATTTAGTTACCTCCAAACGAGCCCAAAGGAGTGGTGTGTATGGTATTGCTGCTCCTCTCTCTGCTTTGGGTTAAGTCCACCACCAACACAGACTGCTGCCCTGTTAGTGCCGCTGCAGTGGCAGGAACACAACTCTCCATAGCTCAGTTTGGTAGCTCCAACAAAAGCAAAGGCTAAAGTCTTTGCTGCCAAGGTAAAATTCTGGTTTTATAGATCCAACACTTACAGCCATGTTAACATTTTGGAGCTGTAAATCTGTTCACTAAAAAAAGAGTTACATTACATTTTTGGTAGGGAGGTTTCAGTCTCGTCCCCTCCTATCTAGCTCCTTAGCAGACAAGTTCAGCCTAGCGAGTTAGGGGTTTACATATGCGTAACTCATTCAAATTGGCAAGATATTTGCGAGTATATTAAAGGAAAAAACAACCCAGCATAATTTGCCATACTTGTATTATTTGTGCTAAGGGCAAACCGTAAATCCTGGTTTCTTAGGAAACGTTGCCAGCCTCTGGCACAGGCAGCTGGACCCTGCAGCAAACCCTCTGCTCCCCCCGAAGCTGTGCCTGGCTGCTGCATCCCCAGCACTGCTGGTTCCTGCCGTGCCAGGCTTGCTTCCCCACATTGTTAAGAGGAGGTTAGTGTAGGCAGTCGCTCAGTAAGACAGAAGGCAGCTGGAAGTTTAACATACGTGTGTTTCGGAAGAGGCGGTGGTGTGCGTTGTGCGCGGCTGTGGAATTATATGTAGAATCTGTATGTAGAATCTGTTTTGGATGGAAATCGGTGTGTGGGGTGGAGTTGTACGAAGAGGTATAGACATGCAGACACAGGGTAAGGTGATACTGATTGGGAAGTTCTTGATCTATTTACTTAAACTTTTTTTTTTTCACCGATGACTACTAGACATTATCTGTAAACAGCCTTGCTCCTGATTAGGCCTAATCAAAGTGAGCAGGAAGGGTTTGATTAAAATGAGTCAGTCCTTTATTCTTGGCTTGTGTAACGGGAAGCCAGTTAATCCAGCCCTGAGCCTAGTTAATGTCTGCCAGTCTGAAGCAAATAACCCACCCTTTTAATATTATGACTAATGCGGTGGTGACTTGTCGTTTTCCAACATGTGTGAATCTGTCGTTATTCTCTTGAAAAATCTCTCTGTGCTCACACAAGTTGTGTGTGACTAGAGCAAGGTCTCTGGTACCTATGGGACAGATACGTCCTGGTGGGATTTCTTTACCTCGGACTCCTCGAGGAAGCTTTGCACATCTTTGACAGTGTCTAATGCTGTTGTTTTTTTGTCAGGAGAACCCAGCCAGCCTGGTCTTTCTGCCAAAGATATCAGCCCAGGTGATCGTGTCATAATTTTAGAAGCGTTCTCTCCAAATTTTTCACAGGAATAAGATCCTTCAGGCACCAGGTAGTCTCCCAGGCAGTTAGTCTTTTTCTCATCACTGTGAAATCACAGCTGCACGTAATGACCTACGGGTGAGTGCAGGAGATAAATGTGAATGGATCCAGAGGTGACATTAGGTACTTCCCAAAGGGCCTGAAATATCACTTGAGATATTGAATATCACATGCTGTCCTGCTCACATATTTAACTCAGAACTGCTTTATGATATCTTGCAATATATGTCGAGGTGTTGGGGAAAAGAATTGAAGCCTCATGTTTTCTTTATGGACAAAAAAAAAAAGGAAAAACCCCACGGAAGACCAAAAATGTTTCTGAGCTAGTTATATCAGAGCAGAGAGTTGATCCTAATCTTGAATGGCTGGAGGTGAAGATATTAGTCATAGTCTGTGTACGGTCCCCCATCCTTTCGAGCTGCTGTACTCCAAGGCAGTGCCACCTTGTATTTTACAATCTTGCTATCTGCCGATTCTTTCCCTGCTTGCTCAAATTTAATAAATCCAGAGATGGTTGTGAAACTACTTCTAGAGAGCTATCGGAGCATTATGCTGGCAATTACTCACTCCTGATTAGCCAGTTTAACTTCAGGTGGTCCCCAAGGGAAGGGGAGATGGTTTTAATGGCAGGCAGAGGGCAGAAGCTTAACTGTGGTGAACCAAATTGTGACATGGGGGGGCTGAGCTGCCCTTGCAGACCACAAGAAGAGCCTGCTGGGACCACGGCCTGGCCAAAACACCTTGATTTGGACAGCTTTGAGTACCCCTCGCTGTGTAATGTTGGGGTACTTGGCACAAGAGGACGTGATCGCTTGGAACTCAGTTCGTAAGGAAGCTTCCTATGTTGTGACTAATGGCTTTTCTTGTCCCTCGCCACCTGACTCAGATAATCCAGTCCTGTGTGGTGGTTGAGATGTGGTGTGTGTCCTGGATGAGGCTTATCTTGCAGCCCTTTTCCTAACAGTTCCTGTCTTCTGAGCTCTCCCAGTGGTATCATAGGCTGCAACCCCAGTTTACCTCCCCGTGCAGTGTGTTAATTCCCTCTGACTTTTCCCAATAAGAAAAACAAACACAAGGAAGGAGCAGATCCAAGGAAAAGTTTGAATCCTGTTTTTCCTGGCAGCGTGTGCGGCCTCTTCTCTTCAGATTCTCTGTCATCACCCCAGAAAGGGCCCTTCACCAGCCTGAAGTCCCTGTGGGACACTGTTGCCCGTCAGTGACGTTTAAACTAGGCACTTTTTTTTTTTAAAGAGTAGAGACTGTAATTAGTGGCGATAGCTGGCATTCCTGCATTGTTTCATATTTGAAAAATCAACCTGGAAGTATTTTTTTTTTTTCCTCTTCAAGACACCAATGGAAAGGTCCAGAAAAATAGAAAGTTGGTCAATTTGGGAAAGGATCTCCAAATGTTCATTTTCCTTTGTATGCGCCCAAGAATTTCTTTCTAGGAGACAAAGGCAGGAGTTGCACTCCCATTCCTGCACTACGGCGAGTCCCTTTGCATGTGGCGTCTTCTGAGCAGCTCCTTGTTTTTGTGATCACAGACTGGAAGCGAAGTGTGTGCCTGTCTGCTTGTTTTGGGCCAGCATCTTTCTCAGGAAGGTCTTACTTTGCGGATATCTAATTGCAGCATAATGTGGTTTTTTTCAGAGTCGGGGAATGTGCTTCAATCTGTCTCTTTTTTTGTAATCAGATTCTTATCCTATAGAAAACAGCTGTTGATACCTGCATATGCTTTGCTCTATGAATAATTCAAATCAAGATTTGATTTAAAGCTTGCAGCACTTAACACTAGTCAACAGAATAATTATGTGATGAGAGAAACAAGCGTCTATATTAAAGGGAGAGAGGAGCCAACGCTAGAAGTTAGATGAGCAAGTTAATTAGTCCTGCCTCTGCCACCGATGCCCTTCTGTGACCTTGTGGTACAGCTTTTGACTGTCAGATGGATGTGTAGGTGTTGAAAGTGGGGGTATTGTTTCGAAGAAAAAAAAAAAAAAGCTATTGTTTCAAAAATCCCCAAAGCCTTGTAAGGCTTATCTTACTAAAGTTTGTGGTGCTTTCAGCTCCGTCAAATATTAGCAGGTGGTATTTATTATGCTAATTGTAAAGTGCTATATTTAAAGAATTTAAAACACTGACTCTTTGGAAGAAATTGCTAAGACACAGCAGTAGGAGAGAGAAAAAGCTCAAAGTTTCTTCATGTTCTGGAAGTACCAGAGTTGACGAGTTTTTTAAAGACACCAAAGTTTAATGAAAAATCCAATTCTTCCTAAGCTCTGCTATTGGGCTCCGAGGCTGGCGCTGTTTGTAATGGATTATGAGAACATTGTCATTGAACTGAATTCCTCTTTAATATGCCACAGTTGCAAAGATGATAAGAACACTTTCACATTCCAAAAAGCATGTTGATTATAATAACTTTAATAACTTTAAATTAAGTTATGGATTTATATTAAAGTGTGTAAAATTATGAGCTCCCCACATCACGAAGTAGTGCAAAAATCATTAGAATGACTTTGCTGTGCTGATGGATTGAGCGCGAGATGAATGCCGGCCTACTGCTAAAAAGGTGAACCCTATTAAAATGATTTTTAATAAGCTTTTAAAATTGTTGCAGTTTTGCTATTCACATAATTAAAAGGGAGGGAAAGCCACTGAAATTGGTAAGTAAAGAAGAACCTTGGGGCCTCACAACACTTTCTCCGGTCTGGTTTCCTTTGCAAACACTTGGAATACAAAGTTCAAACTTGCCGCTCCTGCTGTCGTCAGTTTTAAGGTGAAGGCCATGAAGGTTGTAATGTATGCCAAGAGAGCAAAAACACTGCTTTTCCTGGTTTGGATTTATTTATTTTTTTTAGCCTGACTTCCAATCTCCAAGAGTTTAGTACGTGCCAAGAGTGTTTCTCTTCTCTAGTGTTCCTGAATGTGGGTTTAGACTCAGCAACCGACACCATTGGCATGTGATTTACCCATTTCACATCCCTGTTACGGTGCCAGTGTCCCATGCCCTCACACTGAAACACTTAGAAATTTACAATTAGGATATTTTCCAGCAAACTAGCAGCGTAGCAGGTTGAACACTGTTAGTGAAATGAAACTCCTCAGTGCATTTGGAAGAACACTGATTACCAGACTAAATAATCCAGAACAAATGGCTAGAGTTTTGAAAGGCTAACAAACGAAAACGAGAAATAAACCCAAGCCTTTTGGAATATTCCTAGCAGTTATCTAGTTTTATCTTGCCAAGGTAATCATGCAAACCTAGCAAAAGTAGGATTCTATAATGTAGTGCTTTGCATACTCGGGACGATGATTTAGATGCTGTGGGTGAAGTGCTGGTAGGAAGTCACAGCACTAATTCGTATAAAATGTGGACGTGTTTCTGTGAAGGCACCCTGAGCCTTAGTGTCTGCTAAGAGAGTTGGGGTTTTTTTAATGGAGCACACCAAAAGATACCAGAGTGCTTCCCGCCTGGTTTTAACTCAGCATAAATAACATTATTCTGTAAAATGAGAAAAATCGTATCTGCTGCAGGAAATGGATTTCATATAAAAGCTTTGAAAACAGCTCTCCCCTTGCCCGCTGAGTCCTGGCAGAGGAGATCCTTTCATCTGGCCTTGCTGCCACTCCAGCAGCTTCCAGTGGCTTCGTGGGTTGCAACAAAGTCCATCTCGAGTCCCTTCGGGATCTCTAAGAAGGTTTTCTTTCCATCATCTCTGGCGCTTGGTGTTGATGTGCTTCTGCCCCTTTCCCTGCTTGCTGTGACCCTCATCCTCTCCCTCTCCCGTCTGAATTTGGGAAGCATCTTCCCACACACCAGTAAGGAGCACTTTTCCTTTTCTCCTACCACTTTTCTTCTGCTTTGTTGTCCACGTTGCAGCCAACAGGAGAGAACAACCTTCCCTCCTGCTGCCTAGCCGCAGCTCTTTAATGGAGGCATATGCTTGTGGTGTGAGCAGACATTTCTGCCATCAATCACTGTTTCCCTCACTACGGGACTTAACTCCTCGCCAGCGTATCTGGGCAGAGCAGCCTTTGTTTCGTTGAAGCAGCAGCTTCTTTGTGTCAAGGGCACATCAGCTCTGCGCTACGCTAACACATCGGCATCACGAACAAGGGCAAATGCAGGTACGGGATTTAAAAGAGGGCTAATTTGCTCAGAGGTGGTTGTTGAAGAGCACATAATGCCAAGCCATACGGCTGGAAACCTTCATACAAAATGAATTCCATCCTAATCTGGTAGGGTCTGCTCGTTGCCGTTTTCCCAAAGACCTTTTTCGTGTTCAAAGAATCTGTGATATTCACTGAGCAACTCCTGTGGGCAGATCTGGGGAAAATAAGTATAGCTGCTCTTCCGAGTGTTTGCCTGTCAGATAAGTATACACTTGTAGCAGAGGGATTTTTTGCTCTGCCATTAGAGGTATTGTGCCAAAACAATGAATAATGGCTCTACAGGAAAGGCATGACAGTCAATTATCTGGCCATAGATACCAAGGTGAACGCAGTAGGTCTTGTAATGTCTACGGCGAGATGTTTGGGTACCTTTGAGCCTTCACTAGCCATAAACTGGAATTACCGCAGTAACTTTTCAGCACAGTGCTAAACTCTTAACAGGATGCCATGTTTTACGTTTGATTTTCTACCACATTCATCCTTCAGGCATTACTGGATTGGGGCTTTTTTTTTAAAGGGCCCTACTTTGTGAACTAATTATGACAAATGCTGATATGACACCTGTTGCTCACTTTAAATTACCTCAGTGTGGTGGAATTCATCTTAAAGGCATTTTTGTAATGAAATTTTTTTTCACGAACGTTAATACAACCTGTGGGAGATGTGAATAAAAAAGAAAATTCACCAGTCCTGCCAAGAGAATAGCTTGTGTGCCAGCTGCTTTTTTTGTTGTTGTTGTTTTTTTCTATCCTGCTTTCTGTGATATTAATAGAGCTGGTTTGCAAGGCACGTAAATAGATAACAGGTTGTTATGGTATGGCAGAAGTCTCTTTGAGAAGAGAGTGAATAATTAGGACTGCTTCCCCAACATGAAACCACTTCCATGACCCAAAAGCAGCTGCATTCGCATAATTAAACCTTGTGGTCTTCATAGGAGATTGTGCTGTTCTGTCTTGCCGGTGTATTTCCCACTGCGTCCAAGACTTGGGAATAATTTCTCGAGTTACCTTTTTGTGTGGTCAGTCTGTAGCAGAGCAAAGGAGCTCATCCACGTGCTCCATGTGAGGTTTGCCTTACAACTCTTCGGGTGACGACGGGTAATTTTTTAGCACCTGTCTGATCAACATTTTACCTACTGCGTTTCCTTCAAAAGTTCTAAATATGCCTTATTAAATCATGGCAAATGATTGCAATAATTCAGCCCATATGTGAAGGAAACCCCATCAGGTTTGTCAAAACTAACTTTGTGTTAATGTACATCTGTCACAATTTCTCTCGGTACAAATGGATGCGAGTCGCACAGCGGTTGGCGAATATTAACTTTTGGGAAGGGGAATGTTTCTTATGTGTAAGACTTAAAAAACGCATGAAATTTAGAGGGCAGCTGAGTGAGAAAAATGCTGTTAGGTTCTGAGATATTACGGAAGTCATGCGATCTTTGTGCAGATGGCCTTGATCAAAACAAATCCTTTCCGATGCAAGGATTGTGGAGGCTTGACGAGGGAAAGATTTCTGAAGGCCTTTTGTGTCCATATGTAGTGAAGTTCCCGCAGAACGGATGGGAGGTTTGCACCTGCTCTAGTGTTTGGTAATGCTAGACGGCAGTATTAGCAGGTCATGATTAGCAGAAAGCATTACGTGATTACAGAATAACCCAGACAGCATCATGCAAGCATGGAATAGCACAGTTACTCAGCTTGGCAGGGGAAGAAAGTGGAAAATGCTTCTTTTTCTGGCTTAATACAGCCATTTCAGTAGCCCTGTTTTATGGGTGGATTTAAATGCTGATGGTTATTAGGAGGACTTTTCACAGTCCATGGAGATCTTGTTTCTTTTTTTTTTATACTGCTGTTCGTTTAATTCTTCAAAGTGCTCATAATCAATTTGATCAAGTGAACCTTATGACGTTTTGCATTTCATTCCACAGAAATACCTCAGGAGCTTTTTCTCTGCGATGCTGAAGTCTCCATCGTCTCCGCTGCACATAGATAAAGTGGGGCTAACTCTGTCAAAGCACACAATCTGCGAATTCTCACCCTTCTTCAGGAAAGGCGTTTTTGACTACAGCAGCCATGGGACCAGCTGACTTCAGGGCCAGGACCCTTCTGCCGGAGGAGCACCGGTGGAGTCGTGCCTTCACTTTTGCGGTGCGAGAGAACCGGGGGGAAGAAGAAGAAGAGCGATCTTCCTCCACAGCTGGGAAGCTGCATCCAAACAACTGCAGTTAAAGACAGCTACGTGCCAGCGCTAGCCTATGTCCTTTACCAGCTCTCGTATTAGTACCTGCGTTTACCTGGCATGGGCTATACGGACATTTTTGTGTCAGTCGCTCTGTTAATGCTGTGCAAAGCTTCCGACCCTTGTGCTGGGTTTGGATCGGCTCCTTGGCGGGAGTGCTTCCTTCCCACTTGGCTCAGCCAGTTTGTCCTGGTGGCACGAGAGCGTCTCGCGCTCACTGGGGCGGTGCATCATGCTGACAGAGGGGTTCCGAGCAGCCTTTCAGTTTCTGAGCTGTTCCTTAAAGAACATTTCCTGCTTTGTTTCCTTATAGCATACTGTGGCGTTTAAGGCAATGCTCATACTCAACTGTCATTTCTTTTTTTTTTCCCCTCCCGGACACACATTTTAACTATTTGACTGTAAAATTGTGTAGTTTTCCTCAGAAGAATTAAAGGGCCTGGGCGACTTGAATGTTTACAAAAATATATGCAGCAGAAAGAATATAATTTAAACCTTGTAGAAGTCTTCCACACTTGGTTGTTTTGAAGCAGAACGAATCACTCGCCATTAATTAAGAAGCAGAGGAAGCAATAGTTACTGAAGAAATGCGGTCAGCATCTTTTCAGATTTTCTAATTACCGAGACTGTAAGTGGATACTGAGCACTGTACAGAGCTCAGAGCTATGCATAAAGCTTAATGCAAAGTGCTATATTTCTTTTTTTTGAAAAATAGCCTCTTTCCCAATAGCATAACACTGTAAAACCTGAATTTTATTTGCATCGGTTAAAATTGACAGGATTTGACTTAAGAATACTTTACAATTGCTCAGGACTTATTCAGACTTGCACATGTATATACAGGTAGAAGTCATTTTATATTGCTGCGGATCCAAAAGTATATATACACTGTGACTGGAATTGAGTACGTGTACATGCTAATGTATAATTGGTTGTATAAAAAATTGGAATCAAACAACTTCCAGTTATTAAAACGCATAATGAAAGGTAAGTTTTGTGTGCCATTTGTTAGGAGCATGAAGTGTTACTTGGGAGTTGCCATCGTTGATCACCAGTAGGTCTTGGTAATTAAACTATTTCTTGTTGTAGAAAACGATTATTAAAACCTAAAGTAACGACACCGGTGACATTTTTATTTCATGACCTAAATTATAGGAACAGTAATGTTTTACGTTTAATATGATGTATAAAGATAATTGGGTTACATTACTAAGCCTAGCCTGCTACAATAAGCATTTTCACTTGGGGGAAAAAAAAAAGAAAAGGGAAAAAGAAAAAAAAATTGTTAGAATGGATCGTTTAAATTTTGAGAACTTTTTTTTTTGTTTTGATGCAGTTCAGTGAAAACAAAAGTTAGGGTAAAATTTCTAAACCACTGGAGCCCTGTTATCAGCAGGGTAGACTTTAACGTCTTTGGATTCGCCTGTATCTGACTCTGTCTCACTTAGGCATCTGCGTACCTTCAGTCGGGAGCCAGGTTTTTGTAGCTAAGCATTCCAGTCAAACCTGTTGATTCCCAAACTGGTTTTGCACCCTGTCCCAGCTGTTCCCAGTCTCCCTTATGCACTTCAGCACTGGAGCCGTAACTTCACCTGCGCTTCGCCACCGACAGGGACCTAGCCTCCTGATCCTTACCGTGCCCTGTGCCTCTGCCGCACCTCTCCGGTCTCTCCCAGGGCCTTTCTGTGCACGGATCATCCCCCGGCCTCAGAGGCCGTGTCCTCCCTCCCTTCTTCACTGCCAGCTGGCTTTGCTGGTGCTTCCCAAAGCAGCAAGTGGAGGCTGGGTGCTTGCTGGGTTCCTGCGGTGAGCTGAGTAACGAGTTGGATGTTGCTGCACAGGTTAATGGAAGGTGGGTAACTTCACTTGGCAAGATTTCCCCTCCTGACCCACGGGGAAGCTTCAGAGGCAGAAACTGGGCACAATACTGCTGGTTTTCATAGTGCACCGGGAAATTTGACCCTAAATCTCACTTCAAAACCAGAAAATCTTTTCTGTCTCTCCTTCTCCTTTGGCCTGCTCCCCCTCCTGCCTCATTGCAGTGTAACACGATAAAGAATTAATGCTGAAGATTTAAAAAAAAAAAAAAAAAAAATAATTTTACCTAACTGTAGAGCGTCGTTTCCTGTGTGCCGCTTCTATGAAAGGACCTGGCAGGCCAGGAAGCGACAAGCTGCTTTACCTGCTGCACAAACCCGGCTTCTGCAGGTTTCCTACCTGAAAAAAAACCCTCAGTGGTGCCAGGTGCTTTCCCGTGACAAGCAGCGCGGAGCCTGACGAGCAAAACTCCGTCACGCCACGCCGCACGGCAAATGCCGCTCCGCGGGAAGGGTCGAGCGCGCAGCACTCCCGGAGGTAAGTCCAACGCTTCCTGTCGCTTTGGATTTGGAGAATCTGTTTAAGAAAAACACAACTAGGCAGGGAGTTAAGTCGAGTGAAAAATATGAATATTCGTATTTTTCACATGAATTTAAAAGACGACTTGTAGTCGGTTCCTGTCTACAGTACAAATTAATCCAGGGAGGACCAGATGCTCTAGTGGCATAAACCTGCCAATAAGGTGGCTAATTTATGTTGGCTAGTTTATCTGGCCTGCAGCGTTAAATGCGTAGTTGCAAATAACAAAGTAAAGGCTGATTAATCACTCCATTTAAAATGTCATCAAGTTAAAAGCTACAGCAATGCAAGTGTAAGCATGCAATTAGGACCACAACCCCGGGCTGCCAGCTTTTCCCACCTTCTTACGTATCCTTCAGTGGTACCCAGAGTTTAATCGATGACTGCAAGCTCGGGCTAGACTGAGGCATCTCTTAATAATTTCATGAGCAAAAATCTGATTGCTCTTTATAACCTACAGACTTTAAACCCAGACTCCGTAAGAAGTTTTCAACAGAAGCTGAGATGCATGTCCAAATTATTAACCATATTCAAGATGTTCAGACGGCCTTTCTGTAGAGATACCCTCAGGCTCTACAATTCTCCATGAATTTTATGTTTAAAATATTGGTGCTCTCAAAAATATTGTGAAGGTCATCTCCGGGGCTCGTACAGTTTTTTTTTTTTTTCGAAGCGCCTCTGTAATTAGGCTTGCGGGCTTCTCATCAGCAAAGTCCTTAAGCAAAAGCTTAACTTCTATATCAGGTCTATTTATATTTAAAGCGAAGTGTGTATTTAAGTGCTTCGCTGAACTGGGGCCGTCGTTCCTACCCACGTAACCGAAGCTGTGCTTCCATTTAAGCCACCAAACCACTTGGCTCATCTCCTTGCTTGACCCTACAGCAGTTTTTCATCAATAGGGATGCACAAAAAAGGCCAAAAGGCGTGTTGGAGGTAGTGCTGGGCTATTTTTCTGCATGATAACTTCATCAAGATGCAAAAAAAACCTCCTTTTGGTCTTGACCCCTCACTCCTTTAACGGGAAGTGCTTTTCTTCTGAATATGCTGCCTCACATAGGAAAGATGTAGAGCAGCCCCCAAAGCCCTGCTGCTAAATGGCTCCTGGCAGCCCCCCTCGCTCCCCAAGCTGCCCTGTCCTTAGAGCCCACAGGGTCAGTCCGAAAACTGATGCTCAGCTGCCGCTGTTGGAGATGATGTTAGAGATGAGTGTCTTCAGAATTGCGCTAAAAATGGGGGGGTGGGGGGAACCCATCTGTGTAGAACTTGACTGGTTACCTCAAGGTTTTGCAGTTGTGGCAGATAAAATGAGGAACTGAAATACATCAATTAAAAATAAACAAACAAGCGGGACACGAAATGTGTTGCGCCGGACAATCAGAGCAAATCATTGCAGTTTAACCAGTGATCCTTTAAAAGCTATCCCAGAATTTCCTATTTACTGTCCATGCGACCTCTCCTGTATATAAGAAGGAACACATTTGCACTAGATATTGTTATAAAGCTTGAAATTTTATAAGCTGCGGGCTCACTGAAGCCCCCAGATTGGAAGAAAAGAGTTATTCTTTACTGAGCAAGGTTCTGATGTCCACCCTGGGGTTTGTTTTCTCAGTGTTTTCGTTAGATCCTTGGCGGGGGAGAGAAGTTTGATGAGCTGAAGAGCAAAAATTTCTTGGCTTCCAAACCTCAACATGGGAAACAGATGTTCCTTTGCAGGGAACTCTTCAAGAGCAGTCGAGCTCCCTGGAGTTGCATAGGTCCTGAGATGCAGTTAAAGGGCTGAAGGCTGGATATATTTTCTTGGCAGACCTGTGAAGTGAATTTTTGATATACCGCACCCCGCCACTGTTTGTCTTTATTGTTGTTTCATTACGTTAAGGGAGTGTTTTGCTGTAATTGGTTGCAGAGCGGAGTGTTCTTGTGGATGCAATTTTGTCAAAACAATGACGAGAAAGTTGATCAGAAAAGAAACCCAAAACCAAAGCAGGTAGGGAGAAGTGAGCTGTGACCCGAGTGTGCTTTTTGGTGGGAAACAGGTAGAGTTCCATGATGCTGTTCTGTCTGCTGCGGTTCAATCGGTAAAAGAGCTTGTCCAACTGGATAAGAATACCAGATCACAAAAGATATAGTTCTTTTGTCTTCTCAAGACTGAGTTGTAAAACCTTTTTAAAGGAGTGGGTGTGTGGGGAAACCTTTTTAGGGGATCACGTTAACATTTGACAAAACGGAGGCAAGATTTTGGACCAGAGGCTTTCGCTTCATGTCTCAGCGAAAAATTCTAGGTCAGCATGGGCAGCCCTGTTTCTGTTTTCTTCTTTATAATTTCATTTTCTGGATAAACACTGACATTTTTCTCCAATGTCATGCTGATAGCTGAAGTGTCAGCTCCCTGTAGCATAGCTTGGGCACTCGCGCAGAGCTTTGGCAGCATTTTTGTTGTTGTTTTTTAAGAAAATGGTCTTAGAAAAAGAAATAGGTCTAAGAATAAAAGTCCACAGACTTTTTCAAAGTCCTTCTCGGTTTCTTTTGATAGCTGCTTCTATCTTCTTATAACAGTTTTGTCCAAATGGCTTGTTCTCATTCTGCCTAAGTTTTTGATTATTTCCTCTTTGTTTTCTTGTTTTACAGATGGTTTAGAAGAATGTGCTGGGAAGAGTTGAAGAACAAGAAAACCCTTTATCATTTGAAAAGGGGTAGTTGTTATCTCATCTTCTGATCTAGCAAAGTGGAACACGAGTTTTTGATCTTTTTACATATTTTGAACTTCTGAGCCTTCAAAGGTCTCGCATGCTACAGCTTTTTGGGGCATTATTGTACTTTTTCATGATCATTCGTGTATTCTTTTCCATTGTAATTAACATTGGACGTGAGCCTTTCTTCAAACGATGTGTTTGAGGAGAGGGAGCCTTTGACTTAATGGTACATCCTTGTTTAGGTCAGGAGGTCTTTGTGAGACTCTGCCTTTTGTCACCATCCTTGCCCAACAGTACATTTTCTTTATGTTAACTCGTTTTAGTGTTGCCTTGGGACAGGGGTTGCCTCTGTGATAATCTGTTTTTCTCTTTTCCTTAAGAAATGGACTGGAGATTGCGGATTAAAACCAGGTTTTAGTCGCGTTCTGCAAGAATCGATGTTCTTGCTTTTTTGGTATTGCGAATTACACCAGAAATCAGAATCTCAAAAATGGGGGGGGCAAGGGGGGGAAGACTATTATTATGATTAATAATTATTACTATTATTGTGTGCCTTGGGAAATCTCAGTGTGTTTTCAGGATTTCTGCATCACAGTTGTCTTTTGTTCCCAACAAAAGGATAGCTAGGAGATACATGCGGTGGAAATTACTCCTTTTCACAGTGCAAATGAGCGTACTAATAATGGGAGCTTCAAGAATTGTTCTAAGGCAACTGAAACCATTTGCGTATCAAATCACCTGTTGTTCCCATCGAGTTCAACAGGAGCCAAGCCTGAAAAACCAAGCCATGGCATATTTCCATCCATAACAGTCTCTAATTCTCATCATCTTAGTAGCCGAGCAACAGGGGAAGGGTGCTGGACAATGTAGGAGCAATAAAGCTATCATAAAGGTTAGCATTAAGACTGTGTGAGCAATTAGATGCGTATCTCTGTTTGTCCTGTATTCAAATCTGTCCAATTTTGAGCTTGGGAGTGTTCATTAGCGCAGCGTGGATAAAAGAAATTGCCGGTTCTGGGAAGCAAGTGCTTCCAGGAGGTACGGCAGACGCCCTCTGTGCTCCGACATGAAAAAGGTTGCTCAACAGCGCGTGAAATCAGACTCTTGGCCAAGCTTCCAAGCTGCCCCAGCGTATTGGTTCTGGCACCTGCTTCCATAAGCAGGTGCTCAGGTTTATGTGTCCAGATGAAGTTACCTCTTAACATCTTAATTACATGCCAGACTTTGGCTTTATCTGTCGTGTGAGTAGCACTGGGTGTTGTTAGGAAAAGCGATGGAGAAGGGAAGTATGCCAAAAAAATTGCAAGAAAATTTAAAAAAAAAAAAATCCAAACCAAACAAAACCAAGCACTTGTTCTAAAAATACATATATCACGATTTTCTTACTCTGTGGCAACAACAGCATTTGTGTGGTGTTATCTACTGAATGGAAACAGAATTGCTCAAATGTGGCAAGCCCACCGGCAAATGGGAGCATCCTTCAGCACAGCTCAGCTCCGGTGCGAGAGGACTTCACTTCCCCCCTTCCCTTGCAGTGGTGGAGCAAGGTTTTAGCGTGGCAGCAAGAAACGCTGCGGGCTTCCCAGTCTTAACTGGGACTCTGTTAGGGTCTATTTGCAACATGTATTCCGTTCTGCGTGAATTAAATCAAGGGTGGCACTTGAACGTTGTGCTGGGTAGTCTGGCCTTTAAATTCGGGGTGGGATTTTACAGGGCGAGTTTTGGCTGCTTTATTAACACCCATCTGGCATCCTGCGCAGGGCAGGACAAAAAGGCATGTGATAATTTTCACTGGACCATTATGAAGGCTCTTCTAGTACCTTTCCAGCAAGAACTTGACAAGGCCGATAAACGATGTTCTGGAAAATCAGTGGGAACAGGACTTTCTTGGGTTGAGTGATTTATTACCCAGGTAAGAGGCGTCAGGCTGTGGTTATTGAGGCTGCACAGAGCGCTCTGCTGGAAACTTCACGGTCAGTATCTCTCTCCTTGGAGATACCCTGAACTTAAAATAACTGATTTGTTTTGTGAGCCTGTGATCTCTCTGCACTTTGGCCAATGTTCGCTCTTCAGGTAGAAACTTTTCTTCCTGTGGTAGGCGCCCATTCAAAATGCAAGAAACTAGTGGGGGCAAGAGGGTGGAGGCAGAAGGGGACCAAGAAATGTGCTGGTGCCACTTGGGCGCCTCGAGAGCTATGTCAAACACCCTTCCCCTGGTTAACCTGCCTGAAAAAGCTCAGGACTCGCCGATTATTTCCTATGACTTCCCACAAGTCGTGGCGAAGGACCTGGTCTGTGGTTTCTCTGTGGGTTTCCAATGACGTTCAGTTCCTCTGGTTCCTTTGTCCAAGCCCTTTTTAAAGGAAATCACGTTTCAGTTGCCAGTCGTTTTGGAGATTAAATGCACATGTTGCGTTGATCCTTTTCTCACTCCCTTGTGTAATTTGTTTACTGTCCCCTTAGATATTGCCAGGGATGTGGAAGGAAAAAAACCAAGCAAGCTGAAGTACCCATTTGTTTTTGTATTTCCTCGCTGTTCCTCCAGCTTTATGATGTTCAAACCCCCCTGTTTTCACCTTCACATAGAAATGCACCTTCAAGGACAATTTTACACTCTGGTTGGTCTCCAGGTAACCTAAATTTTTCATTCCCTTATTATTAAACCTAAGCTTGTAGCCGAAACTGAACTCTCATCCCTTTTCAAATTAACCCCTTGGTGCAAAATGTCAAGGATTTTCCAACTCTATCAAATAGAAGTCACTGAAGCTGGGCACCTATTGATACCAAGGGGTTAACCCATTACCCGCTATTTAATGTCCTCAGCTTTAATCTACAGAATCACAGCTAGCGCTGTGACTTACTAACCCCACCACAAAAATGTCCAAGAACTGGTGTTATTAGGTCTTTTATTCAGGGATAGACTTGGGAGAAAACTAAACAACTGCAGAGTTGTAAAGGAAAACGAATAAGGGGCCTGGGAGTGGAAACCAGCAGGAATGACAGAGAGGCGCATCCCGTGTTAACCAGGCTTGGGGCAAAAACAACTGTTAATTATAAAAAAATTCCTCCGTGTTTCTAATCTCGGTGCCGCTGTGCTGGGATGGTGCCTGTGGTACCCGTGGCACTGCAGGGGCTGGGGCGGACTGGGCAGACTGGTCTGGAGTGGCTGCCCGCGGGAGGGCTGCGTTGGGTTCGGCCAAGCTGTCCGCAAATCTCCCAGCTCTGGGCACATTTCCAGCTGCGTGACCGCATGTCGGTGAGACCGCTGGGATGGGCGCAGGCGCTGCTCTCAGTAAGGACACGTGGACGCTCCAGAAGGCCACGCGGGGACAGGAGAATGGAGGAGGGCTCCAAGGCATCCCGCTGCCCCTGCTCCCAGCACCGGAGGTGTCGACAGATGGTTGGCCTCTTTGAGAAATCAAAGCCAGGATTTATGCAGACGTGTGGGATACCCCGAAGGGCCCCTCCTCGCCAGCTCAGGTAACACAAATAGGACAGCAAGCAAAAAACCCGAGCTTTTCCATCAGACTCCATCTCCAAATGCTCCTTCCCCATGGTGCGTGGGGTGGGAGCCAGAGCCGCGGCCAGAAGGCAAGGAGGACCCCAAGGGTGTGGGCATCCCTGTCATGAGCACTGCCCGGCCCTGCTCCCAGCTTCCCACAGCGATTTGGCTCATTCCCTGTGCCACACGGGTACGAACTGGGAACAGAGCATCGTTTTCTGGCCGCACAAACCAGGAGTTAATTTAAAAAGCAAAATGTGAATGTGAGACACCAGGGAGATGGGCAGGGGAGGGGAGGGAACGGGGCCCGGAGTTCGGATTGGCAGCAGATGATACATCTTCAGGCATTCAGGTTTTTGGAGGAGTGGGCTCAAAAAAAAATTTACATGTGTTATTTCTTCCTTAGTGAAATGCTGATTACAGGTAATTCTAAGGTCCGTAAGGCTGGAGACTGGCAGTCTCACCTTATGTTATTCAAAATGTGCTGTTTTCCTCTTACCGTCGCCTGGTTTTTCTTCTACAGAAATGCCTTGACAAGGTATTGCAGCAATTTTCTCGACAGACCTGGCAGTCTGTCTCTACCGTGGAGGCTTTAGAAGGTATTTGCTCAAGGAGAGCGCGTTCCCAGTACCACCAGTTCTGTGAAAGTACTAAATTAGGATATTAGTTATTAAATTCGACTGCACAAATTATCATTTATATCAATATAAATCTGTCTCTACTGAGCGACCATTTTTATGGTGATGATCCCAGTATTTCCATAAAAATTGCAGTACACAAAGTAAATTATGTATTCCAACCTGCAATTTTTGCCGAGGATTTACACATGCGGAATAAATTATTTTCTCCTCCTTAAGCAACAGTAATGATAAGCAATGTGCAGAAACATTCATAACCGTGGTCTCACATGAAAGCTACATTTTTTTCCCTCCGTAACCTGCTGTAATTACAGTGTACATCAATTCCACCATAGGTAGATACACCAGGGGTTTTTCCCCCCTTTTCCTCATACAATTTTAATGACTATGCCTGCTTAGAATACAACGTTTTAAATTAAGAAATTAAAAATTTAGAAGTAGATTGTTTCCCTGACAGCAGCGGCGGCAACGTTTAATTCCCCCCTGTGTCATTTGTAAATAAATACATACGGTTGCTGATACTCGTGAGATAATGTGCCTGAGGCTAATTGTGCCATTACAAATATTTTGAGCCTGAGCTTGATAATGCAGGTCGTGGTACTTAAATATGTATGAACTGAACTAATTTAACCTTCATGCTGCTTACCAGCATATTGACAAAACCCGTCGTAACAAGGCTACATGGACATCACGGAGCAGCTGAGTTATGTTGCCTTGGGTTGAGCGAGGTTTGGGTTTTTTGGGCTCCTGGTGGTAGCCCAAGGGAAGAGGCTCGTGTGGGATCATGGAGGGTGCGGAGCAGATCCCACCAGCTTCCTTCCACCCCACGGATGTCTTCTGGGGGTCTTGGGGTGGGATGTACTTGTGAGACGCCCCAGAGCTTTCAGCACATACGGTGTGTTCGGAGGAACGCCTGTGAGAGAGATTTGCCTTCTTAAGCCCGGCCTAAAGCTGGCGGGCTTGTCTCTTTGATTTATTTATTAGTCTCTAGGACTGGTCCCAGGAGAGGAGGAGCTGGGTTTTGCTCGGAACCATGAGCCGTGTTTGGAGTCTATGGCTCTGCAGAGCAGCCACATGGTCGTGCGTGCTCAGCTCCTGATGGTGGGGCTGGCTGGGACGCGGCCAGAGGCAGGGTCCCCGCAGGGTGTCTGACAAAGGCCAGCCAAACTTTTGGCACTGCAAGTTAATGAGTCATTACGGTAGAAAAAGATGAGGAGAGAAAATGCCAAGTTGTTTGCTTCAATCCCCACGTCTTGCCCTGTGGCTATATGAGAAATCATTTACTTTTACAAGCTCCCTCTTTGCAAGATATTCCGCCTGCCGGCAACTCAGCTCTCGGTTTTGTCCTACCAAGCATCGAGCTCAGCTTTAGTGGAAAAACTCCTTTTAAACCCCTCTGTGAGCTTTGCTCTCGGGCTCGGGGCTGCTGATTTAGCCTGTGAAGAGCTTTGGCTGGGCTCGGCGGTGCTGTGTCTCTCTGCAGAGGGCAGCTGGAGGCGAGGAAAGCAGATCCCTCGTCTCTGCTCCCCTGATCTCTGGGTTGAGCCTGGCTGGGAAGGGGAGTGTCTCCTGCCGGGCTTTGGCTCCGCGTGCTCCCTTGGGCTGGTGGCGAATGAACTCCTGCAACATCGCTGGAATGTCAAGTTTGGCTACGGATAGAGTGAAATGTTTAAGGGACAGGTTCTCTTAGATCTCTAATCTCCACTTGTCACGTTCTTTCATAGCTAATTAAGCAGGTGCTGAACCAAGTAAGAGTTTACCGATGGGGCGGTTAATGCTAATCCCAACT
Organism: Stercorarius parasiticus; assembly: GCA_013396915.1. Taxonomy (NCBI): domain Eukaryota; kingdom Metazoa; phylum Chordata; class Aves; order Charadriiformes; family Stercorariidae; genus Stercorarius; species Stercorarius parasiticus. Next base: position 429,308 of record VWZL01000808.1, read on the forward strand.
CCAGCATTAGGAAACCTCCGAGACCAAATTGTGGTTGCCTCCCTCTTGGCTGGTGCCACCTCTCTGGGGCTTATGTGTGTCAGCTGAAGGTTGGAACCAGCACAGCATAGAGGAATTTGCTTGGAAACGGTTATTAAGCATTGGAACAGGCTGCCCAGGGAAGTGGTTGAGGCACCATCCCTGGAGGCATTTAAAAGACGGGCAGACACAGTGCTTAGAGATACGGTTTAGTGATGTTTTTTGTCAGAGTTAGGTTAATGGTTGGACTCTATGATCTGAAAGGTCCCTTCCAACCTGGGCGATTCTATGATTCTATGGGCACTTTGGTAGCTGGACAGGTTTGTTGTCCTTGTTGCATGGGCAAAATCTTCAGCAGGACTGCGGAGGCTGGCTCAGATCCCCAGCCCATGCCGGCTGCTGGGGCTCAGCTGATGTTTTATAGAGTCCGAGGCACTGGCTGTGTGTGGTGGGGAAATATAATCCTGAAAGTGGCGTATTTTAGGGGACGCAATTTCAGCGGAGCAGAGCTTAGCTGGGAAATGGGCTGCCCCGAGTCACCTAATAAAGCTCAGGCAACATGCCGTGATGTACCATGATGGAGGGGAGGAAAAGCAGACATAAAGGGAGAAGAAGTAATGAGAGAGAAAAAGCTTGAAAACCGGACCATCATGGTTCAAGTCACACTAAAAGGATTATTTGGTTGTGAATAACGGGGTCAGCAATTCTGTATCTAACCGGAAGAACCGTGTGCTGTCCCGTTACAGCAAGCTCTGCTTAAGGCTTGTTCGATTTAACGTGTTGAAATAATGTTACACGCGGTCAGCCTTGGTCCATGCCAGTAATTCATGTGAGTGCAATTAATCTGCGCGGAGACAACACCTTTTGTCAGCACCAGGTAATCCTTTCTAGCAAAGGTAAAGCTGAGCAAGCAGTTGAAAGGGAAATCATCAGCAACGTTCCTCTGCGATCGCAAAGCTTGTCTTCACACCTTGTTACTTCCCTAGATGGATGAGCTAAATGCGGAGAATAACCAAACAAGAAAAAGCCTTCCACGAGCTTCTGAAGCCCTTCTTGCTGGTGGAAAGGAAAGTTTTCCTTTGTATACGTTGATGTTTTTTAAATGAGATGCTTTGGTGGTCCCTGAGGGATTTAGCTCATCTCACAGCAAATGTGGAAATCGTAGGAAGTATGCAATTTGTAAGACGATCATATTGTTTGAACAAAGATTGGCTGCAAGTGCTTTTGCTCAGATTTAGCGCGTTTAGGCATGTTTATACCCATTACTACTTTGCTGGAGTCTGTCAGAAATATGGTCCCCATTTGGGTACCGTGCGTTAGACTGCTTCCCATGGCCCGGCACTGCCTGACGCTGTCGGGGGGACCTCTGCAGAAATGTCAATTAGCAATAGAAGTTCTGCGAACAAGCATTATGCCACCTCCTTATGCCTCACCTGCTGCCGCTCACACTTGCGCAGCAATGTCCAGAGCTAAAAAGTGAATGTTGTGGGCTCTGCGGCTCCTCCGCTGCTCTGAGTTCAGGGTGGTGTTTTTGGGGACTCTCTCTCATCGTGCGAGTTGGGATGTAAATAGAGGGTTTAGCTGTTAGTATCCTATTGTAAGGGATGCTTTTCAGATTGGAGCGCCTGTAGCTTGCATCTGATTCCTCTTGGGCTAAACCTCTTTGCTTTTGGTTTCTGTCTGTGCTTTTCTCTTGGGTGGCATTTCTGCAGGTGACTCGGGGATCTCTTCGCTCCTGGATGTCATCCGCACAGCTCAGAGGGGCTCAGCAGGCAGTACTTACCATTTCTATCCTCAAATACCCTTGATTTTAAAAAAGGAAAAGCCCCTATGTCTGAGCAGTGTCTGTCTCTTCTCCAGTGTAATTAATTATCTCTTGAGGGTGCTGCATAGATTGCCCCATCAGGGGCTGTGTAACTCGGGGAGGTTTTCCCAAGTGGAAAGCCCTTCCCTGATTGCCCCGAGGGGAATGAGCTATGGCTTCGCTCTACCTGCGTGGGGTGGAAGGAGAAGCCCGGGAGCCTTCCCAGCGCTGCCGTCGTGCAGGCACAGAGCTGGGTGAGTGACGCACTGCCCGGAGAAAGGGCACGACAGAAATTACCGCATTGGTGACACCCTTGATGAGATGAGAATTAACAGAGTGGTTAAACCAGGGACTGCAGAGCGTGCCTGTTTGCCGCTCTGTGGCATCGCCTGGGAAGGCATGCCTTGAGGGACAGGAGAAGGGCTTGGGCTAAACCTCTCTTCCGTTAGGCAAGTGCTTAGCTGCCAGATGTCGCGATACTTCCCACATAGCAACCACGAGGCTGAGGTGAGTCTTTAGGTGCCTTTTTCCTACCCAAACACCATGCGTCTCCTAACCCAGGGCTATATGTCTGATGCATGCCATCCACCTGGCCCCGAGTTTGTCAGACGGCGCTGCGTTTTGGCTACGAGCTGACATTTGAGCTTTTTTGAGCACTGTCAGCAGTCCGGTGCTGTGCAGATCTGGTTTTAGCGCTCCTCTGCACGGAGGTGCTTCCTCCCGTTTGAAATAGCCTTGCGAAGCCAGTGTGCTCCGGAGGTGCAGGGTGCTGTGGGCACATCCATGCATTTTACTTGGCTTAACTCATTTGTTTTTCTAATTGTTCATTATCCAGCTGGGAGCAACTTCAAAGTGCTGCTTCCCAGCAAGACACGTTCACCCCTATCGCTCAAATATGCTCAAAGCCAGTTTCCTGCAGGACTTGACTTTCTTTTTTTTTTTTTTTTTTTTTTAAAAATGTATACTATTTCAAAGTTGCTTTATGATTAGACCAGGATCACTAGCAGTTGAATCTGTCACGATCCAAAAGTGTTTCGGGGCATATTTTTCCTAAGCCTGGGTGCAGGCAGAAAGGGCTCAGCTGCAGAGGGCCTCCAGGTGCTTCACATAAAGAATAATAATGGATGCTTTTGTTAATAAAAGTGCAGACCATCGCTTATGCCTTCCTAATCCTGGAGTAATTAAATGGCTGGAGAGGAGGACGATTCATACCAACACTGGCTATGCTCGAAGAGTTTGCTGTATGTTTGAGTATGTCTCTAAGAGGGAGTTTGCTTTGTTATGCTTTGTAAATAATTTAGTATGCTCTTGTTAAAAAAACTGCTTTCTGGGGAGAAAAAAAATAAATCACTGTATTTGGAAATTACTGTATTCGGTTATGACAGTACACCACACAAACCTAAGGCTGGCTAGTGAGCGTTCAAAGGGAATGGGGTGAGATCTTGCAGAAGAGCATTTCTGGAAGAAGCAGTCCAAGGCAAGAGGGCTCTGCCTGCCAGCGGAGACGCAGCCTCCTAAGGGTTTTGGTGTTAGAGGGGTTACAAAACACCCCAGTGCTGGGAATTCTTCATTTGTCTGCAAACATAAGCTTTCATCAAAAAAGCTTTTTTTTTTTTTTTTTTTTCTCCGGTCCTCATGACTTAAGAAAAATGGTCACAAACGTGACCCTGCAGGCTCAAAAACCCAACAAAAAGAACTCAGGTTGACTGAACGTTTCTCGTGATTAATATTTGGGGCTGACTGGCCAATTTATACTACTTGAAAGGCCGACTTAAATAACCTGTAGCGTTTATATGCTACCCTTCAGATGTGGATTGAAAAGCCCTTTCAGATGTGAAACTCTGTCCCTTGTGATATACTTGTGATAGATCGTTACTGTGCATTTTGGCTAGTCCAGTCTCATTTTTCTACGGTGATTTTTCTTAATTCTGTCTCACTTTTCTGTGAGTGATGGGTTGTACATACGCCTTGCTCTCGCTGGGATCTATAGAAGCCTGCAACATCCAGTGATTTCACCGCAAAATTATCTGGCTGGGGACTTCACCTGCCCAAAAGTTAATCTGGAGAAGGGCACGTGTACAGGGAAGAACTGACAACTGAGAGGCGGTATTAAGAAAACCTAGCAAGGAAATCCTCCGGGAAGCAGAGCAGCTCCCCGTATTCCGCAGCTGAATTAGCTCACAGCTCTTGGAGAATACACCCAGCTTGGGAGCGAAACTGAGGGCCTTTCTTCTGCTCACTTTTAAAAATGATCCCTGCTTGAATAAGGCCAAGCTGCTTCAAGGCAAATGAATATAGGAATAAAATGTTATTTGCGAGAGAAATTTGTGGCAATACTGGCGGTAGATGGCAGAGGGTGATACAGGATTGCCCTCGTCTTTGCCATGAGCTTTCTCTGGGTGCGGAGGGGAGGAGTGGGCTCTGCTGTCAAAGGACGCTCCAAGGAGCAGTGGCGGCACAACCAGTCGGTGTTGGTGAACGCCTCTGCAGTTCTTCAGCTGATGCGTTGGTACGGATGGGCAGTGCTGTCCCTGCGCCCCACAGCATTTCGTCTGGAAGAACCCACAACTCGCCTCTTGTCTTGATCAGGCTGGACAAAACCAAACTGCACAAACCCCCCCTTTTCCTTTGCTGTCTTTTTCTGTGTAGACTCTAAGGAGAGCTTCCACCTATGCGTCTGTGTATTAATAAACGCCTGTTAGTGGAGGCTGGGGTGGTAACTGTGAGTTAGCTGGCCCAGGAAGGCCTGAAAGCGAGCAAACCCAACCTTGCAGCTAATCCCCTGGCCCGACTCTTAGTGCCTCGTCACGTAGCTTTCCTTCCCCAACTTGCTCAGAAATAACAGGCATAATTTTCCTCTGAGAGATAATTTATAGGGCAGACGAGCTCTCAGCAGCAGTAAGAGCTAAGCAATACCCCCCCCCAGGAATCTCACGGCTCTATGGCACGTGTAGCACCAGTTGCTTGTACGCTGGTACTGGCACCTCTGGCTCCACTGTAAATATTTTTTCCTACTACCCTTTAGGAGGAAATTTCCCACCTGCATAGCCATGAGCCGTGGTGGCTCAGCAGAGCTCCCTGGCCAAAATCTCGTCATCCTTTGCTTTGCATTACCGCCCACCAGCACACACTCGCCTTGTGCCCCCCACCCCCGACAGAGTAAATGTTTCGGTATTCCCCAAATGCCTGACCCTCTCTCTGCGATACTGAGCTTTGTTCCACTTCCATTTTTCCCTGCTCCTCAAGGTTTTCTAGTTCTTCCCCTTTAATGCCATGACCCACCTCTATATTGATGAAGCCTCCGATTTGCAGTTCGTATCTTACTTCCCTATGCGTATGTCTGTCGAGCAAACCCTGTTGCCTCCACCTGCCCCTCAAGTGTCCCAGATGAAGCACTGGGGAGGGGATAAGAGAAATAAGCCCTGGGAAGCTGAGCATGTGTTTGAGAAGTATGAAGTACGTTTGCCAGGTTTTAGGATTACGCTTAGGATCAATCCACCTCGGAGCGTATGGGGGGGCAAAAAAAAAAAGAAAAAAAAAAGGCCACCCTGATTTATGAGACCGTGCATTTAACAATCGGAACACCACACGTGTGTCTGTTTGAATACATTACCTGTGCTCCGAGGGCTTGGTTCGTGCCTGTATGTGTGCTCCAGCATGTAAATGCAAGGCCGTTAATAACTCTGCCCGTGAAAAGGAGCTGCGTGTCGGAGGTTTTGCAGGAGCACCAGGCGCTTCCCTTTGCAGCCCACTGTGAGCCACGGCTGCCATGGGCTGTGCTCCCTCCCTGCACCCGCCTGGCAAACAGAGCCCAGGATGTTGCTGCAGGGAAGGGGTGATATTCAATTCATGGGTGAGCATAATTAAAGCAGATTCAGTCTGCAAAATCAGCTCGGGAGAGCGCTCCGATTACTGCCTCTCTGCTCCTCTCTGAACCTCCTCTTGCATAAAAGCGTGAGGCAGAGATGGCGGGAGCCGGGCAAACCTCCCATTATCTGCTGAGATTAAGCTGTGATTTGCCCGTGCATCCGGGGCGAACAATATCGCTAACCAAATCTGATTAGAGAAAACAGCAGAGAGAGCGGGACAGCTGTGGGAAAGGTGGGAGCAGGAGAGTTTTGAAGGCTGGAGTTCTCCTCCCAGCGAATGAATGAGAGAAGATGAAAGGATGAGATCAGTGAGCAGATGGAGTGCAGAAGTTAATAAAATCCTCAGACTTTGGAAGGTTTACCTGAACCTATTAAAATGCAGCACCGGGAGCACATGAATGAAAACGCAGCCATGCCTTTCACCTAAAAGCAAAATTAGGAGGGCACGAGAAAATAAGCGATGCTGGTGCTTGGAAAGCCCATGCAAATGGCTCTAAGGCAAGAAAAGGAGAAGGGATCTGTCTGTGCAGGTGGTGTGAATGCCAAATCAGCGCTATTAATGGCGAGGGTTGTAAAAGGCTTTGCGGTCCTGCTAGAAGCAAAGCGTCGTGTTTGGTGTCCACCTTGTCACGCCAGGCTTGGCGCTGGGAGGCCTGCCGAGAATGGCCAATGCGTTCCGCTTAATATTTCCCAATGATTTTGTTGGAAACCCAACTTAGGTTTGTTGAGACGCTGTGAATCCCCTCTTCACCCTGCACACGGAGCCAGGATTTTCCATGGCTGTGCTGTTGGCGTTGCTCACCTCCGGGGATGTAGCCGTGTCCTTGCTCCGTACAGGCGGAACTGTCAATCACGACAGCAGCATTCACACTGCCAGGATTGGAAACCATTGCAGACGTTTACATTTTCTTCTGTCCTGTTGTATCAGCTGGGCTTTCTTTAGATTGCCTTTGGTTTGGTTTTTTTTTTTAATTTGTTAGATCATCACATTATTGCAGTATGTATGTTTAGCTCCGAAATAATGCTTCGGAATTAGTGACAAGAGAATTAACCAGGCTGTAGTGAGAAGACCATTAACATGCACAGCAAGGAATCCAGCGTGGGGACTGATGAAAATCAGAAGTCAGAGAGCTCAGGAGGGGAGGCTTAATTAGCCTGTGAGGTTTTTCTTTCAAATTTTTTAAAAATTAGGGATCTTCTCTAGGAGTTTATTATGGGCTCTTAAACGATTTTCTGTTATGAGCTTAAGGCTTTGACCCAAATCTTGTCCTTGTTACACCTTAGAGAGATTGCAGCGTTAAGTGCCTGCAAGTTGAAGACGAATCTTCCAAGAAGTTGACCCAACTCCAAAGCCAACGTGGTCAAACTCTCCTCCCTTGGAGAAATATGGAGGCTTTGAAGCCAAGTTCTTAGTTTAGGACAGGTGCTTCTGGAAAAGGGCTTTGTTCCACTGCGTAGCTGAGCCTGCTGTGGAAAAACAAGGAGGATAAGAATGCAGGCTGCTTTCCCAAGTTTACACGTTGAAGGCGATTTAACTGGGAGGCTGCAGATGAAACACCGAATTTGTTTAGTCACTATCTCCTGGGAAATTACCAGAGCCTTTGAGGAATGCTGCAAACCTCTAGGCAGGCGTGTGTCCCTCTGGGCACTCGGCAAATCGGCTTTTTAGAATTTCAGCTTGTTCCCAAGAATATAAGTAGGAGAAAATTGCGTTTGTGAGAACGTAACCCTTCCCTGGAGCATGGGGGCAGGTGAGCTCACGGCTGAAGCATTGAACACCAGCCATGGTGGACAGCAGGCAAATACCTTGAGCCTCCCAAAACCTGGGATATCAGTAGCGTTTCCTTTCTTATTTTGTGTTCGTGTGAAGAAATTAATTACTTAACCAAACTGTACTGCAATTTGATTCAGTCAGATAGTGGCCCTGAAATTCAAACAGGGGGCATGAATTTCTGCCTGCTGTGAGTCCTCGAGTCCTATTTCTTCGCTGTGTTTGGGTTTCCCAGTGTGGCACGGAGCAGCCAGAGGAACTGCTCGACCTTCGGCCCTTGCCAGGGGCTGACAGGTCAAAGGCTGTCATAACTATGCAACTGGAAGATGCCGGAGGCCGAGTGAGATGAGGAGAAAAGCCCATTTGTGCCGGCAGAGGTGTGGGAAGGGGCTTGCAGACCTTTGCCTACTGCCCTGTCTCATCATGAAGCGACGTTAGTCTGCGGTCTCTAGACTCTGCCTCCGTCTAGCTCAGGCTCTGATCATGCAGAGTGTCGGAAAGCCTTTTGCCACTAGAAGCTTTACTTCAAGGCTCTGGCGGTGCAGCATCCTGGGCAGAAACCACCTCAGCACCTTCTCCCTTACCCCTGCTGGTCCTGCGGCTGTCGAACCCACGGCGAAGAGCCTGCGGTGCCAGCCCAGCGCGTGGTGTTGAGTGACCCCTCTCTCATACCATGATGCTTTCTCAGTTACTGCTGTGTTTAGGCTGCTCCGCTCTGTTTTCCACCCTAAACGCCTTGTTCAGAGTTTGGTTAATTAAGCGTCTGGGCACAGCGAGCTCCTCAGTTAATTCGCTCCATGCTGAGGGGTGTTTATCGCTGGGTAGCATATGCTCGAATTTCTGCATCAGCAGAAGCTTTACGTATCCTTCCTGGTTTTCGGATTCTCCAAGCATCTTTCTCAAAATGGCATTTTCGGCCGAGGGAGGCTGCTTTCCTAGGCAGTTCTGGTACCGCGGTGATGCTACCATTTTCCCCCACTTTAGCACGTGCTTTCTCATTTTGTTTGCTCCTCCTGCTTCTCTCTTTTTCCTGAATCTCTTTGGATGACATCCTTCATTTTTTGCCCCCCAAACTTTGCCTTTTCTCTCCTTCACGCATAAGCTGACAGCAGCTAACCTTGCTGCCTCCTTCCCTCTTCCCGAGTACACCTGTACCAAGCAGGTTGGGTTTCTTTTGATTCCAGTTGTAAAAACACAACAAGCAGGGACCAGAGTGATGTCAGCCTCGCGTTTATACCAAGAGGGAAAACCCCAGCCAATGTGGCAATTAGAGATCAGGGAGCTGATTGATTAATGCCTGATACAAAGGCATGTTTGCACTAAGCACGTACTGTTAATTACTCATCCTGCCCAGGCAGACCTTGTCTTTGGCTCAGTATCCAGGGAAGCTGCAGAGTCCCCCGTGGGCGGAGGAGACGGGGAGAGGTGCAGAATGAGGTAGCACCTCATGTTTTACTGTCTCCTGCTGCCACGGAGGAGCCTGAACAGGGTCACTTCTGCGCTCACGAGGCATTTTGTTGCAGGGAGAGATTTATTAGCTGGGCAAACATTTCACATGGGCCTCCTCTGGCAGCAGTAATCACAAGTGGGCTTTGCTGGGGTGGTTCCACCGCCCCGCCCCGTTAAGACACTGGTCCCTGTAAGGATGCAGCTGTATATTAAACAGTATACTTAGGAAAGGCAGCATTCGTGTTGGAGGGGCCAGCAGGAAGAAGCGGGAATGGTGGATGGGGACCTAAATATGTACGAAATGGATTTCATTTGCATTCTACTGCTCTAACCCTGAAGAAGGAGATGTTAATGGTGTCCCTTGTTGTTTTGCCCCATGCATTTGGTGTCCCTTCTTCTGTTCACAGAGTTGGCCACTGTCCATGCGCCGACCAGAAGTGCTTGGTTGCTTGCACTATAAAAGCCTGCAGCTGACAGCAATATCTTTGCATCATATATGAATAGAAGATATATAGCTACTGCTTCACCTTGGCTTTAGGTACCTTCTCATGGAAGTCTCTCCTGTTCCCCACATGCCTGTTGTGCGCATTTGCTTCCAGAGCCAGCGGTTATGTGAAGCAGTGCTGCACCAAGCTGAGGAAGGCTACGAAAGCATGAAGAGGAGTCCAGTAGAGAGTCAGCAAAAGGGGAGCAGATCCTGAGGGCGGCGAAGGAGCCCTGCTCCAGATCCCTTGCATCAACGGCACCTCTCAGCTCTTTGGAAGTCTGGGTTGGTCTATGGTACGGATTCCCTCTGGATGTCCCCCAGGCTGATGGTACCTCACAATTTTTTTAGGTGTTATGTTTTAACCATCTTTATTAATATCTTTGATCTTATCTCCCGGCCTGTTCTGTAAGAGTTTTTTAAAAAAAGTTTAAAATAGTTCAACCCATCTAATGGATGAGATGGAAATTTCATTGACTGATTTACCCAGGAGAGATGTGTGAAGCTCATCACACCTAAATTAAATTTTATCTTGAGCACCTTTCCTTTGAGCGCTGTCATTTTCCTCCAAGAGGCTGTATAAATTGCTTTTTCATTTTATTTGATGTGGCAAAGAGCCAGGACTGGAATCTATCGTTCTCCAAATCCTGAGCAGCGGTGATGGGTCAAAGCAATCTAACATGAAGGTTATTATCACCGTGCGTGTGGGTTAGCACGGTTGAAGAAAATAATGTATTTGCCTGAATTAACACCTGAGTGCACCCTGACACAGAAATTCTGTTCTCTCGAGACTTTTTTTGATTCAGGAACTCCTGTGAACTTCATTGATTATCTCAGTCCTTGATTTCCCATGAGTGACACAGAAGGCAAATTAAGTTTATGGCAGAAGGTCTTCTAAAGATTGTGTAAATCTTTATACTAATTCTGTTAATAGAATAGGTGGGATAAGCTGAAGTGGTGCGTACTGGGTGAAAGTGGACTGCATAGTCAAACCATATAGGGGATGAATTCTGACTCACTTATGAAAAAAAGAACACTAATATCAGAATTTGCTTTTTTTCCAGCCCAAGTTTGTTGAAAAAAGATGCTGGTCCGTCATTTCCGTGATGACCAGAGCTCTTACACCGCGGACTGCAGGTCAAGCGAGTCGGTAGTGCCATGCTCCAGATCTGCTCTCCCACCAGCCTGGAGATCTCCCACTGCCAAAGGTCTGCAGGGCATCTCACTGCGGGCGATGGGGGTGTTAATTCTTACCTTAGTAACCCTTTCGTTTTACCTATCTGACGTGTACATCAGCTGATGCATATAGCGTATATTCCCCTTGCAGAGCCTCTTTGTGCATGGCAACAGCTGCATGAGCTGAAGTGACCCAGCGATGGGTGGTTACCCTTCTTCTGTTCCTGCTGCATCCCAAACTGCTCTTCTCCATCTTCCTAAGCCTGATACAGGACGGAGCACAGAGCTGAGAGGCTGTGTGGCAGTGATAACGCTGTGGAAGAGGAAAAAGAGGCAGGAGATGAAACCATTTAGTTCTGCTCCCACCTGGATGCCTTCCAGATGCGCACATGTGCACCTAGATTTGTGTGACATGGGTATCCCAGGAGAGGCAATGAGACACACTCAATACGCAATCAGGGCTCACTCAATGAGTGGGTGATTAGTAACTACATTGAGGAGGAAATTAAGCCTTTGTCTTTTAATACAAAGGAGGTTTGAATAGTTGGCTAGGATTTTAGTTTCTTTGGTAATATGTGTGTTTTTATACGTATGTATTCTCACCTATAAGTCTGAACGACTCCTCTATGAATCTGTCTTACTACGGAGGTTGGAGCTTTAGCATTTGAGCTGAAAGAGGTTAGAGCGATGCAAGTGCAAATTATTTCTGATGCCCAAGTATTTTTACTAATAGTACTTTGTGGTTAAAACAGGGTTTGTGTCTTTCAATGCACTGAAAGTACTACTAGTCTCCACAACAGCTGTGAAGTTGGTAAGCATTACTGCCCTGTTGTTGTCTAAGGCTAATAGATTTCTCTTGGCTTTTTTATAGCTTTCTATATTGGCAAGTGTCCTGGTTTGAGGTAAAACAGAACCAATTTTCTGATTTGTAATTTTACTTTTTAGCTGGGCCTCTTCTAACTGACTAAAGTCTGAAATTAACAGCATGTTGTTCAGAAACTGTTCGCTCTCAGAGTGATAAGACCTGATTATACCAAGGAATGGTATGCACAGAGGCTCTTGCTTATACTTATTGCTATAACAACCAAGGTCAGCTAACTTCGCTTTTTGCCCGTCAGAGGGTCAGAAGCAGAGAAGCGTAGAGGAGTCCCATCTGCAGGGAGGAGCGGACGGGACAGGTGACCCAAAACTGACCAACAGGGTATTCCATCCCATCTGCATCACGCTCAGTATAAAAGCTAAGGGATCAAAGGGGCAGCGCGGCTCTGGCTCGGGTTCTTCTTCAATGGCCGACGTCTGAGGAGGACCTTGTCTGTTCGTCTGCCTTTGATCCCGATCTGAGCGTTCCTGACTCTAGTTCTGGAATTCAGCTCCTGNAAATGAACAAGATAGATACGTTATAAAGTGATCAGATCCAAAGGCTATTAGAAACAGCGAAAAGATGACCACTGACTGCTGAGCCTTGGATCAGACCCAAATATTTTCTTCGAGACAATTTTTGTGGCAGTTCAATCCCATTTATGTTATGTTCCTTCCTGGTTTATGGTTCTTTTTGCGTTTGATTCAGTAAATAAGGCCAGATAAGGACCAGAGTGGAGCTAAGGCTGCTCATCCCCAGCTCCTGGCCAAGGGCTTGCTTCTCGCAGGAGGAGGGTTTTCCTGAAGCTGGGAAGCTACGCTGGCAGTGTGCCACTCCTCCCTTATGGATCCTTCCTACTCTCGGCACAGGTTCCACCCTGCTCCAGCTCTTGGCTCATCAAAGGTATTATCTATCCTCGCTGCTTTGCAACACCTTACGAACATTAGCAGAGCATAAACCTATGCAAGTTGTCTCCTATGATGTTAGCAATGCAGATGTGCTATTCATTTTCAGGCCACCACTGGCCACCTGCCACTGGGTTTTGTCATTTGCATGAGGTTGATGAACAACCTGCAAGCTCTCTGGCCAGTTTTGAAGCATCACTTCGAATCTGCGGGTTTGCTTTCCTTTCAGATTTCTTCTGCCTCTCTCCTGGCAAGCTTTTCCAAGGCTGGCTGAAGAGTGGAATGAGTGGGGGGAGGTTTTCTTCTGGGTCTCTCTTAATTTTTAATTAATCAGTGAGGTTTCTTTCTGGCTTGGGTTCTTTCTAGCTTCAGTGCTGCTGTCTCATTAATTGCAGCCAGTTAGCACAGTGGAGACGCAGCCAAGTGTCAGCTGGTATGTGCTTTTTGTCTCTTTTGTCGGCGTAATTAGAGAGTATTCACCGACTATGGTGTTGCTCAAACACACTCCTTTGTCTTGTTTCCTCTGTTGTCTAGCTGCATCTCATGGTCCTTTGGCTGAACTTCGGCTTCTGCAGTGGGGAAAGGCGGCTGGTCGGGGGGCGGGGGG